>OZ020262.1:4683035-5212465 GCA_963971285.1 Astropecten irregularis | reverse complement strand
CTCAGTACCATGATAGTTCCAGGGATTTTCCATGGCAACAAGCATATGTTACCATGGTAACGTTGTGGTACTTATGTTGGAATTGAGGAATCTTTATCTATTGATTGGTTAGATTGTATTAATCACTAGATTGTGTATATTGGACTAATCACTTATAATTTATCCAATCATATCATATTATTTTTGTGAATATCTCTACAAAGATTTCATCTTATTTTACTGAAGATTTCACTAGCTTAAAGGTATAATACATGATTGGTAAATGTCACAGAACAGCACTCATACTTTGTCTGATCCAATATGTACATAAAATGATACACCTGTGGAAATTTGAGCTCAATCGGACATCTGAGTCACAAGAAAAAAGCGAAAACCCAACAAAATTTTTCTTATAATAAAACATAAAGAATGGTTTTGATCTTACCCCGAGATCAAAACTGTTTTTGGTAATTTCTAGATAAATACACCATTTCAGGCAGAAACATTTGAACAGTATGTTTCTACCAGCACCATCTTCATACCGTGAAAGTTATATGTAAATCTGTGAACATTTCTGTTTGGGTATGTTACCAATCCTGTACTGTACCCTCAAGTTGACATGTATGATTTCACATAACTAAATGGCATCATTTTTCTTTTTGCATGTTGTTTTCAAATCGTCTGCCACGGATGTTACAACTGGTGTTCGCTGCACGGGGATTATTATTTATACATGGTGGTGGCTACACTCTTTGTATCGCATTCATCAGGCCATGAACTCCGCATGTTTGTCCGTCGGTCAGTTAGCCTACGAATCACTCCACATTTGTCTCAAGTACGAGCTCAGCGAAGAACTGCCTGTGCTTTTTAAGGATACCTACGAGGTAATGTAACGTTCTGTCATTTCTTGTTTAAATCAACCCAGTTGGATGAGACTAATGGCGTATTAAGCCCAACTACTCTTCACGTGGGCAATGACTGTTCCTCACCAAGCTCGAGTTTTTTACTGATGATCAGGTGTTTTATATCATGTATGAAAATTTGATCACAGTGTTTTGTTTAATACCTTAAAGGTAGCGTACATGATTTGCAAGGCCTCCAAAAAAAAAATGATTTAGTTTCAGACAGAAAATGGACTTGTAAAAAGTTTGTAAACAGTGCAAACAGTCACCATGGTAAATCTTTGCTCATCAGATGTTGGGGATTTTCAAGGAAATCAAGAGTGCCTTTTAAAAAGATCGTTCGTCGGAATGATTTACTAGCATTTCGAAAGCGTGGTGTAACCGTGAAGGGAGCAAGATTATTTTGGCCTTATTTATGCATTCCAGATGAACAAAGCGTAAAAAGGTACTTGAAATAACGTCTGTAAGGAAGTTTAAGACCTTCACTTCTGTTTAAGTACCACATTCAGCCAAAACGCACATCTTTGCAAATCCTATATGCTCCCTTTAAAGGCCATGTACAACATTGGTAAAAACCTATAGGCGGATCCGGGGGGGTGCAGGGGCCCCCTTTCTCCCAGCAAAAGATAAACATAAAAGAAAAAGAAAAGAAAGAAAGAAAGAGGTAAAAACAATTACATTGGGAGGGAGAAAGCCGTACTCAAAAAGAGAAGGAAAAGAGGGGGAGACAAAATTAGCTTAGCCTGGTTTGAATATGAATAGATGATAATTTTCAAACAAACCATACTCTACAAGCTCCAAACACAGCTGCAGCTAGCTAGTGACAACGATTACATCCGCTGGAAAATTCAGGCTATTGAATACATTGTCTTGCAGTATTCAACCATTGTCTGCCCACTTTGTTTACGTTGATAAACATTTCTTAATTGGTTACAAATCAAAACCAAAACTTTCTGAATTGGGTAGTAAAATAAACAATTTCACCAAACACCATTTCCCCGATTGTTTGTTTGTTTCAGTATTACTTTTGCTGTGAAATTGATATAGCTTGAGCTACAATATTTATCAGTTTGGACTTGCTTTTGTTTTTTAAGGTTTGTCAGTCGGATTTGAAGAAGATCATTGAGGAGCAGGGGGAGGAATGGGCGGAGCATCAGAAGCAGGTCACCGCCTTCATTAAGGTGCAACTCAAGGTATTGAATATTCATGATGAATAGCTCCACCCACTTAATTTACATACATTTGAGCTAATAGGAGGAGCATCAGAAGCAGGTCACCGCCTTCATTAAGGTGCAACTCAAGGTATTGAATATTCATGATGAATGGCTCCACCCACCTAATTTACATACATTTGAGATCATAGGAGGAGCGATCAGTATAATCATCAAATAACCACATGAGAAACAATCAGTTTCCCTTTTTTTCTATGTTCACTTTTCAATGGATTAAAAGCCAGTCAGCTTCCCTCTTGGTTATTTGAATGTTTGATGATGATAGTGGTTAAACAGTTGCGTTCTCCTTATAATTAAGTGATCCCCATATAAATATTGTTTGCATCAGGCTGCAGCATTGCTGCGAGTATCGATAAAATGATCCTTGGGATATAGCTGTATGTGCGTGGTTTCATGGCTTCTGACTGCCAAACGAAGAAAGATAATTGACTATTGGGGACACCACCAACATAGGGCTGGATGGCTCAGTTGGTAGACAGTGTTGTAGGTCTCGTGTCTCGGTCTCGAGGCATCAGGTCTCCCCCTCTCGGCATCAGGTCTAGCTTGGTCTTGGTCTTGGTCTCGGTCTCGAACCATCAGGTCTCGGTCTCGGTCTTGGTCTCGGACTTCCAGGTCTCGACTACAACACTGTTGGAAGAGCATCTGTACAGTGTTCAGGAGGTCACTGGTTCGAATCCCGCTCCAGTCAATTTTTCTTTGTTCACTTTCCAATGAAATAAAAACCAACACATGACCTTCTTTGTTAATCCCAGTCCCCCTTCCTTCTCCACACCTTTGTTGGTGTCCACCTTTGATTGTACCCACCCTCACCCTCCCTATACCCCTCTTTTGTCCAGCCCTTCTTATCCATGTGTATCCATGTGTATCTTGACTTGCATGTTCTTGTCCTCTTGTCATTTAGCTTTTGAGAAAGATCCTGCTAGAATCGAAACGCATCAGGCCCTCCTACCTCCAAGCATGAAATAAACAGTTTCCCTTTTGGTTTTGGATTGATATAAGTCCAGTCATTGAAAAGTGAGCTACGGGAAAAATTGAGTGTAGCAGGGTTTTTATTCGTTTTCAATCTTCCATTTTATTCAAGATTGACCCTAATCTACCAAGATGCTCCTCTATCTGTCTTCCCGCTAGGGAGTAGAGGGGGACATGGCTCCGTGCCTGTACCTTCGGCCGTCCCGTCGCAGCGTCCAGCAACACGGCACCAGCTACGTGGACTCCTACCTCTGCAGGCGCTGCGAGGAGATCACCGACAAGATCCTCCTTCAGCTGCAGACGAGGTGCGCCTACAGGCAGTTCCAGGGGACCAAAGACTCACTGGTGTGGTTACGGGAGAGCATTGCTAATCTGCGGGTGGTTATGAAGAAACCGGAGGTTGGAACGTGAGACGATTTTTCCACTAAGGTACGGCAAAGTTGGCAAGTGGACTACATTCGCTTTAACCCCTTCTGCCTGGTTTTTGTTCCAACTGGCCAGGATTATTAGATTCTGAAGTAACGGGTATCATAATAGAGGCTTTTGGCTGTGGTTCTGAAGTAGATTATCTGGTTTGAAAAGGAAAACACATCTTCAGCTTCAATGAAAATCCACAACATATATTTTCAGCATATAGATGTCAGAGCTGGAGCCTGAGCCTAAGTCTCAGTTTAGCTCGAAAAAGACGATCTACTTAAATGCAAATCATCAAGTAGCTTCACCACAATGAGCCCATTTTGGGGGACAATAAAGTTTCATTGAACCTTTCCTTCCAGACAGTACCCTCATTCATTGCAATTCAATGGACACAACAAAGAAATCATCATATTGGTGCAGTATATCGGGGTCTTTCGGGGAACTGTCATAGACGCTTCCTGGGCGGAAGGGTTCACGATGATAACGGCTTCTTCCATGTCATGTGGTTGAATCATTCCAAGTTCCTGTCTCTTGTTGAACAAGTAAGAGAGGGCGTTTACAAAACGTAGGCTTAGGCTCAGGCTAAGGCTCAGGCTCCAGCTCTGACATCCATATCCTGAAAATATAGGTTGTGGTTTTTCATTGAAGCTGGAGCTCTGTTTTCCTTTTCAAACCAGAGAATCTACTTCCGAACCGCAACCAAAAGCCTCTATTTTGATACCCGTTATTTCAGAAATGGAGCCGGAGCCTGAGACAGAGCCTGAGCCTCCGTTTCATAAACGCCCTATGAAAGCTATCAGGGTATGAAGATGGTGCTGGTAGAAACATACCGTGTAAATGTGTCCGCCTGAAATGTTGTATTTATCCAGGAATTTAGTAAAGCTAGAACCAAAAACAGTTTTGATCTTGAAGTAAGATCAAAACCATTCTTCATGTTTTATAAGAAAAATTGAATCAGGTTTTCGCTTTTTTCTCTTGACTCAGATGTCTGATTGAGCTCAAATTTTCACAGGTTACCATTTCATGTACATGCTTGATCAGACAAAGTGTGGGTGCTGTTCTGTGAAGTTTACCAATCATGTATTATACCTTTAAATTGTATGACATTTCTGGAGGATATTTATTATCAAAATTAAATGATAGATCAAAAGCTTTTTCCCATTTGCCATTAGAAATACCGTAGGTCACTAAAAAAAACCATTAAATAGGAAATAATGATTTTTAAAACTTTTTCTGATGTGTCGTGATTCTTGAGCCTTATAAAGGACAAGTCATTTTTTAATGAATCATTGAATGATTACGAAATATTATTTCTTTTTTATTACAATATTTATTTTAATGCTGTAATTTACAGAAATATTTTACAATGTATTTTGCTACCAATGATTTTTCAGTTGCACTTAATGATAATAACCTGATAACTGGTTGATTATTTAAGAAATTTAATGATTATTAATTTTTAATACAAACGAAAATCAGTACTTATAAAATAAGTGGTGTTGTGCTTAAAAAGCGAATCGTGTAGCATAAATGCGTAATGACTGTTTTGTATGCAGTGTGCATGTACAGGGTGAGTCAAAAAGAAGTTGACCAGGATTGGTGATGTTTTTTAAAAGAAACAAATGACACTCAAAAGTTCAGTAAAGCATAATTATATTTAACAAGCATTCTCTTATGCTTATTAGAAAAAAGAATGAAACAAATTGATCATTCCTAAGAGGAGTTTATGTCTATTTTGATAAAGGTACCTATTTTGCAAGAATAGCAAATGGTAGTAAAGATTACTTTACATTATTTTGTTTTGTCGAGTATACATACCATGGACAGCTTGCACAATTATTTGAACCAGTCACTCTCCTGAGGACGAACAGAGCACACTTTTCGGAACGTCGAGATTATACCAACGGTTCTTCTCAGAACCACACACTCTCACAGAAGAGATTACATGGTGTCACTGCAAACCTACCTTCTTTCTTATAGTACTTCCACCATGCATAGCTTCAAGTCTCATTTACAATTATTTGAAATGTTTGAATTTGATTGTTCAACGGGGCTATACCTGTATTCAAATTGAGATCTGAATGGCTGTCCAATATGTATTTTCCCAAAATTTGTCAAATTTATCATTTAGAGGTTTATCATGAATGATAGTGATTAAGTAATGAACATATCCAAAACAAAATGGACTGAAATAAGTCATTACCCAATTAGCCAATAGAATAATTGCTTGAATTATAAGATAATAAATACACACGTTTTTAGAATGCATATAATATTTTTGAACTTGAAGTTCTTTGTTTTAAAAAATCCATCTATCTATCAATCTATCTGTACAAGCAACATGGATATTACATACATGGCATTATTTTTAAAGTTTTAATGATAGAAATGGGTTCTTTGTGCTTTGAGACACCCATTAAGAAGATTTGGAACACTTCGGGAAAAAGTCAGTTTTGGGCCAAAAATGGCAAAAACGACAAGGGGTACCCCTTGCAATTTTTTCAATTTTGGATGAAAAATCAAAGTTCCTGAAATGGCCTCAATTCCCCTCGCAGATAATAAATAGACTCGTTTTATGATAGAAATGGGTTCATTGTGCTTTGAGACACCTATTTGGAACATTTTGGGAAAAAGTCAGTTTTGGGCCAAAAATGGCAAAAACGACAAGGGGTACCCCTTGCAATTTTTTCAATTTTGGATGAAGTTCCAGAAATGGCCTCAATTCCCCTCGCAGATAATAAATAGACTCGTTTTATGATAGAAATGGGTTCATTGTGCTTTGAGACACCTATTTGGAACATTTTGGGAAAAAGTTAGTTTTGGGCCAAAAATGGCAAAAACGACAAGGGGTACCCCTTGCACTTTTTTCAATTTTGGATGAAAAATCAAAGTTCCTGAAATGGCCTTAATTCCCCTCGCAGATAATAAATAGACTCGTTTTATGATAGAAATGGGTTCATTGTGCTTTGAGACACCTATTTGGAACATTTTGGGAAAAAGTTAGTTTTGGGCCAAAAATGGCAAAAACGACAAGGGGTACCCCTTGCAATTTTTTCAATTTTGGATGAAAAATCAAAGTTCCTGAAATGGCCTCAATTCCCCTCGCAGATAATAAATAGACCCGTTTTATGATAGAAATGGGTTCTTTGTGCTTTGAGATACCTATTAAGAAGATTTGGAACACTTCGGAAAAAAGTCAGTTTTGGGCCAAAAATGGCAAAAACGACAATTTTTTCAATTTTGGATGAAAAATCAAAGTTCCTGAAATGGCCTCAATTCCCCTCGCAGATAATAAATAGACCCGTTTTATGATAGAAATGGGTTCATTGTGCTTTGAGACACCTATTTGGAACATTTTGGGAAAAAGTCAGTTTTGGGCCAAAAATGGCAAAAACGACTAGGGATACCCCTTGCAATTTTTTTCAATTTTGGATGAAAAATCAAAGTTCCTAAAATGGCCTCAATTCCCCTCGCAGATAATAAATAGACTCGTTTTATGATAGAAATGGGTTCTTTGTGCTTTGAGACACCTATTTGGAACATTTTGGGAAAAAGTCAGTTTTGGGCCAAAAATGGCAAAAACGACAAGGGGTACCCCTTGCAATTTTTTCAATTTTGGATGAAAAATCAAAGTTTCTGAAATGGCCTCAATTCCCCTCGCAGATAATAAATAGACTCGTTTTATGATAGAAATGGGTTCTTTGTGCTTTGAGACACCTTTTTGGAACATTTTGGGAAAAAGTCAGTTTTGGGCCAAAAATGGCAAAAACGACAAGGGGTACACCTTGCAATTTTTTCAATTTTGGATGAAAAATCAAAGTTTCTGAAATGGCCTCAATGCGCGGTATTTTTGAACACTTGAGGGCGCTTCGAATTACTTCCGGGGGTCATTTAACATTGCCTTGTTCTTGTGTACCGCCGTGTCAGAATACAACTCGTAGTAAAAAATATACACTTCTATCGTATCCTAAAAGACAAAATTGTCCGTAGATGACCTCCGCTCAATTGACAATTAACCGGACCGTACCCCAAGAAGTAAATAAAGTTGTACACCTAACAGCGCCCTCATGCGTTCAAAAATACCGCGCATTCCCCTCGCAGATAATAAATATACCCGTTGTTATGATAGAAATGGTTTATTTGTGCTTCAGGGCACTACCTGGGGGGCACTAGTACTGGGGGAACTACTAGGGGAACTACTGGGGGCACTACTTCATACTGGGGGAACTACTAGGGGAACTACCGGGGGCACTACTTCATACTGGGGGAACTACTAGGGGAACTACCGGGGGGCACTACTCCATACTGGGAGAACTACTAGGGGGCACTACTCCATACTGGGGGAACTACTGGGGGAACTACCGGGGGGCACTACTTCATACTGGGGAACTACTAGGGGAACTACCGGGGGGCACTACTCCATATTGGGAGAACTACTAGGGGGCACTACTCCATACTGGGGGAACTACTGGGGGAACTACGGGGGGGGGGGGGGGGGGGGGGGGGGCACTACTTCATACTGGGGGAACTACCGGTGGGCACTACTCCATACTGGGGGAACTACTGGGGGAACTACCGGGGGGCACTACTTAAATTCATACTGAGGAACTACTAGGGGAACTACCGGGGGCACTACTCCATATTGGGAGAACTACTAGGGGGCACTACTCCATACTGGGGGAACTACCGGGGGGGGGGGGGGTTGGGGGGGGCACTACTCAATTACTGGGGGAACTACTATATTGGGGGCACTATACTCCATACTGGGGGAACTACCGGGGCTACTACTCCATACTGGGGGAACTACTAGGGGGGTACTACCATATTGGGGGAACTACCATACTGGGGGAGCTACCATACTGGGGGAACAGATGAGTCCGAACAGTTGGGGCAGATTTAGCCTTCAGAAAACCACAAGGGGGTTGGAAAGCAAAACGTGTATATTATTTTGATGAAATCAAGTCCTAAACTGAGTCGCAATCTGAAAAACTTATCGAGGGACGTGTCATGGCTAGAGCACATCAAATTCTTCGTTTACAGAACAGAATATTTGTTGTCAAGATTTTTCTGCAATTATAGGGCAAAAAACATTCAAATCACATGCATGTATGAAAATGGTTTTAAAATTACCAGTATTTTAAAGGGTGCTCATTTTCGGTCTCCATTTATAATACTGATAGTTACTAATAATACATCGGTCTGCGCTAAACGCCGCAAAACCCTCTCTAGATCTGCCTCTTGAACCATTCCACACTGAGGTAACATCAGGCAGCATGTCGGACGAAGATGTGACGGGTAGCTACATGTAGCCAATCCACATTTTCTTCACCAAAATGATAAAAACGCATGAAGTACGATGGCCAATACAACTGCCTGACATTATAAACATTTGTTTTCCTCCCTGCACCTTCCACAAGTTCAATGTAGCCAGCCACGCCAAGCACAAGTAATAACTAAAGACATTAAAGCCTGGTCTGGAGCAACCTTAGAATTTTTCCAAGGATATGCTTGTAGTTTATGCTTAATACTACTCTTTATGAATATGTATAGAAGGAGATGCTTCTACTTTTACTATTTGCTCGATGTCTTGAAGGAGATACTTTTACCTGAAGCACATGCTTAAAAGTATATGCAATTCCTTCCCTTTTTATGAATAATTATGGTGCATGCTAAATACTTGAAAAGTGAAGTAAAAGCATATGCTACGTTTTTATGAATACCAGCCAAGGGGTACCAGTTGCCATTTTTTCAATTTTGGATGGAAAATCAAAGTTCCTGAAATGGCCTAAATTTTTCTCGCAGATAATAAATAGACCAGTTTTTATGATAGACATAAGTTCTTTGTGCTCTGATCATGAGACACCTATTTGGAACACTTTGGGGAAAAGTCAGTTTTGGGCCAAAGTGACAAAAACGACAAGTGGTACCCCTTGCCATTTTATCAATTCTAGACGAAAAATCAAAGTTACTGAAATGGCCTCAATTTCCCTCACTGATAATAAATGGACCAATTTTTATGATAGAAATGGGTTCTTTGAGCTACTTGAATGTTTCATGGAATGCGTGTGGATTGTAAGCATAATCCATTTCAAATTAAGGGGTGCTTTTATACATGACATGAAGCACCTGTTGACAAAACTGGCACTAGACAAGTCTACCGCAAAGGCAACTCAAGTCCGAGACAACTAGAGTTGCCTTTGCGGTCGAGATGTCTCGGACTCGAGTTGCCTTTGCAGTCAAGCTGTCTCAGAGACGAGTTGTCTTTGACGTCCACTTGTCTAGAGTCAAGTTGTCCCGGGGTCGAGTTGTCTTAGAAGTCAAGTTGTCCAAGGGTCGAGTTGTCTTTAAAGTCCACTTGTCTCGAGTTGAGTTGTCCCAGGGTCGAGTTGTCTTAGCAGTCAAGATGTCTTGGAGTCGAGTTGTCTTTAAAGTCCACTTGTCTCAAGTCGAGTTGACCCAGGGTCGAGTTGTCTTAGCAATCAAGCTGTCTTGGAGTCGAGTTGTCTTAAAAGTCCACTTGCCTCGAGTCAAATTGTCCTGGGGTCGAGTTGTCTGTGCAGTCAAGCTGTCTCTGAGTCGAGTTGTCTTTGAAGTCCACTTGTCTCGAGTCAAGTTGTCCCAGGGTCGAGTTGTCTTTGCAGTCAAGCTGTTTCGGAGTCGAGTTTGTCTTTGAAGTCCACTTTTCTCGAGTCAAGTTGTCCCGGGGTCGACTTGTCTAACATTCAACAAAGCTATCACACGTTCAAACTGTTTCTGTGTTCTTTCTCTATGTCAAAATCTTTCCATTTATTCCACAATTCATAAATAAGTCATTATCTGGTCAACTGTTGATCATGCTAGAAGTCTCTTACATCATGGATATGTATGTAGCTCTGTGCACCATTTCAAAGTGACACTTGCTTAGAAATAGCTAACGGCACCAACTACCAATGTGGCCTCCACATTCGACCAGTCGCAGGTCGGAGATAACTGCATATGTACATCCAATAGACCTTATTCACGGTGCATCCATCCTACATTCGAAGCAGTGCAATCCGGCAAACCGAGGCTTGGATTCAAAGTAGTCTGGTACCCGTTTTCATTGTAGAATTTAGTATTATCTTTTCCAGTGGGTATACAAGAAAGGTGACAAGATGGATGCAGCGTGAATCAGGCGTATTACTGTACTCTGATTATAAAATTATATACATTTCATTTATTAATGTTCCTCATAATTCTGCGACAATGCTGATTCTTGACCTCGGCAAGAGCGCCCTCTAGGCACTGCGTCATGTGCAGGAGGTTGGATGGGTCCGTCTCCAGCAGCTGGGTGGTCTTGCACCCAGAATCCTCTGTGTGTAACTTCAATAGGAAGGATGGAGTAGTCTGGTGGTGCAATGAGCGGCTGGCAAGCTGTAAACACAAGAAATATTGTGAATTTAGAAACTAAGGAACAAAGTCAACAAACTGAAGGACTTTCGTCACATTCAGAAGTAGGGACAAACAAATCGCACGTGGTTCCATTAACTTACACGTAAACGTTGTGATATTTGTCTGAACATCCGGGGAACTATAGCTGTCGATAACAAAGGGCGTATTCTATAAATAGCTCAAGCGCAGAGCCCAATTAAAAGGCAAGATTTGAATGAAGTACATGGAAAGTTCAACGCTGGAAACAGTTAGGAGCGACCAGGCGCGCCTGATGCCGACAGATCGACAGTCTGGGTCGTTCAGAATGGCGCTAGAGCGAGTCCTTTCAGACGTCGCTCTAGTCATGAGCCGAACTCAATGCAAATGACAAATGATATGTAAATATCATTTGGCACATCATTGTAAAGAAGAATAATGAATCTTTTCAATGATACCAGTTTAACCGTTCATAGATCAGTAATAAAAACAATATCATCCCTCAAACTTGAGTTGCAGACCTTCTTTTGAGGGGTTTATTTAGTTTGGCACGATGCTAGAACGCCTGTCTGAAACGGGGGTAAGTTTAAGCCACTTACCTCAATGTCGAGACGCCACTCCAGATTATGGTAATGAGGTAGGTCCATGGCCATCTCTGATTGGATCATTCGAATCTCCTTCCGGTTGTCGAGGTACAACTGCAGGAGTGCCTGCTTGAGTTCTTCGGAGAAGCCCAGAGTCAAGATGGAGTCCTGGAAGTCGATCTCTGTCACCTTGGCAATGAGACAAAATCTTTCATGTTAAGAATGTTGTACTCTTTCTCAGGTTGCAGCATTGCTGTGTGTATCGATAAAATGATCCTTGGGATATAGCGATATGTGCGTGGTTTCATAGCTTCTAACTGCCAAATGAACAAAAATAATTGACAATTAGGGACACCATCAACATAAGGTTGGCTAGCTCAGTTGGTAGATCCCCTGTAGATGCTGTACGGTATTCCAGGGTCGCAGGTTCGAATCCTGCTCCGGTAAATTTTTCTTTGTTCACTTTTCAATGACTTTAAATCCAGTCAGTTTCCTTGTGGTTATTGGATGATAATATTGATCAAAAAGCCGCATCCTCTTTGAGTGATCCCCCGTGCACCATTTCTCAGGTTGTAGCATTGCTGTAAGTATCACTATTAAAATGATCCTTGGGATATGGCAGTATAATCAAATTCCCTTGAGGTTTATTTGATGCTTATAATACAGTATTCTGATTTATTGTATTCTTACCATTAATTTAGCACTTTCAGTAAGTAGATACATGAGTCCTTCAACGACATGCTGCACAGCCTCTGCATCTACACCCAGCTTCTCTGTCAAACAAAAAAACAAAACATTACTTAAATCAACAATTTGGGCAACTGTTCCTCAAGTTACTTAGACTTGCCTTCTGGGTAGAGATTGCTTTGTGTGTTGCCACCCTCTAGACATAAAAAACCTATAGACTGACAGGTCTTCTCGCTTCACGGCACTCACTCACCTGAGGACAGCCAGAGTACACTGGCCGGAACGTCGAGACTTTTCTCACCGGTTGTTTTTCAGAACCACACATCTATGAAAGAGTTTATACATGGTGTCTCCGCAAACCTCCTCTATTACGTTACTTCCACCATGCAAAGCTTCAAATGCTACCTATTATTTGCCTTAAAAAGTGAACAAAGAAAAATTGACGGGAGCGGGATTCGAACCGGCGACCTCCTGAATACCGTACAGGCGCTCTGCCAACTGAGCTATCCAGCCCTACATTGGTGGTGACCCCAATAGTCAATTATCTTTGTTCGTTTGGCAGTCAGAAGCCTAGTTGCGATGATCGTAACCCTAGGTCTGACATGGGGACTGGGACCTTAGGGTTACGACAAAACTGGATAACAAAAATGGGTACGACCTTTTTGGCCAACTCCTGAAGTACGTTTCCACTTAGTTTTCCACTTTCCAAAATCCAAACACAAAATCTGACTACATGGATCTGATTGGTACTTATCAATGAGTCATATAAAACCACTTTGAATATCGAAAGATCATTAAGTTCAGAAAAAATGACCCAAAACTTACCGAAGGTGTCGAGATTCCCTCCGTTTGCCGTCAGTCGGCCATTTTGAATAGTGCGCAGTGTGCCACCTCGACCAAATTACGTCACGTGAAATGCCGTTTTGGCTGTTCCACCTTTCAAACTCAAACTCGCAGCCCTATGGAGGGCTCGTATCACGTGCGTTGTACAGTGCTATACACGGCATACAGTGTGTGAGCGTGTGGACTGTGTGGTTATTGAATTGACCAGACCCGTGTGCCGAAACTGCCGAATTAAGTTTATTTTCCGCCGCTCTTCTGATATGACAGGTGAAGAAAACGTATACGGCGTGATTTTTTCCGACATCCAACACATGCGAAAATACGATTCATGGAGAAAGAAATGGTGTATTATACACGATATGTATATGCGTTATATCGTTGCGAGATCTAAATAAAAAATATTCTGATCGACCGTCCTTCCAAAGTACCGTAAATCGTAGGCTGATCAGCTTATAAATCTTACTTGAATTTCACTCAGTTATTTTTGTTCAATTGGCCAAGTAGAAACACTCTCTTCATAATTATACTGAATCTAAAAAAATTATCGTGAAATTACTGAAATCCTTCCGAAACCGATCGACTATCGCATTAAAAAATTAAGACGTAAAAACATTGCCCACACCGCAGATAAAGACAGCCTGGTATCCGCGTGCGTAATAGCCACAGTTTCAAAGCAAACGTAGTTAACGTACATTGTGTACGTGCACCAGCGAAAGTCTCAATCAGTACGTTACACACGTGCCATGTGCTTGAAATGAAGTGTATAATTGCGCTCGGTCGGAAGGTATCTTTTTGGATCGCGGCCGGGTTCGTTCCACCGTTACGGACGGTGGCTCACGGCCGGCCGGCTCGGTACAGATTTCGCCGTGGACTTGAAATTGAAGTGTATGTTGCGCTCGGTCGGTACCTTTTTGGATCGCGGCCGGGCTCGTTACCGTATACGGACGGTGGCTCACAGCCGCGGCCGGCTCGGTACAGAACTACAGATTTGCAGTGATTGTGGTTTTTCCGCAGTGGAATATTCCGGTGATATTTTTAGGAATGTCCCCACTGTCCTACCGGGTATGATCATTTTTGGTGTAATTGATGACCGGATAGATTTTTTAGTCCAGCGTTAATTTCGACCCCTGCGCGATCTGTGATGAGGTGGATGACCTTTTTATTTCTGTTTGATCATGGATTGGGTCGGCACCGAATTGTGACTTGCTAACATTTTGTCTGTTTGTGGGACCATTCGTAAAGGAAATCATTTGAAAATCTTAGCAATTTCCTTCAGTTCATGATGAAAGATTTGAATTGTCAGCAGCAGCTTGACATGGGCAAACAATTATGCGGACTTAAAAAAAACCCTCCTCCATACTGTATACGATATGCGTGTACACGGTATATCACAGCGCACGTGTTATTCTGGGAACACCCTCCATAGGGCTGTGAGTTTGAGTTTGAATGGTGGAACAGCCAAAACGGCATTTCGCATGACGTGATTTGGTCGAGATGGCACACTGCGCACTATTCAAAATGGCCGACTGACAGCAAACGGAGGGAATCTCGACACCTTCGGTAAGTTTTTGGTCATTTTTTCTTAATATAATGATCTTTCGATATTCAAAGTGGTTTTATATGACTCATTGATAAGTACCAATCAGATCCATGTAGTCAGATTTTGTGTTTGGATTTTGGAAAGTGGAAAACTAAGTGGAAACGTACTTCAGGAGTTGGCCAAAAAGGTCGTACCCATTTTTTTATCCAGTTTTGTCGTAACCCTAAGGTCCCAGTCCCCATGTCAGACCTAGGGTTACGATCATCGCAACTATCAGAAGCCATGAAACCAAGCACACACCGCCATACCCCAAGGATCATTTCAATGATACACGCAGCAATGCTGCAACCTGGGAACCGCACATGGGGGATCACTCAAAGTGATACGGCTTTTTAATAAATAAAAACGTAGGGCTGGATGGCTCAGTGGGTAGAGCGCCTGTACGGTATTCAGGAGGTCGCCGGTTCGAATCCCGCTCCAGTAAATTTGTCTTTGTTCACTTTTCAATTACTTATTATTATTAATACAGCTTTCACAAGTTAGTGCATGCATTACTTACGAGCTGCTATCAGGTACATCTTGTAGTTGATGCCTTTCCTGATGAACTCCATGGCGATGCGGCAAAACTCCTGCACAACTGGAAGAATAAGAAGTCATCAATCTGTGTTAATCATTATCCTTTGAGAAAGATCCTGCTAGGATTGAAATCAAGTTCTCCTAACTCCAACAATTTAGATATTTCAGGAATATTTTTGGTTGATGAGTTGGCAGCAGTTTACTATTTGTATTAGGATTACACTTCACGAACTTGTTGTATCAGCATTACACGCTCAATGCTTTGAGTGCACATGAACAAATCATGCGCTGGTTCGGCTGGGATTCAAACACAAATTAATGCAAATGTCATATCACTTCTAATCCACTGTGACACTGTCACCACCAAGTAATATTAAAGAAGCAATTATACCAATTTGATTGGTCAACATCATGCCATCCTCCTTTAAAAAAAATGTATTTCAAGTTATTTTGCCTGAGATACATGTACGTTGATTTCAAATACTGCAAATTGGCCAATCATAGTAAGGGACAGCAAAATAGCACTTTCATGAAGAATGGCAAAATAAACTCTGCCTAACATTAACCCCAATTCTCTACTGCACAAGACAACCAGAATACCACACATAACCACCCAGGGTGGGGGGTCGATTTCACCAAACTCATCGTAATTTACTTAGTAGACTTGTGATACGTACATTGCAGCCCTACGTAGGTTATGATTAGTCCGAGTAACTTGGACCCTAAAAATCGCCTTTTTAAACATTTTGGACATGATCTGGCGATAGTAGGGTCCAAGTACCTTGTTTGCATTTTGGTTGCAAGAGCTCCATTTTGCAATGTTTTGCCTCTACCCTGAGTCAAAATCCTTTGATTTCACCTTCAAAACGATCCCAAAATGTCTCATGGGGCCAGCTATGGGCCAAGGGAGAATTGGAGATTCCAATAATGACAAGGTTTACTCACATTTTTTTAAGAAAAGATCATATTTTCCCTAATTTTTTCCGGGTACCATTGTACAATTTGAAAAACCAAGATGGCCGACCCAACGGACACTGTGCTCATTTTATAGGAGGTCTCTGTGCCCATTTTTAGGGGAAAAACGATATTTTCTTCAAAAAATGTGAGTAAACCTTGTCATTATCGGAATCTCCAATTCTCCCTTGGTCCATAGCTGGCCGCATGAGACATTTTGGGATCGTTTTGGAGGTGAAATCACAGGATTTTGACTCAGGGTAGAGGCAAAACATTGCAAAATGGAGCTCTTGCAACCAAAATGCAAACAAGGTACTTGGACCCTACTATCGCCAGACCATGTCCAAATGTTAAAAAAGGCGATTTTTAGGGTCCAAGTTACTCGGACTAGGTTATGATGGGTTATCCCCCATCGGCCAATAGATTTGAGATGCAATCAATCGTAGGGCTTTGTGAAATCGACCCCCGGACAGATTTCACTTTTCTCTAATCCGGCCATCAGCAAAAAGAAAAAGAAATAGGCCTAACGGTTAAACGTTTGATCTTTTGATAAAAAAAAATTATAGGCATGACATTTCTTAAGAATAAAATGCCTACTGTGGACAAGGGTTTAATTGCACTATTCCTTTCTAAATTGCAAACTAAAATTTAACGTGGTAAACAAAACCTCTGCCCCGCCCCCTCCCTCCACAATCAAGTGTCGGCAAGAAAAGCGCCCCCAGGTGTTCATGAATGGTCTACATGGTCTAGTCCAGTTGTTCTTGTATCTTGCAGTGCAAGTTGTTCTCTTTCACCGTTTTATCTGCCGCAATTTCATCACTTACCTTCCACATCTACTGAAACAAGAAAGTTCAAGTGCTCCTTGTGTTCATCCTCCAAAACGAGCAACATCGTGCCTTTATTTCGGTTACAAAAAACCCTCTGATTTCACAAACGATCAGCCTCTCACCATAGACCTGGAGGAAAAATCAATGGACTGCCAACTCCAGCGGGCGCGCTCCATCTTACGTCAACCGGAAGTTCGGAAGTTACCGGCACAGAGAACTTCCGGTTTGCCGGTGTGTACTTAGCAACCGTACATTGTGCAGTGGCAGTGCGCGCGTAGTTTCGCTTCAAAATGCCTGGAGATAATTGTGCTATTGTTGGTTGTGGTGCTTGCAAAGGGAGAAATAGGGGGTTGAGCTTCCATGGATTGCCCAAGAGGCAGGATCCTTCAGAAAAACGACGGCGATCAGACGAGGCAGAGCGGCAAGAATGGAGGCAGCGCTTGATTGTAAAAATAAACAGATGCGATTCGTCGTTCAACCCCGACACTGCTACAATCTGTTCCAGGCATTTCAAGGACGAATGTTTTCTAACAGGTGAGTTGGTAATATTTTCGGGCATGTGGATATAGGGTTGAAATCCATATTCATGCGTAGGCCTATTAACAGATTCATGACCTAGCCCTAAAGGCTCTGGAACATTTGCTGAACGTGTTAAAGCTTTTTTAGAATGAAAATAATAAAAGTGTTTTGGAAGTTGGAACACAACACATCACAATCATCATGGAGTGGCATGGCATGATGGGCGATGGTCACTGTCTAAGATCGGATATGGCACTATGCAAGAGTACACCTAGATACGTGTAGTATGGTCAAAGTTACTCATTGTAGGTTTTTGCCTGGTATTGAAGCAGGTAACTAACGTTACAGGTCTGTCATAATGTCTTTGGTAGAGAGATTATTCGGACCTTATTTTTTTTTGCAATAACATACAATGATACACATCTATGTCATGTGTCTTTTTGATATGTGCAGGTGCAACTGGAAAGAAATTTCTAAAAATGGGTAGTTTGCCCACTGAATTCATGCCCACATCCTCTGTTCCTACTTCACAACCATCAAAGCGAGTACCTGTAAGAATGTCAACTATGTTCAGTTTGTCAAACATGTTGAGTTGTTTTCACTTATGATTTTGTATTTGGAAATATTGGATTTTTTTTTTTACAATTTGCATATTCCTGAGTTGTTGTTACTCATTGTTCTGAGCATGTACCAGTACACATCATGTATGTTTTTTTACATTTCATGTTACTCTGTATTTGCTTTGTGTTTACAACATGTTAAGCCCGTTGTATCTTTTTTGTTTATTCAAAGAGCCATCCTGACTAATTTTACGATTTCCTTGCAAATTTATTATGAAGAAGAATGGTTAGTTTTATATAAATAATAAAAGGTCTTTCTTTGAATGACCTTGATTGCATGCATGTTTATGATATGTTCAGTTCACTTCTAACCCTTTGGTTTGTATACTTGCACTATACATTCAACATTATACATGACAACATTCTCCCTGCATTCTTGCTACATCTGGAGCCAAAATGTTGATGGTGGCTTGTGAAATTCTACTTACGAGTGCTATCTCAGCAATTAAAGATACGAGTGGAACGCTCCCATCATTGCGCTACCCAAACCAACAACTTCCTACATGGGTACTACTACTTTAAAACCTGGCGACTGAAGCTGAGCATGGCTACTAGTACTGCACGTACTGTACGTACTGTCACAGCAATCCACAATCCACAATAAGGAAGCCAACTGTCAGATCATCAATTTTGATGGTTCTCCTCTCCCATGTGCAAACCTCGGAGTGAAGCATACATGTACATCTCAACACATCCTTACTTGACCTCAAGCAAACCTATCAATAGACCTCCACAGACCCAATGCTGCCACTGTCAGATGCACTGCCTTATCATACAAACAAACAAAACAAAAAGAACCACCTTTTCTACACTAGTTATTCAAATTTAACTTCAGGGAAATTTCAGTTACTCATGTTACATTTTTCATGTACTTTTCTGATTGTTGTGGCTGTATTTAGTCATGTTATCCAGGTTACTCATGTTACATAAATTGTTACTCAAGTTACAATTGCATGGTTACTTACATTACAGGTTTTCATCACCTTCTAGTGTTATACAGTTTTAAACAGTCACATAAAAAGAACAAGTTTAGTTTTTGCATTGGGTTTTATTTAGAATACATTTTAAAACTAAGAAACTCGTTCATTCGAAGAAAGCATACCGTAATTTGTCGGTTACTCACATTACATCTTTGCTTTGAATTTTAGGTCACAGCTTCCAACATTGTCCATGTAAAATTTGTTAAGCCATTTTTTTTTCAAATCTGAATTCTAGTGTCATATGGACTATAGAAAAAACATAACTTACAATTCAAATAATCCTGCAAAAAAAAAAACCCAAAAACAGTTCCCATTTTTGAAACAAGTTCTTTTGAAATGACCTTTCCACTTTTGATATATTTTCTTAAAAAAACTGGGACACTTCAGTCAGTTCAATTTGTTCCACAAACTCTGAACTATATACACATGACATTTACACATGTATTTTATGGATGGTAGCTTTTAATTGTACATGTAGATTTAAAATTTTGTCCAATCCATCATGTACTTGCCCACCTTTGCTTCAGGTTGTGCGGACACCTCTACAGACTTCCCCTAAATTGGTGGCCCACATGGATCTAAATGATGTGCGACGGGAAGCCCAAAAGTTGGGACCACAGTGGCTACTGACAGGAGACTGTGAAGAGTATATTGCTATTGGTCTTCTTAGCAATGTACAACAACCGTCCGAGGGCTTTAAACTCAACTTGAAGATAGCCAACGACTTAAGTGCTACCATACATGCCTATGGGCTCCTGGTTGACAGGACTGCATCCATGGAAACGACGAAATTGTCGAAATTTGTCACTCAGTTGGAAAAGCAACCGATCTGTCCAGGAGTGACAGACTCATCATTACAGAGCTATGCCGAGCTTCCAAGAGCTGGATGTGTTTATTTTCGGCACGTTCGGTGTTTGTCTACCAATGGATGTCTATCGACAGTGAGGTCGGAGAAGTGTCTCCTTTTGTTAGGTAATGACAAAGAGTCAAGTCTGTGCTCAAAGTGTCGCGGTGTCCTTACTCTTCTTCAGAGAAAGAGATCCAGAAGGTTGGCATCAGCTGTTACTCTCCATCCAAAAACTCCTCTGCAGAAAGTGGCACAATCAAAAGTTGCCCTTGCCCTACAACAGGCTCGGAGGCAAGAGAAAGAGCTTCGGGTCAAAGTTTCTCAAATTGAGAAACGTTTGGAAGCTGAGGCTTTCCATGTAAATGAGGAGACACATGAAGAGCTGACCGGTATAATCAATGCCAATTCTTCCAAGATAGAAGACCATTTCATTAAGCTGTTTTGGGAGCAGCAGTGCAAGGCATTCCAAATGCCAAATAATGGTATGCGTTGGCATCCCATGATGGTACGGCTCGCAATTCTGCTGCATTCCCAAAGCAGGAGTGCCTATGAAACTCTGCGTAACACTGCAGTAATAAAACTCCCATGTGAGTCAACACTCAGAGACTATACAAATGTTGTGCATCCCAAGGCTGGCTTTAATGCAAGCATTCTAGATGAGGTCAAAGATGCCTGTAAAGGACTCGGTCCACACCAGCGCTTTGTTGTCCTTCTGCATGATGAGATGACTTTGAAGAATGACCTTGTGTTTGACCGTGTTACTGGTGAATTGGTTGGATATGTTCGTCCCAACGAGTGGCAAGTGAAGGATGATCCATGTGAGAATGTGGCTACCCATGTCCTTGTCTTTTTTGTCGTAGGAGTCTCATCACACTTGAAGATGAGCTTGGGATTCTTCCCCACCAAGACCGCCACAGCTGATGCACTGTTCAGTCTATTGTGGAAGGCCATTGCCTATCTGGAAATATCTTGTAATCTGAAGGTGATTATTGTACAATATACATGTATGTAGGTTTATAAGTTTGTGTCTTACCATCATTGTCAATGAGCAGATTCATTGGCTGATTGAAATATGTAATGTACAAGTTGTATGATATTAGTGCTTTTTAACAATATCTACATGTATTAATGTTTTATTTCCAGGTCATCGCCAGTACTAGTGACAAAGCTTCTCAGAACCAGAAACTCTATCGGATGCACAACCAGGGCAAGCTCTGCTTCAAGGCACCCAATTTGTATGCCAAAGACGAGAGAGATGTCTACTTTTTTTCCGATGCCCCTCATTTGGTAAAAACGGTTAGAAACAACCTCTACTCATCATCAACCTCTGGCACCAAGTATTTGTGGGTAAGGCATAGTACATTTGGGGATCAGACATTTTACTTGGTTTAACTAAAGGCAGTTGTCCTCCAGAAGAGTATAACTGCAGTTGAAATCCTGTACCATGCACAGTGTGAAACTCCCATTCAAAAATTATACATTCTGCCGATTAATTTTTCTTCTTTGCCATGTTGCACCAATTTTAGCCCAGTTTACTTCCCATGCACATGTTTTGAATTTAATATCTAAATCTGTGACTGGGTTGTGACAGTGTATGAAATTTATTTTGAAAGCCATTGGCATTTACTAATGATATCCTTTTGTGTACAATTTCTTTATGCTTTTTCATTTGTAGAATGGTAGCCACATACTATGGAGCCATGTCAAGGATATGTATCAACATGATGCCAGCCTTGTTCTTCGCAAAACTAAATTGACGAATGACCACATATACCTGACCCCACATTCGAAAATGACTGTTAAACTTGCAGCTCAGGTTTGTTAATTTTTGAGAAATGTTTCCTTTCACATTCTGAGTTTTGGAAAAAAGTACTTTTACACCTGGACAGCCTTTGAGATAATTGGAGACTTTTTTGTCTTTCTAATATGTGTCAACAGGTTCTCAGTGATTCTGTTGGGCGTTTGATGATGGCATCTTCGAGCAAAGACAATAAAGAGACTGCCAAGTTCATCCTCTTAATGAACAAGTTCTTCGACTGTCTGAATACCAGGTCCATTGTTGAGGGACATAGGAAAAGGAATGAATGGTTACTTCCCTACACATCGGTTGACGATCAGCGGTTCCAGGTGAATAAATATGTAGATATGCTATCATTTGTGTGATTTTGTATAATTATTTTCTTTGATCACACAAATTAAACAAAGATGCAACGGGCCAATGCTAAAAAATCTTAAATAGCTAGCTAGTCATTTAAGGGAATTTTTAAATCAACATCTAAAAAATTGCATCTCTGATATGGCTCAATATAGCCTTTATAATGAAAGGTATAGTCTAAAATATCTTCTTCTTTTTTTGAATACAATTACATATAGTATCTCTCCAAGGACTTCTTGGGTTACATAGAGAGCTGGAGGGACAGAGTCATGACCATGACTGGAGACCTTTCAAAGAGTGAACGGAATGAAATGTTCTTGTCATCACAGACATATGAAGGATTATGGATGACAGGTAAATTGCTTTAATACATACATGTTTCTGCTTAAAAGTTCTCAGTGACATAAGACACATTGGTTATCATTTATTCAATAGAAATTCAGCAAATTAAGTACATGTATGTAAAATGGTACTGAATGAGAAACTGGCACAGTACTGATTTATATTGTTAAGAGTTATTTACAATACAACAAGCAACTAACTGTAAAAAACATGTTATTTTTGCTGTCCCCATATTACATGTAGTCCACTCAACCATCGAAGCAACACGCTACTTGCTGCAACAAGGGGTCACTTATGTGAACACAAATAAGTTTTGCCAGGATCCAGTTGAGGAACACTTCAGCCGGCACAGATCACTTGGACGTCGAAGTGACAACCCAACCCTTTGGGCTTTTGGGTATGTATTGAACAATTAATGTTTACTCATCCTATGAACATCTCTTATACAATAGTGCACTATCTGTTTACTGCAGTTTTAAAATGAACTCAGATTAAGTAATATTCACCACATGTACATGTTCTTTTTTGCCATGGAAAATTTCTTTAGGTACCAAGAAAATCGAATACGATTGCAACGTTCCTTGTCTATAGCACTAAAGCCACGTGGTAATGTTAGATGCGTTGGTTCCCAGGATAAGGTCATCCGCATTTCAACAAGCCCACTGAAGAAGAGGCGTTATCAGGAACATGAAGACTAAAATAAGGTAGGTTTGCGGTGACACCATAGAGCTATATTAAAATTACTAGAGCGCTAGCACTTTGAACAGAGTGATGCTTGCTGGGCGCATCCATGTTTGTGCACAAACCTATGTAAAGCACACAATTTTGTACGTTTTTTGTACGTTCATTTGCATATCTGCGTTGTGTTCTATACAGGTGCGTTATTGAAGCCAAATATGCCGGAAATCCAGTCAAAGTGTTCTTGTTCCACAGACACGCACTCAAATTCAAAATGACTGCACCCGGGACAGCTTTAAAGCATCTACGCGCGGAGAACACGGACCTAGCGCTATAGTAATTTTAATATAGCTCTATGGATGACACCATATGTACATGTAATCTCTTCTGTGACTGTGTGGTTCTGAGAAGAACCAGTGGTATTTTGTCAACATTTCGAACAGTGTGCTCCAAGCCTTGAATTTAACGGAGGCCATGGAGGCCATAGCCTTCATTGCCCTGGTTCTTGGCCTTCATGCCCCCTTCAAATGTTTAGACATTATGATTTTCCCAATGGAAGTGCCCCTTGCATTGGAAAAATGGCCTTGCCCTTTTCAGAACCAAGACTTGGTGCTCTGTTCGTCTTCACAGATTTACCTATAACTTACAGGGTATAAAGATCATGATGGTAGAAACATACTGTTAAATTTTTCTGCTTGAAATGCAGTATTTATCCAGAAAAGAGTAAAACCAGTGACCAAAATTATTTTTGATCTTTAAAAGATCAAAAATAAAAGAGATAATACTTTTCACACTGTTTCCTTAAAAAGTGGACTGATGACTGGTACTGTATATTCCTTGATATTTTTGCCCATGAATCTGTACTTCTTTGACAAAAAACAAATTATGATATTACCTTTAAGCACTAGTATATAACCATAAAAAAAGAATTGAATGTGGAAACTGTTCAAACTGATTTGCCTGCCACTACTCTACATCATCATTTCTTCGTTTTAGTGTCTTCCGAAGACTCTTAGCCTTACCAGCCACATTCTTGTCATGTTTAAGTTTGTCAATTATCTTGCGGCAGGTGTGATGACTTCTTATTTTGAAAAAAAGACTGAGAATGATTCTCAGTACTTTCTCTTTCAGCCGGTCATCACATTCAACTTCACACACTGATTCGTAATACCCACATGTTATTTGTTCGTCTTCCAGACAGACCCTTGTGAAGTCATCCTCTTTCATTGTTGTTGAACTCATGGGGAAAAGTCGTCGGAATGTGGCCTCCATTGCGCAGAATGCATACTTCATGTTTGGACATGGTCTGCTCAGCCCACCTCGGTTAAGGATACCTATCATGTCCTGCTGCTGGAGATCCGTTGAATCGCGACTAGCCATGTCATTGACCATTTCTGTGACTTTTCGTCGCTCATCATGATTGGACATTTTGATAGCTCTCTGACGTACTTTCCTCACAATGCTACCACCAATGTAATGAATGATTTCTAGTTCATCCTCAGATATTATTACTTCTGTACATGTATGAGGAGATAAATGCCTACTCTCAAAGTTGGCATTTAGTAATTGCTCAAATACACAGGAACTTATCATTGCGGCAGTCTGCTTATTCTTGACAATGGCTGTGATCAGTGCCATGTTTTCCACTTGTTTTGCAAAAAAATTCTGCAAAGAAGTCTGGCGCTGAACTGATGTGAAAACACCTTTCTTGTGGATGCAGTTGTCGACAAATATCAAAGATGTCCTGAGTTTGGATTGAGCTAAGAAAAATCATAACCATCATACCTTTACTTATCACATAGTTAGAGTCTATGTATTATCTGTGATTGTACGATAGATGTAATGCATTTTCTGTGCAAACCTACAAGTATTGCTATGTACAATAACTTATTCTTTTTGAACAGTAGTACATTTGATACACACTGTGTACTATTGTTCAAAGAGAATAAGTTATTCTACCTAGTAAAGAGGATAATTCAATGTGAGTTTGAATCCCACTTAGCACACCATTAAAATTGTTCCTCAGGGAAGCACAGAGTATGCAATTTGTTCGATATTAAAGGGCAATGTGAATCCAAACAACTTCATGTATAGACCAATCTGACGGCACGAAATACTGTCCGCCATTACTGGTGTGTCCCTGCCTACCTTTTGTCCGGCACCAAAACAATTTACGCTCCGCCGCACTCCATAATTACAGGGTGTACGTCCCATGATTAGGGGACGTACACTGCAGTATAGAGTGCAGCGGACGTAAATGTTTTTGTTGCCGGACAAAATATGGGCGGGGACACACCAGTAATGGTGGGTGGTTTTTTCCTCCATGTTCGCGCCGGCGGATCAGTGTATACAGTAATCCGAAAGGCGCCCTCTTTTGATTAAAACAAGAAACTGTGGTGATGTCAGTATATTATTTTGTACACCGCCAATAATCTTTTATTGAAATCACCGCAATTTCTCGTTTTAATCAAAAGAGGGCACCATTCAAAACCGTGTGGCGGCATGTGCTCGGATTACTGTAAAGTGTATACATGTACATGTAAAAGTTAAATTATTTACATGTATAGAATCAAACCTTGATTTTTAAGGAGAGTGAGAGTGATCACTCTCCTCTGCTCTCCTTAATGTTTAAGTAATATCCTTAAAGTAATATGTTTATATTCTTTTTCAACAGGACAAGCACAACTTTGAATGTTCTCTTTTTCTGACACATGATGTGAAAACTTAAGAAAAATCAAATTGCTCTCTTTTTTTTACTAGTACGAGTAGGCCCTATGTTGATTTAATGAGAGCGATTTGCAGCTCTCCTCATATTTATTAAAATGAAGGCCTGTAGAATCTTCCTCATAAATCCTTGAAGTAATTGAATTAAATTTCAAAATGCATTACATGTAGTTTATAGCATTGTGTACATGTTTATAGGTACCTGCTGCATTTTTGAGGAAGAACAGTGCTCTATTCCGCATTTCTTCTGGAAGACCATCATCCTCACTTATCCCACCTAAGGCTTTTGTCAATATGGACAAATTCAACTGAAGAGGACAAAACACAGTATAAAGGATTAAAATGAAACCTCATAATTTATTTCATACATAATATATTTATAAACAAAATTTATATTGAAAATTATGTTTATTATAAGTTATTGTTTACTTGTTATAAATATTATCATCAAATAACCACAAGGGAAACTGACTGAATTTAAAGTCATTGAAATGTGAACAAAGAAAAATTGACTGGAGCGGGATTCGAACCGGCAATCTCCTGAATACCGTACAGGCGCTCTACCAACTGAGCCATCCAGCCCTACATTGGTGGTGTCCCAAATAGTCAATTATCTTTGTTCGTTTGGCAGTCAGAAGCCATGAAACCATGCACACACCGCCATATCCCAAGGATCATTTCACCGATACGCGCAGCAATGCTGCAACCTGGGAATGGTACATGGGAGATCACTCAAAGAGCATACGGCTTCTGACTGCCAAACGAACCAAAGATAATTGACTATTGGGAACATCACCAACATAGGGCTGGATAGTTCAGTTGGTAGAGCGCTGCGCTGCGCCTGTACGATATTCAGGAGGTCACCGGTTCGAATCCCGCTCTAGTAAATTTTTCTTTGTTCACTTATGTCATATAAATATAATAAATGAAAAGGAAATACACATGCAATGTAAATATGTCTTCATTTGTTTTTATGCTTTGTGATTTGGATTCTTTTTAGAGTAGAGTACAATGGCAAGCACACTAACTTGAATAATGTTCCCTGCATCTGCAGAGGCAGAAGTGCTTGCTTGCTCCTCCTCAGGCCAAGGCTCATCTAGGCATGCCAGAAACTCATCGTTGATCTCTGCCTGAAAATACAAGATGATGCATTTGTCATTTATTTCCCCGAGTAACATTGGTAACTGATCAGTTGTTATATTCATAAAGATCTGACTGCAGCTGCATACAGTAGGCCTAATCAACAAAACTTCTACGGTCAAGATTTTAAATATCATGGGCATTTAATCTTTATTTTCTCAATAAGTGGCAGGGCTGGAAATAAACAAAGGCCACGGAGGCCATGGCCTTCGTTGCCCTGGTTCTTGGCCTTGGTGCCCCTTCAAATGTTTCCATAGACATTATTATTTTCCAATGAAAGTGTCCCTTACAATAGAAAATTGGCCTTGCCCTCACAAAACCTTATTTCCAGCCCTGAAGTGGGCAACGTCAGTGCAGTGACAGTGCGTCACCGTAATGTGGGACTGGAAATTTCTAACATAGATCATTCTTCATGTTCTTGAATCAATTCTCTGTGAATGTTCGAGTTCCACTACAACAAGTACTCGATGATCGATCATTTATTTAGATGATTGTATCATTACTAGTGTTACACAATAATCTATCTTTCTTGAAAGTTTTGTCCATACAATAATTGTAATGTCAATGTAGACATACACAAATCATGGAGGTAAATCTCTATTTCTACCTCCATGCACAAATCGACATGTTCAATTCGTATCGTACTCGTACGTTATAAAATTCGTACACTAAATTCAAAAAATGGCGCCACTCGTCTTCCTTCCTCCATGCTCGTACTAAGTAGGCCTAGGCCTAAAGTAATAACTAACGTCAGTAACGACACGTTAGGTAGCCTAGTAGTAGTACTAGTTAGGCCTAGGCCTACTCACTAGCAGACAAATCCAATGCAAGAAAGGTGAATAAAACCTAAAAAGTGTTACACAAATTGTTGACAATAATCACATTATTATTAGTATTCATAAAACCATGTCTGAACATACTTGTATGCTGTCTATGTGGTCCATTTTGTGACGATAATTCACGGGATTGCGATGCCTAATCGACGTATTCGTACATAAGGTCAACGCTTCAAAGGTCAACCGGAAGTCTTCTGTGCCGGTAACTCTAGAACTTCCGGTTGACGGAACATCGCGTACGCGATTGATAGCGCGCCCGCTGGAGTTGGCAGTCCATTGATTTTTCCTCCAGGGGTGCGTTCCGCTTGCGCGAACGTTGCCACCGTTTGCCAACGTTTGCAAACAATTTCGGGTGGAACGACTTGTGCGCCGCTAACGTTGGCGGGTGTTAGCAACAGTCGGCGAACATATTTCTGAGATGTTCGCGAATGTTCGCGTGTCATTTAAAAATGGTCGATATTTCCAAGATGGCAGAACGGTAAGCAGACGACGTAATTTTTTTTGTGACGAAAGTAAAAACTGCAGTTTTTAAGATTGAAAATTTATCAAGTACTTCACAAATTGCACCATAGATAATTGGTACTTAATGATATGCTGCAGTACAAGTACTATCAGAAATTTCATCAATTATTTTGGACGCTGCAGGCATTCGACGCCATCTTGGTTACGACTGGACACCGCCATTTTACGGTTGTGTTCCACGCGCGCTCACAATCGGTTCCGGTTGTACGCAAACGTTGCCGCAAACGTTGAGACATGTTCGCGCAAGCGGAACGCACCCCTGGTCTATGCTCTCACGCTCGCGATAGAAATATTGTACGCAAGTAATACATTCGTCTGTTACCGAAACATTCACGCCTCTTCTGTGCTTGCAGTACATGCACGACGTCTGGGAGCCCGACGAACCTCCAAGGCGCACTTCCGTATATTTGTTCGTTATTTGTGTACTCCAGTAAACGTCGTAGAGGTAGAGGTCGACATGACAGCTAGCTGTCAATGTTTTTAGAACTTTAAGAGAGTTTAAAATAACATCTCTTAACTGAAAGTTGTAGGCAATGTGTACTAGATTTTAAGAGTGGAAAGGAAAATTTGGATATGTTTCAAGATTGACAGAGCTGTAGGTTTAGTCCTAGTCGCAGATCGTGAGTTGAACTTGAAGTTTGTGAATGTGAACAGCAGTAGGCCTACTCCATTAGCCAAACAGCAGTGTCCTGTGCTTTGACACATCTCTGAAATAGTGAACTGTATTCTCCACACTTTGGAAAGATGACGGCCTCCTGTGTGTATTTGGCTGCTGATGCATACATGGTGTGTTTGACACATGCATTGTCAACAGAAAGAGAAGAGATCATGGGACTTTGCATTGGAGAGGTTCGTATGGGTGTTCCCTGTTTGTTTACAGTTTAGGCTACGTTAGACCCAGTAACAGAGTGACTGGGTCGCTGAACTCCCTTTTTTAATTTCCACAGTGTTTCCACAGAGCCAACTTACCACTAAATAATGTTAAAACACGGCATTTAATTTCTGTAGAAATCAACTCCATCGCCTTTTAATCGGCATCGCTATCGCCTTTTCAATTTCAGCGGTATCGGCAACCTACTCCGAGTAGGTTTTTGCCGATATGTTTTAAATAGCGTTATTAGCGGTAAGTTGGCTCTGTGGAAACTTATGAACGTCATGCAACTCCATCAGCACTAAACACGCTAATTAGCGATAGTGTAGGCTGTGGAAACATCAGCTTAATCGGAAAAACGTAGCGGTATTTAGCGATATCCACTTACCGTTATTTAGCGATGGGCCAGTGGAAACACGCTCTATGGTCCACGATTAGGAAAAGCTCTGCGATTAGAAAGCATACTGTACAAAACCGATGGAGTAGCAGCCAAACAGTTTTAAGTCCAAAAAAATGAGGGTCTATCTGTAAGTGAACAAAATGCCTACACTTCTTTTTGGGGTAAATTTACTGTATTTATGTACCGTAATTGTACAGTTTATGATTGATCATTCTGTTTTGATAGATCGACACAAATCGAGCCGTGCACATCACGTCAGTGATCATGCTACGCAGGTCAGACAAGAGCAAAGATCGTGTGGAGATATCGCCAGAGCAACTCTCAATGGCAGCGTCAGAGGCTGAAATATCCTTTTTAATCAAGTTGATAATTTGGAAATTATACAAGCACACTCATCTTGGATTCATCTACAACACTGCCCTCAAGTAATTTAGACTAAGCTCCACTTATTATGCGTATTTGCTGGTGGCTTGCTTCACCAATCAACACGCATATCAAGCGAAGCGAGCGGAGCATCATAGCATGGGATCCAGGGGCTCTTAAGCAGACCTTGGTGGGGTCCAGAGATGAAAGCCCTGGTGGGGGTAATGAGAGAGCAAAGCCCTCCGAAGCTCATGGGTTTGTTGTTTTTGTTGTGTCTTAAATTGTTTTTTTTCCCTTCTTGTAAACTTACAAATTCGGTAACACTTTGCGATTATCGCTAAAGCCCAAATCCATCGCTAAACGGAAAATTGCTACGCAGAGCAGTGATCGATTTTCTGTTTAGCGATAGATTTCGGCTTTAGCAAAGCGTTAGAGTTGAGGGCATGAAAAACAGAAACCTTTCCAGAATTCACACTTGTCCACATTTAGTCAGCCAACCAAAATTATACGTGACTCCTGATATTTGACAAGATGGTTGATACTTTCAGCAAAAAAAGTCTTTCTTTTTTTAACACTAATAACTTTAGCCTTTCATGTTTAGTAATTTAGCATCATCATTATAATTACCGACCGGATACATATATGTCCTTGTATAAGTCATAATGAGCAAAGCCCCCTCAGGCCTATATAGCTAAAAAGAACATGAAAACATTCTCAACGTCCTTGTTTTTTTCCTTTAATTATAAATAGTTAATGCTTGGAGTTAGAAGAGCCTGACGCATTTTGATCCTAGCAGGATCTTTCGCCTTCGATAAAGAGCGAAACTCATCAGGCCCTCCTTATTACTCCCAGCATTTTATAAATTTCCGGTCATTATTTTGGCTGATGAGCAGTTTGAAGCGGTTTATTGCTTGCATTACGTTTATTACTTGTATAAATAGTTTATGTTAGCCTTGGGGGAAATGTACACTTAGCTTGTTACTGTATAAGTCATTAGTGAAACATGTATGCACATGTATTTGTTATTTATTTAATAAGAGCTGCAATTTGTATTGTGCTTAATGAGGGAGAATACAGATTAGCCACGGTAATGTGTCGTCCGTTGAGGGTCATAGGCTGGTACCATTCTCACCCGCACATCACAGTCTGGCCATCACATGTTGGTGAGTAGTCTGGGCACCAGACGTTACATTAGCTTTTCATTCTAAGGCTGCATCCGAATCTGTTGTCTAGAGCTAGGTCTATGTCTTTGCTCCATTGGAAATACGCAGAGACACCAAGACAATTGACCCAGCCCGTCTGGAAGCCCGTTTCGGACATGGCCTAATTTGTTACATTATCACCTGGGGCCAATTCCACGGCCCTGCTAAGCATAAAAACCATGAAATCGTTGTCTTCATGAAAATAGGATATACAACCAAATTTCCATGTGTTTTGTAGGCCTATCACTTGTGATTGCTCTTTGGTTGTTGTTCGCTGACCATGAATGTTAAATGGAATTTGTAGCCTAATAGTGGTTTGTTTTATTGGGCAAGACATTTTTGTGCTAAGCAATTTTTTGTGCTTAGCAGCTCCATGAAATTGGCCCCTGGTATGCTGTAACCTCACTGGTCACCGTTAGCAGAAAGGCTATACTTTCACCATCCCTCTTCAGCATGTTCAGGCTCTAAGGGTGTTTACGAAATGGAGGCTCAGGCTCTGTTTCAGGCTCCGGTTCCATTTCATGAATCCATTCTGAAATAACGGGTATCAAAATAGAGGCTTTTGGCTGCGGTTTGGAAGTAGATATCTGGTTTGAAAAGGAAAACAGAGCTTCAGCTTCAATGAAAAACCACAACCTATCAACATATGGATGTCAGAGCTGGAGCCTGAGCCTGAGCCTTAGAAGCCTCCGTTTCGTTAACACCCTTAAACTCGGAAAGTTGCATTTTACTTAAGTGGGATTATTGAAATAAACATGAATGGCGCCCTCTATAGATGAATTGCATTATGTCAAGGATGTTAATCATCCTGAGTTTGTTTGTGATTTTCTGGTCATTTTCTTTTTCTAGACGTCAGGACCCAAGCATCCTACCAGTTCCTAGATGACGGTTTCATTGGTCTCATATTCTCCTGCTTCAACGAAGAGAAGGAAACAAAAGCCGGGCAGATACAGGTCACATGCTTTCAGTCCACCAATCAGAGTCCGGAAGGAGAACCGCCGATGTAGGTTGGACCAGTCGACTGGTGTATTAAGCCTCGCCCCTTTTGCTTATGTCCAATCACAGGTGTTGTTTATGTCCTTCCTAAGTGTGTTTGTTAACCCTATAACCCTCGGCACCTACCACACAAGACAAGAGCTACTTACCACACAATACAGTCTCCACAGGGGGTCTGGATCAGAAGCTATGCATTAGCCATGTTAGCACCACCAACCACACTGTGGTGTATTGTGATATTCAGGATACCACACTTACAGTACGTTCCATAAAGCTAAAAGATGACCGGTAGTTATTTGAGGTTTTGAAGTTTTAACCCTAACCCAACTCCATACCGCAGTTTACTACACATGGTTTTTCATGTGATAAGTTTTGTATCCTGAATACCACTATGCACCGCAGTGTGGTTTTTGTGGTAACGCATGGTTTATGATCCAGTCCCCCTGTGGAGACAGTGGTAATGTGTGGTAAGCAGCTCTTGCCTTGTGTGGTAGGTGCAGAGGGTTAGGGTTAATACCCAGTCCACCCGTGGAGACTGTGGTAATGTCTGGTAAGCAGCTCTTGTCTTGTGTGGTAGGTGCAGAGGGTTAGGGTTCATATCCAGGCCCCCTGTGGAGACTGTGGTTATGTGTGGTAAGCAGCTCTTGTCTTGTGTGGTAGGTGCAGAGGGTTGGGGTTAATATCCAGTCCTCCTGTGGAGACTGGTAACATGTGGTATGCAGCTCTTGCCTTGTGTGCCAAGTACAGAGGGTTAGGGTTAATATCCAGTCCTCCTGTGGAGACTGGTAATGTGTGGTAAGCAGCTCTTGTCTTGTGTGGTAGGTGCAGAGGGTTAGGGTTAATATCCAGTCCTCCTGTGGAGACTGGTAATGTGTGGTAAGCAGCTCTTGTCTTGTGTGGTAGGTGCAGAGGGTTAGGGTTAATACCCAGTCCACCTGTGGAGACTGTGGTAATGTGTGGTAAGCAGCTCTTGTCTTGTGTGGTAGGTGCAGAGGGTTGGGGTTAATATCCAGTCCTCCTGTGGAGACTGGTAACATGTGGTATGCAGCTCTTGCCTTGTGTGCCAAGTACAGAGGGTTAGGGTTAATATCCAGTCCTCCTGTGGAGACTGGTAATGTGTGGTAAGCAGCTCTTGTCTTGTGTGGTAGGTGCAGAGGGTTAGGGTTAATATCCAGTCCTCCTGTGGAGACTGGTAATGTGTGGTAAGCAGCTCTTGTCTTGTGTGGTAGGTGCAGAGGGTTAGGGTTTATATCCAGTTCTCCTGTGGAGACTGGTAACATGTGGTAAGCAGCTCTTGTCTTGTGTGCTAAGTACAGAGGGTTAGGGTTAATGTCCAATTGGTCATCTTTTGGTTTGCAGGTACGATAGACTGGAAATTCCACTGTTCATCGTCCCCAAAGACACCATCAGCACTTCATGTTTAGACGCCCTGGCAGAACTACCGAGAATCCTTTCACAGGAGGAGCAAGAAGCATACGACAAGGCTGTTCTAAATACAGGGGGAGAAGACTTACTGACGGCTGTACACAACGGTGCTGGTGAGTATAAAACAATTAAATTAAATACCTGATTGGTAAAATTGTCAACATACCTTAAGTGGTTTAATCCACCCACTTATTAACAGCTTATTTGCACATGGCTCAAGTGCATTAAGCATACAAATTAAGCAATTCAGTTATTTGCTTGTTTTACTGTTGCTCATTTTTGAGTGGGGTAAAGTTACCTCTTGCTTAATACTAGTCCAGATGTCCTACCCCTAGACTACCAAGCTAGCTGGGGTAATCAGGGTATTAAGTCAAATCCAATATCAGAGGGGGTTACCCCGCAATTAATCATGAAACTTGTGTTTGGACGTCTCTTTTCAGTGTACACCAAGTCGCTGTGTCATCTCTTGGACGTACTGAGTGGACCTCTCATGCAGTGCTTGGAGAGCAGGTTGGAGAGGAACCAACAGAAGCTGGAATCCCTCCAGCAACAGAAGCAGAGTCTGCAACAGCAACTCCAGGACTAATGTCACTTCTGCCGACTTCTACATGGCATGTCTCTGGACTAAAGAGACTGTACTCACTGGCGGAGATTTGAAAGATCATAAGATGGGTTTATTTGAGAGTTGGACCTCCTAAAGACTAGTACCATTCATAGACAAGTGGTTGGAGTAGACACATGATGTACTTGCCAACGAGCTACATACAATGCTTGGAGAGCAGTTTGGAGTGGAACCAACAAAAGCTGGAATCCCTCCAGCAACAGAAGCAGAGTCTGCAACAACAACTCCAGGACTGATGTCGCTCCTGCCTAGTACTAGTACTAGACGGTACACCACTGGACCAAAGACACTGTGCCAGAGATTTGAAAGATGGTTTCATTTGAGAGTTGGACCTCTTTAAGTCTAGTACCATCTAGAGACAAATGGTCGGAGTAGACACATGATGGACTCGCCAACGAGCTACACACAATGCCATGGAATCACAGCGTATGTCCCCTTGAGGAACCTTTACCTTTCATCTTGAATCCTAGAGCAGGGTCGGGCCGATTTGTTTGCTGTGGGAGGTTGGTTGGAGGTACACGTTGGGCTTCAGTTCCAGCTGTTGGACTCTGGTTCTAGTAGGGAACTGTGGTTCCATCCATGAGACTATGGTTCCAGCCATGACTGTTTCGAAAAGATAATACAAGTTTATTGCATTAAACGCATTCCTTTATTATAATTGAATGATTGTCTTTAAAAACAAAATGTGGCAGCCACTTGCTATACAGTGGAATGCTACTGTAACGAAAACTGCTATACCGAACATTTGGCTATACCGAACATCATCCTTGGCTTCCATTGTTTATGTACAATGTATAGGCCTGATAGGCAGTGTTTACTATAACGAACGACCACTATAATGAACAATCTTTGTGCATCTCGGCGTGTTTTTTTTACCTTGGCGTTCCACTGTAAATAACAAATGTCAACACAAGTCTTTTTTAGCAATATTCTCTTGTTGCCCATCTTTGTTTTTGCAACAACTGAGTATGTAATATCTTTCTATAGAATAAACTCCTTAAAACAGTTCAATTGAGAGTAAGTTTGCCTTGTGCTAATTGCCAATTAATTAATTAGCGTTCGAGCTAGACCATTTTTAAAAGAGGGGGGATTGAGGGGCTCACGATAGTTGGTGACTGACCAATGAACTGCTTTGCTCTTAAGCTCCGCCCACGTGTATGTTTGACCGAGGCTTTTGTGGTCACCTGATTAAAAGGTGTCCTCCAATTGGTCAATGCGCACAGCTTGATTGACAGACTGGAAGGGTCCATTGGGAGATAGTAATTACCTTACTATACAGTAATTCGAGCACACGGTCTTGAATGGCGCCCTCTTTTGATTAAAACAAGAAACTGCGGTGGTGTCAATATATCATTTTGTACACCGCCAATCATCTTTTTATTGAAATCTGGGAAGCTGTAAAGCTAATCATGAGCAAAAGACCTGTGGGGAAATCCGGGAGATGTTATCCATGTTGAATATTTTTCTAACTCCGTGTTTATTTCAGGAATAAATCGCGCACCAAGTCGGAGTTGTAGTGCATTTAGATCGATAAACACCACCGCAGTATCTTGTTTTAATCAAAAGAGGGCGCCAATCAAAACCGTATGCTCGGATTACGGTTGCACCCAAGTAAATAAACGCCCATAGACAACAGTGATAAATCCTCAAACTTCAAAAATCATTAAAAAATATACAGAACTCTCACAGCTGTTCAAGTTGCACAGCAAAATGATGATGAACATGTCACCTTTCATTTTCTTTTCATTTTATGGTAGGGAGACCGTTGAATTTTTGAGTTATACTCATTCTCAGCTGACCACCCCTAAAACAAGGTACGGATCACTCCAGTCAAAGAAGCCATTAAAAAAAAACATCCCTCTGCAAAGCGGCTGAAATAGACCCACTTTCTCACCCAATTGCATCAAAAATTGTCACAAATGGAAGCCCAGAGTCCAGGCAGGAGGTCCAGTGCCATATTTCTTCAATCCTTCCTTTTCATAGCTCTCACGTGCTTAACTTTTATTAATGAGCTCGGCGGACGGATTTTGGAACTATTTACCCTTTGGCACCCTTACTGTATACCTTTGTGTCCACTTTTTACAGATTGCGACACAATTTTGCTGGTTCGTACCAGGACTATTTGCATCGCATTCGCACACACTCTGCTAGCTACTCAGACCTTTGTTAGTTTTGTCCTTTATGAATAAATTGCAAAGGTACTTAAAAAGCTTTTTTGCTGTGAATTATAGATGATCATCAGTGATGGATCTCATAAACTAAATATCATAATCATCAGTGATGATTTAACGACCGTGCACTAATGCACATTACTGTCTGTTTGCCTTGGTCGTGGCTCTCGCTGGTACAGTGACTTGCCGTTAAAAGCCCATTTTGCAATAGAAGGTACTCTACAACCAGCTTTTATGTGGAAATTAGCTGGGTACTGAGCAAATTTGCATATTAAATTGACTATTCATTAGGCCATTATCCAAAGGTCATATAGCCAATTTGATACGTAAATAAAGGTAGTATCATACTTTGGTAAGAGACCAAAACAGAAATATTCACAGATTTACCTATAACTTACAGGGTATGAAGATGGTGCTGGTAGAAACATACAGTTAAAATCTTTCCGTCTGAAATGGTGTATTTATCCAGAAATTAGTAAAACTACGACCAAAAATCTTTTTGATCTCTTAAAAGATAAAAAATAATAGAGGAAAGACTTAAGAAATACTGTGGCTGTTTTTCATTGTTTTCTCAAAAGTGGGCACCGTATGGGACTGACATTTTCACAGATGACTGTTACTGTATCTGTCTTGATATTTTTGCCCATAAATCTGTATTTCTTTGATAAAAACCAAAGTATGATTAAGCTTGGTACGTATCAAGCTTTTGGGTAGTTGCCTAAAAAGTGGTTTTCCCCCTGTTTTTCAATATTAGGCTTTGTGCTTAACAAATTCATATGGGGCCTGTATATTCGATGACATGTTTGAGCCTTCCGTAAGAAGAAAATAATTCTTCCTTCCAGAAGTACATGTAATACAAATTTAAGAGGATGTTCAACACTCAACAAACCTCACTTTATTGGTTAGAACTTCTTAAATTACTTGACATGAGAAACAAATATTTATCTCACACTGAACACCCGCAAGCCCGCAAGCTCCCCAAAATTCCGATTATCTGAATTTCGTTAGTGGGGGCAGCAGACAAGTTTGTGTGATTTCGTGACGTCAGATAGGCCTATGGGAGCCTTTTCTTTATGGGAGACTTAGGGAGTCTCCGTTTCCCTTTTCAAACTAGAAAATCTACTTCCGAACCGCAGCCAAAAGCCTCTGTTTTTATACCTGTTATTTCAGAATGGATTCATGAAATGGAGACGGAGCCTGAGACGGAGCTTGAGCCTCCGTTTCGTAAACGCCCTAAGTCTTTAAAAGAAAAGGCTCGAATATCCGACGTCACGAAATCACAGAAATAATGAGTGCGTAGAAAATGAATAAGATCACACGTTTAGTACGAAAATACACTGAAAGAAGTATACATGTATACTCGACTCTTATTCTTGTATTATCAGCCAAGAAATCTACACACAGAAAGAATTACAATACATTCTTAAATTCCATAACACAATTGTCAAAGTGAATGGTTATTACTGCACTGTGGTCTTAAACAATTTCAAAATACATTTTTCTACTTATTGAAATTCGATAATTAAGTAAAATACAAGTGTTGATAATAATAGTTGGCATGTAGGCCTGTAAGTATTTGACTTGTGAAGTTCTACCTAAAATACGCTGATTTGAAGATTTCTTTTTTCTTTTTTTTTCCTTCTTTTCTTTTTTACATTTCAATTAGAATAAAAAACAACAAAATAATTTCAATACATCAATCACCATTACGACAGGAAATATTGCATTTTTTTTTTTTTTACAAATGTTCACAGATATGTGTAATACAGCCTTAAGTTCATTCTATCATCGATACAGTGCATCTAACTACATGTACAAAATATGAATCACAAACCTTTTATCACCACTACGCTAAAATTCCATGATTGCAAGTAATAATTTTGTGTAGATGGTTGACTATTCGGTTTCCATGCTGGATATGCCATCATGTAATAACTTACATTTCATAAAACTCAGCCGAAATGAAAACTCTATCGCTCACATTCAAACATGTTTGAATGTGAGCGAAGATTGCAAAGATTGATTCCGTATCGGGTTAGAATGAGTGTGTGATCCGTCGTACTGGAAATCAATCCCAAGGAACTATGGTTATACATGATTGGTAAAGGTCACAGAACAGCACTCACACTTCAAGTACGTCACAATGACGTCATCACGTGCACCATGACGTCATCATAAAAGTGCAAATTTCAGGGCTCTTTATCTCCGGAACTGCAGGTCCGATGCAACTCAAACTTGGTATGTAAGTATATGGGGACGTGTTATAGACAAAAATTGCAGTCACGTGTCGATGACGTCATCGTGTGATTTTATACGTCTGATCCAGCATGTACATGAAATAACACACCTCTGAAAAATTGCGCTCAATCGGACATCCAAGTCATGAGAAAAAAAACACGACTCAATAGAGAACGGTTTTGATCCTACCGTACCCCGAGATTAAGACTGTTTTCGGTCTTTGTTTGACTAATTTCGGGATAAATAAACCATTTCAAGCAACAATATTTGAACGGTTTATTTCTACCAGCACCATCTTCATACCCTGAAAGTTATATGTAAATCTGTGAACATTTCTATTTGGGTATGTTACCAATCATGTACACTGTACCTTTAAGGTACTAATCATACTTCCATACATTTCTCTCAAAAATCAAAGCCCTGCCCTCTTTCCTCAAACTCAACCTTCCTAATATGCAAGATGACACCATCAACGAACAATTTAGGTGAGTTTCTTTACAAAAGTAGTTTTTAGTCCTGAAATATAGGTGGACTAAAACTATACCTGATTACACAATCGCCAATTGATAAATAAAATGTCATTGAAAAGTGCGAACAAAAAAGACCTGACTAGAGCGGGATTCGAACCAGCGACGTCTAGAACACTGTACCGGCGCTCTTACAAACTGAGCTACCCAGCCTAATCTAACAGTCAATTATCTTTGTAAAAAGTCTGAAAATTTATATTGTGCTTATTCTACTTAAAGCTTATAATTGATGCTTATTTACAAATGCTTACAATTAATCTGATGACAGATACAGTAATATAATTCAGCCTGCGATGTCTGAAATGATGAAATTTTGAGCATATGGGACCTTAACTTAAAGATCCATATTGGTCCAATCAAAACATGTAATGCCGCACTAACAAATACAGATGTATTTAACTTCACATGAGTTTTGATTACAGTACACCTTTTAAGAGGTACTGATAGCCCTGGGCCAATTTCATAGACGTTTAAAGGTTTGCTGTAATCAAAATTGGGAAAGGGGTGAAAGTGATTAATATTGATGATTTTGGTCGGGAAATAGATAATTTGCAAACTAGGCTTTCCCTAGTGAAAGTGCTTTAAAATTATTGCTTAATACATAATTAATGCCTATATAAATGTATATGTTTATGTAAGTGCTTACTTTTGACCAAAACGTTACAAAATCAGTTAATGTATGCCCCGCCCCGCCCCCCAAAAAAGTCCCTCTTGAAACCGATCCACGCAACAAAAGCAAGTAACATCACATGCAGAACTAGTATAGGGTCGCCACACAGTATACTGCGTGGCGTTCTGCATGTGACGTAAGTAAGGTTTTTCGTCGCGAAAAGTGGGGTGCTAAATTATTGGCCGAAAATACCTCCGTTTTCTATTTACAATATTTTTTAGCACAAACAATGATAGACAGGTTGAGTTTTATAACAATACAGATGTATTTAACTTCATATGTGTTTTGATTACAGTAAACATTTAAGCATGAAAAGTCTTCCTTGATCAAACAGGATCAACTCCAACTGTTAATGTAATGTTAACTGCTTTTGACTGTTATCGTTGGCTGAGCATAACATTCACAAGACGTTTTGGCTGTCATACCGATTTTTATTAAGGATTTTGGTGCTTACGCAAATGTTGGTGCTTAAAGGTAATATCATACTTTGGTTTTTATCAAAGAAATACAGATTCATGGGCAAAAATACCTCAGCCTCATATGCCCACTTTTTTAGAAGACAATGAAAAACAGCCACAGTATTTCTTAAGTCTTTTCTCTTTTATTTTTGATCTTTTAAAAGATCAAAAAGATTTTCGGTCATTCTATGACTAATTTCTGGATAAATACAGCATTTCAGGCGGAAAATTTTTAACGGTGTGTTTCTACCACCACCATCTGTATACCCTGTAAGTTAAAAGTAAATCTGTGAAGATTTCTGTTTTGGTTTCTTACCAAAGTATGATACTACCTTTAAGCAGCTCTATGAAATTGGCCCCTGGGCGGTGAGGAAACCGTTATGGTTATTTCCCCGCCTTCCTCCTTTGGGTCACCGTTCCAAATCCTGCCGGGGGCAATGGAACTTAGCCATAAGGCCGAAAAAAAAAATGTGTTGCCCTCAGCGACCGACCGTAAAATGCCAAAACTTTGGGTCGGGATTTTTTTTTTCTCCGAGTCCTAAAGTATAAAAACTCACAATTGTTGACAGAAAATGTAAGATTTAGCAGTAAAAAAGCGTCTCTCCTCAAAATTACCCATGACCGTTGATTTATAAGCCCTGGTGACCATACATCCTGTATTTATTCTTAAATGTTTGAAAGTCGAAAAAAAAAAAATCGACCGACCGACCCAAAATTTTAATTTTTCCACTTGAAGGCAACACAACCATTTTTTTTTCGGCCTAATGTCTCACACCTAAAATTCCTATAGATTGGGTATTCTCTGCAATCGTTCAAGGAAATCCAGGCAAAGTCTTGCTCACGACAGTCAATGGGTGCACAATTTGAACGTTATAGGCTCCCAAAGTGGTACACCGCAGTTCTGCATTGCTAGAGTTTTGCAAAACAAGAAGCAACATCCAGTTCATGATCGCTCATGGGTTTGTTTATCGTGTGGGGCCGGGTATTCATGAGTACAGACGCACCGAGGACCTTATGAATTAGAGTCACTAGGCCGAGTCTAGGTTTGGACGCATTAGCAGACGCCCACTTCTCAATTTAACGATTGTATTCCACTTTAGATCAGTTTTGTGAGACTCGAGTCCGGTCTTGGTCTCCCCCTTGATCACAGACTCGATTTGACTGGACCCCGTCTCGGATTTTGACTCACCGGACTCGGACACAGCACTGCTTTGGACGAAAGCCACGGGCAGATACCAACGACATTTCGTCTCCTGATGAAGACTATGAGAGCAGACTAGTCGAAACGTTGAGACCTAATTGCGATAAGTGCGAACGATATAGAGGTGCGACAGTACGAACGAATATCACATGGTGTTTCCGCAAACCGATCCACATACCAATTGTCACCATGCAAAGCCTCAAATCTTTCTTGATTTTTTCTCTCTGTTGGTATGAAATATTAATTTGCCTCGAATGCCTGCACCTTATTCCGGGACTTCACCCTGAAGAAAAGACCTTTCAACCGTCGCAAGATGTAAACTATTAGCTCCACAGCGGTGATGACACTCGCTCCAAGAAACAGCCCGAGTTGGCCTCCTAGATCCCCCAGTAGGGCCGTGAAGGGAATGGCTTCGACCTGTTCATACGTGATCTCGCTGAGCTCGTTGAAGTACACGTCCAGGTATACCAGGTTTTCCCTGGCGTACTCTACGTTGTACGTCACGCCGGTCAACGCGTGCTGTTTTGAGAAGGCTAGCAAAGTCTCTTCTTGGATGCTGTAACTGGGATACCTCGCTGCAGACAGTGCGGTTTCGTAGGTCCTGTAGTCACAGCTGATGGGGCACTTACAATCCGTTGATGAAGACTGACGGTGTTTTCTAATAGACGTCTGGACGCACTCAAACTGTTCAATGTCACACAGGGTAACATATGCATTATCATCATCATCTGCCAGGTCGTACCCAAGAGGTTGGCAGTAACAAGCTTTTATGATGGCGTCACGACGGCAATCTAGCAGACAGTTGTTCCGGTTGTATTTCGTATCCTTGTATTTGTCACACGCGCCCCACGGATACCCGAGGTTCTTATGGCGTATTAAACGCATTGACGCATATGTGTGATACCCAGGGGCTGCGGAGAGACCCGCCGTATCCAGCAAAGGTGTTTCATCGGGTGGATGAATGGCGAATTTCAATCCGGCCTCTGTGTTACCACTGGCAAATGTCTCTGTATATTCAGGCTGTTGTATGTCGACGATCAACTTGAGGCCATTCCCGATACCTTGTTGGCTTTGATTGAGGTTTTGTTCGAATCCATTGAATGTGTAACATTGTCCGTAGGATGGCGAGTAGTAAGACGAGAAATTGGATGAATCACAGGAGGATGCATCTCCCTTCCAACTGCAGCTTCGCATAGTCTCATTCAAGGAGAAGCCGGTCGACAAAGCAAAATTTGAGTAGTTGAAACTTTCCTCAAAATTATCAACGTTTATCGGAGTTCCATATTCGAACGCGTCATCGTATTCCATAACGATCTCACTAAGCTGCAAGAGATGGTTCACGTACTTCTTGTCTTCTTCAGAAATCTTTGATTTCATGAAGCGATTGTAGTTACAAATCGTCACCGCTGGAAAGGCAAGGGTATGATAAAAGTCAATGCCCACCTTGGTATTGGCCTCAAACTTGAGGTACGCTTGCATGCGATCCACCGTTACGCTCACGTAGACTCCCCCGGCAACAAGCAGCACGAGCACCCACGTCAGTTTGCCTCGAACCCCGCGACTCTCCGCTACACGGCCGATACCATGCAGGGTAGTAGTCGTGGCGTATTCATACTCCAAACTCGACGACCCCTCATCCATTGCAGAATTTTGTTTGTCTGAAGTCATCTCTCTTACTAGCTCTCGGTTGGCACCAGAGAAAGCCTCACTTTTATGATTGTATGATGTTTTAAATTGTGTATCACTGTTAGTTCTGGCCGAAGCAAAGGAACAGTGAAGTGGCCTGAAGCTTGAATGGTTATGGTTTGAAATGACCAAGTTAGTAACGCCACGCCAAGGTTCGTTCTGTTCCTATTTGCTTCAGCGGATGGGCGGATGGGCTGACCATAATACCGTCAGTTTCATCAACTCCATCATTTATGAAGTCTTGTCACCCCCACTTAGTCCTGGAAGCCATCATCCATTTGTAATATTTGTGGAGTGGTCTAATTCTGTCGTTATCTTTATAGGATCACACAAGGTCACAGTTAACGTAGGGAGTCGTTCTGTCGTAAACAAGTAGTTAATGGAGATGTCTAAATGATTCAAGTGTAGAAGCGTTACCACCGCAAGAGTTGACACGACATCGCCAACCTTTGTCAACAAATGTATATTTGATGTTTCCATTACCCCCCCCCCCCCATTAATTGTTGATTCCTATAATGGTACCAATTAAAGGGAGCATATTATAGGATTTGCAAGGCCTCCCAAAGAAATGTATTGAGTTTGAGACAGAAATGGACTCAACAGTTTGTAAACAGTGCAAACAGTCACCATGGGAAATCTTGGTTCATCAGATGCTGGGTTTTTTTTCTTCAAGGAAATCAAGATTTAGTGTCTTTTCAAAGATCGTTCGTCCGAACGCCATCTCAACTCCCTGGGGAGTGTACGACTACACGGCCCCTGCTGATGCCGTTAGCGCACAATGGCTTATCAAGCACAAAGCCATCTCTACCCTCACAGGTACCTATCTATTCCTGGGTTAAAGGGATGCAATATGTGGCAAAGTGAAATGCCCAAGGATGCAAGCACCACTTTAGACCATGGCTGGATTCGAACCCACAACCTGTAGATTGACTAAATAAAGGAGACCATGATTAGCAAGGCACACCAGACACATCGACCTTAGACCAAGGTTAATAATCATGCAACATAGGTATCATTCGACGCAGAAATTCTTCAATTTTCACTTATAACTCCATCTTGGCCTAACACTCATTTTCCCTTAAAGGGGTTTACATCGGTTTTTCCAGGGGTGGCGCCGAAGACTCGTAAAACCTCGTTAATCCCCGAATGACGCGCTGCAAAATAAGTTAACCTGTCTGAAACCATAATCTGAATTTGGTCGACCTAGGGTCGCCCCTAAATCTATTTAGTTCGGCACGACGCTGGAACGCAAGTCTGAAACGGGAGTGAGCGGAGCCCCTCAAAGGGCACGTTATCACACACCAAGAAGCGCAACTATTTGGGTCGCGCTCCAAATCGCGACCCAAATAGACCCACTTTTTGTTGTGTCCACACAGGCAAAAAAGCGCCACCCAAATCGCACCAGTACAAATTTTATCAAACTGCACGTACGCATCAGTGAAGCGTGAAGTTGGGGATGCATCCTGTGCTAAACTCGCGGGCCCGCCTTGCATGATGTGATATAAACAAAAACCCGTTATTTTTTGGTGTACCGTTCACACAGCAAATAATCGCAACTACCATGTATTTGCAAAAAGACGCACTACTAGTGCGATTTGAATCGCGCTCCAAATCGCGATTAATTGTGTCCACACACAAAATAAGCGCGACTATTTGGGTCGCGCTGCAAATCGCGACGCACTTAGTCGCGCTTTTTTGGTGTGTGTGAACGTGCCTATTATCGAGCACGCCATGGGGGGCGGGGGGGAGGGGCACGTGCCCCCCTGGAAAACCTCGTGCCCCCCCCCCCCCGCGTGCCCCCCTATTTGAGATTTGGGTTGGTGAAAACAATATAATATAATATTGTAGTGCCCCCAACAATTGCTAGTGCCCCCTTGTGCCCCCCCCCTCCCCCAGACTCAAAAGTCTGGTGACGCCACTGTGCGTACTGACTTTGTGTCAACAGGTTCAATTGTAATTCGAAAGCCTGTTCGTAAGTAAATATAATATAGAACCCATCTTTGCACAAGACCCACAATTAAGCAGCTTAATTGAATCATCATCATCAAGAATCTGCAGGAAGTGGGCGAGATGGCAATTACATCCAGACAGCACTGTATTAAACATGAATCATGGGTTTGACATTGACAGGTAATTATACAATGAAACACCAATTAAGCGATGCATTTAACTTGGGGCCACATAGGGAAGTGGATGAGATGAACATTAAAACCAGACAGCATTGTAAACGAGAATCATATTAACTTGACATCGATAGCTCACACAATGCAGAACCAATTATCGATGCATTTAAAGGTAATATCATATGCTAGGAGTCCACTGGGCCGGCGCCAGTTGGTGCCAGTTCGCGCCAAAGATTATGTGATTGGCGCGAAGTGGCGCAACTTGGCGCGCGCCATTACATTCCAGTGGATTCCAATAGGCGGATTGTTAATGCGCCATTTGGTGCCACTTGGTGGACACTTCGCGCTGGTTGCTCGATGCAAGTGGCGCGACGAAAATTTCAAACATTTTGAAATTTTCTTGCCGCCAAATTAAATTTTTGGCGCCGTTACGGGCCACCACGAGCCAGTTGGGAGGCAGTTTGAGCCACTGCACGCCACTAGGCACCTTATTGGCGACACTAGGCGCCACAGCAAATTGCATTGGTGCGAACTGGCACCAACTGGCGCCGGCCCAAGAGACCAAAACAAAAATGTTCACAGATTTTCGTATAACTTATAGGGTATGAAGAAGATGCTAGTAGAAACCTACCGTTACAATTTGTCCGCCTGAAATGGTGTATTTATCAAAAAATTAGTAAAACAACCACCGAAAATCTTTTTGATCTTTTAAAAGATCAACAATAAAAGAGAAAAGACTTAAGAAATACTGTGGCTGTTTTTCACTATTTTCTCAAAAAGTGGCAACCGTATGGGACTGACATTTTCACAGATGACTGTTGCTGTATCTGTCTTGATATGTTTGCCCATGCATCTGTATTTCTTTGATAACAAACCAAAGTATGATATTACCTTTAACATCACGGAACAATCGCTGTTTGTTCTATACGTCGACGCAAAACTGAAGCTGGGACACGACGGTGACAAGTGACGTTGAAACCATGAAGCTGAAGGTTCATATTAAGACCAAGCTCAATTACTTTACACAGGACGCGTTTCTGTTTTTTTTTCTGGGCTTGACATTGATAGGTAATACAATGCAGAACCAATTAAGAGATGCTTTCATTATGAGGCAAGCGCTGTTTATTTTATCTTTGGATGCGATAAGCAGGTGCTTTGAGATAAATTATGGGGCTGTAGCTCCATGTCGAGACCAAGCTTACTTCACTGGACACAGTGTTCGAACGGTTGGATGCAGCACAGTGTCCAAACGGTTTGACACAACCACAAAGTGTCCAAACGGTTTGACGAAGCACAGATAGTGTCCAAGCGGTTTGGCACAGCAGAGTGTCCGAACGGTTTGACACAGCATGGTGTCCGAACGGTTTGACACAGTACAGTGTCCGAACGGTTTGATGCAGCACAGTGTCCAAACGGTTTGACACAGCACAGTGTCCGAACGGTTTAACACATCACAGTGTCCAAACGCTTTGACGCAGCATGGTGTCCGAACGGTTTGACGCAGCACATTGTCCGAACGGTTTGATGCAGCACATTGTCCAAACGGTTTGACATAGCAAAGTGTCTAAACGCTTTGACACAGCACAGTGTCCAAACGGTTTGACACAGCCCAGTGTCCAAACGCTTTGACACAGCCCATTGTCTAAACGCTTTGACACAGCACGGTGTCCGAACGGTTTGATGCAGCAACATTTTGTGTCGAGAACCAGTATATGAAAAATGATAAATCAGTTCAAGATTAAGAAATGATATACAACTATGTCTTGGCTATCACCATGTAGAATTTAAGCAAAATCAGGCTGAAATTGAGGGGGAAAAATACGACTAAATTGCCCAACCTCAAAACCCGATTGTCATCTTTCTTTCAATACATTATGTGTGTATTGACCACTTATTTTGGAATACTGCAAATTTGTTTTTAAAGAGTACTCTTTCAACCGGTCACATTTCCGCTAATTTCAGCCCAATTTTGCTTAAATTCTACATGATGATAGCCAAGACATGGTTGTATCTTAAAACTGAATCTTAAAGTGATAAACAGTTCAATTTTAACATAATGGTTCCCGACAAAGTGTTTCGTTTTTTGGACACGCTGTATAATCATAATGTTTGCGTAATTACCTGGCCCAAGTTGCATTTCATTAATATACATGTAATGAATGGTGTCTACCCTTGTTTCTCTCTGGGTGAAACAGCTAACGATTAATTCTATTTAATCTGAACTGAGTTTATCACTTTTTGTAACAGCCAATTTGAGCAGAATTGGATTGTGTTTACTGATGCACGAAGGGCGATGTTTGTGCATGGAAAATTCCCCGTACACCACTTCCATTGTTCGCATTGTCGCCTATGATAAAGGAATTTCTAACCACTAAAACGTACCAATTATGTTCTTATTCTTAATGGATAATATTGTGGATCATTTAACGAAATCGATATTTTCCGTTGTCATGGCAGCCCCAACGTATAATTATGTGCATGTGTACGTGTTATAAGCGGTCTGCTTCAGTTGTAATGATAGAATAGAATGGTCACGTGGTATTGGTGTGTGGTGAAAACATAATAATAAACTGGCACACGGAGCCATTACTACGGTGGCCGATTTCCGCCAAAAAATGTTTGACGACATTACGCCCTAGTTCAATTTACGGCGTTATAAAGTCTTGAAAGTTATTCATTTTATATTTTGAAAAGTGAACAAAGAAAAATTGACTGGAGCGGGATTCGAACCGGCGACCTCCTGAATACCGTACAGGCGCTCTACCAACTGAGCCATCCAGTCCTATGTTGGTGGTGACCCCAATAGTCAACTATCCTTGTTCGTTTGGCAGTCAGAAGCCATGAAACCACGCACACACCGCCACACCCCAGGGATCGTTTCAATGATACACGCAACAATGCTGCAACCTGGGAACGGTACATGGGGGATCACTCAAAGAGGATACGGCTTTTTAATTATTATATTCGTGAAATAACCACAAGGGAAACTGACTGAGTTATTTTAAGTCATTGAAAAGTGAACAAAGAAAAATTGACTGGAGCGGGATTCGAACCGGCGACCTCCTGAATACCGTACAGGCCGCTCTACCAACTGAGCCATCCAGCCCTATGTTGGTGGTGACCCCAATAGTCAACTACCCTTGTTCGTTTGGCAGTCAGAAGCTATGAAACCACGCACACACCGCCACACCCCAGGGATCGTTTCAATGATACACGCAACAATGCTGCAACCTGGGAACGGTACATGGGGGATCACTCAAAGAGGATACGGCTTTTTAATTATTATATTCGTGAAATAACCACAAGGGAAACTGACTGAGTTATTTTAAGTCATTGAAAAGTGAACAAAGAAAAATTGACTGGAGCGGGATTCGAACCGGCGACCTCCTGAATACCGTACAGGCGCTCTACCAACTGAGCCATCCAGCCCTATGTTGGTGGTGACCCCAATAGTCAACTATCCTTGTTCGTTGGGCAGTCAGAAGCCATGAAACCACGCACACACCGCCACACCCCAGGGATCGTTTCAATGATACACGCAACAATGCTGCAACCTGGGAACGGTACATGGGGGATCACTCAAAGAGGATACGGCTTTTTAATTATTATATTCGTGAAATAACCACAAGGGAAACTGACTGAGTTATTTTAAGTCATTGAAAAGTGAACAAAGAAAAATTGACTGGAGCGGGATTCGAACCGGCGACCTCCTGAATACCGTACAGGCGCTCTACCAACTGAGCCATCCAGCCCTATGTTGGTGGTGACCCAAATAGTCAACTATCCTTGTTCGTTGGCAGTCAGAAGCCAGTCAGTTTCCCTTGTGGTTATTTCACGAATATAATAATTAAAAAGCCGTATCCTCTTTGAGTGATCCCCCATGTACCGTTCCCAGGCTGCAGCATTGTTGCGTGTATCATTGAAACGATCCCTGGGGTGTGGCGGTGTGTGCGTGGTTTCATGCTTTCTGACTGCCAAACGAACAAGGATAGTTGACTATTGGGGTCACCACCAACATAGGCCCTGAGCCATCCAGCCCTGGGCTGGATGGCTCAGTTGGTAGAGCGCCTGTACGGTATTCAGGAGGTCGCCGGTTCGAATCCCGCTCCAGTCAATTTTTCTTAGTTCACTTTCAATGACTTAAAATAACTCAGTCAGTTTCCCTTGTGGTTATTTCACGAACATTTTATATTTTAGATTATTTTATTTTTGGCCTATAGGCCCATAAGTACTTTTCGGGGTTATTTTAAAGGTAATATCATACTTTGGTTTTTATCAAAGAAATCCAGATTCATGGGCAAAAATATCAAGACAGATACAGTTACAGTCATCTGTGAAATTTTCAGTCCCATACGGTGCCATTTATTGAGAAAACAATGAAAAACAGCCACAGTATTTCTTAAGTCTTTTCTCTTTTATTCTTGATCTTTTAAAAGATCAACAAGATTTTCTGTCATTGTTTTACTAATTTCTGGATAAGCCTACACAATTTCAGGCGGACAAATTTGAACGGTATGTTTCTACCACCACCATTTTCATATCCTGTAAGTTAGGCCTAAACGTAAATCTGTGAACATTTCTGTTTCTGTTTCTTACCACAGTATGATACTACCTTTAATAAGGACAGAACGCCGTTACGCCGTCAATTAGGGCGTTTTAACGCTAAAAAGTAAAGATTAATTCTTGGCAGAAATCAGCCACCGTATATTACAGTCAAGTATAGTCTATTTATCAAATTGGTGGTGTATCATTTCCAGCCTCGTCACATTAAGCTCAGTCTTGAATTTTACACACAGCTCATCGGAGGTGCCACATTTTCATTCCATCACGCCTGAATTTAACTGAGAAATAGGAAAAAGGGAATTTAAAATGGCAGAAAACCCAGCCAACAAGAATTCTGCAAAGGATGAGGGGTCGTCGAGTTTGGAGTATGAATACGCCACGACTACTACCCTGCATGGTATCGGCCGTGTAGCGGAGAGTCGCGGGGTTCGAGGCAAACTGACGTGGGTGCTCGTGCTGCTTGTTGCCGGGGGAGTCTACGTGAACGTCACGGTGGATCGCATGCAAGCGTACCTCAAGTTTGAGGCCAATACCAAGGTGGGCATTGACTTTTCCGAAACCCTTGACTTTCCAGCGGTGACGATTTGTAACTACAATCGTTTCATGTAATCAAAGATTTCCGAAGAATACAAGAAGTATGTGGAGAAGCTCTTGCAACTTTGTGATAGCCTCACCGACAACGAAGACGAAGATGAAAATCGGAAAATCAATGAAACATTTGAGGACAATTTTAACTTCTCACATTTTGCTTTGACAACCGGCTTCTCCTTGAATGAGACTATGCTAAGCTGCAGTTGGAAGGGAGCTGCATCCTCCTGTGATTCATCCAATTTCTCGTCTTACTACTCGCCATCCTACGGACAATGTTACACATTCAATGGACTCGATCAAAACCTCAGCCAAAGCCAAGAAGGTATCGGGCATGGCCTCAAGTTGCTCGTCGATATACGGCAGCCTGAATATACAGAGACATTTGCCAATGGTAACACAGAGGCCGGATTGAAATTCGCCATTCATGCACCCGATGAAACACCTTTGTTGGATACGGCGGGTCTCTCCGCAGCCCCTGGCTATCACACATATGCGCCAATGCGTTTGATACGCCATAAGAACCTCGGGCGTCCGTGGGGCGCGTGTGGCACGGACAGAGATAAGAAATACAACCGGAACAACTGTCTACGAGATTGCCGTCGTGACGCCATCATCGACGCTTGTAACTGCCAACCTCTTGGGTACGACCGGGCAGAGAAGAAAAATGTTTCCCTGTGTGACGTTGATCAGTATAAGTGCGTCCATAAGTCTATAAGAAAACACCGCCGGTCTTTATCAACGGATTGTTACTGTCCCATCAGCTGTGACTACAGCACCTACAAAACCACAATGTCTGCAGCGAGGTATCCCAGTTACAGCACCGAATACGACATTCTGCAATCCTTCTTTAAAGACAAGTCTGGGGCGCCCAACGTGACGTACAACGAAGAGTACGCCAGGGAAAACCTGGTATACCTGGACGTGTACTTCAACGAGCTCAGTGAGATCACGTATGAACAGGTCGCAGCCATTCCCTTCTCGTCCCTACTGGGGGATCTAGGAGGCCAACTCGGGTTGTTTCTTGGAGCGAGTGTCATCACCGGCGTGGAGCTAATGGATTACATCTTACGACGGTTGAAAACCCTGATATTGAAGGCCACGCAGAGGAATAAGGTACAGCCACTTCAAGGTTAAGGAGTCTGATCTTCATGCATAGGGTAAGTCATTGGCTGCAGTGTGACATTCCAGAACAAACGAAACAGATTCTGTTACCACTTTCGACTGCAAAATAGTACGTAATATGCAAGGTATCTTAAACTGTCAAACCCAAGCATGATATCCACAAGAAACATATGACGTTAGATTTCAAGAAGGCAAAAAGCTGTCAAAATGAAAACGAAAAGAAGTGCAGTTTGAACGAAATGGCTCTCCAACACCAAGGAACCATTGGGAAGACGGGTTACAAAATACGTCGCGTGTATTATGAGCTTAGAACGAAAACAAGATAATGACATTAAACTACAAGATAATTTAACATTTAACAACAGTCATGATTGCATCTTGTTTGGAATTGCAGTAATTCAAATGTTGTAAATTATCACAAATATAACAGTTTTATCATGAACTATTATCATTACCACATAGTGGAACCAGTTTTCGTATGTTAGTGAAGGATATGGCGACCATGGTACTTAGGGCGACATTTGGAGGTCGCCTTAAAGGTTGTATCATACTTTGGTAAGAGACCAAAACAAAAATGTTCACAGATTTACATATAACTTTCAGGGTATGAAGATGATGCTGGTAGAGACCTACCGTTAAAATATTTCCGCCTGAAATGGTGTATTTATCCAGAAATTAATAAAACAACGACCGAAAATCTTTTTGATCTTTTAAAAGATCAAGAATAAAAAATAAAGACTTAAGAAATACTGTGTCCGTTTTTCACTGTTTTCTCAAAAAGTTGGCACCGTATATAGGACTGGAATTTTCACAGATGACTTTTACTGTATCCTCCTTGATATTTTTGCCCATGAATCTGTATTTCTTTGACAAAAACCAAAGTATGATACTACCTTTAACGTCCCAGCTACCTGTCAAAGACATATTTTTAACGTCCAAATTCTAATATAAGACAGAGAATACCCTCAATATGAACATATGTAAATTTCAAGTTCATTGGTTTGGAGGATGTTTAGAAATATGAAATTAAAGTATTGTGCACAACCTTATCACCCTATAACCCTATAACGCAATATATAGTTATATATTATTAGTAATAATGTAATATAATAATATAATGTAATAATTAAATTGGTGGATATTAATTCATTACTTTCTTTGCTAGGGTTAAATGAAAACAGATAATTATAGTAATAGTTCCCTGTTTCATTCTTCAAATTTATCTTTGCACAGTTTGTCTGAGGAAACAAAATAATGTTCACAGATAAACATCAACAACTTACAAAATGTAGTACTATGAACGTTGGTGTCGGTGTTAGATTGTGCTAAAACCACCCATTGATAAGTTATGCCTAATATTTAGTAATATGTGCTATAATATATTCCTGACAATGATTTAAAACTACAACAATTATTATTTTACAAAATATTCTACTTTTGGGCGACAATCCCATAGACTTGTGCAGTAATATAAATCCTTCTGTTTTTCCCTTTTTAGAAAACGTAGCTGAACCAAATTTTAAAGATACAAGTTTTAGACTACGAGGATTACAAAAAAGACTTTCCCGACAGAAATTATTTTCAAGTTTTCGAGAATAAATATTAGGGCGACAACCAAATTGGCCTCCTAACATAGTTTATTCGTAAAAAGTGTCTCCCTAATGTAGATAATGAGAAAGATTTTAAAATTATTAGCAGACTGTTTTTCAGTATATTTTCAGGATTGTAGTTTGACAGATCTGAAATCTCCATTTAAAGAAGCAACCTTTGAATGAGCTTTTTAATATGATTTCAGTATAGCTCGGCTAGCCGTATGATGTGTTTGTATTGCCAATTACGGTACATATGAATATGAAAATTAACAGTCAATGTCACGGCCAGAGCAGACATTACTGATGTAATTATTCCATCTTTTAATCTGACACTTACCTTCAAAACTTTGCCTATGCAAACAACTGTCAAATATAATCACTCTGGGAAAGTTGCAGTTATTTACTTTGTACATGCAAGAAACCAATTAGCTGCTTGTGTCAATTTCACGAAGCCTTACGATCGATCGTAACTCAGCTTACGAAGGATAGCCAATCGTAACCGACATAGGGCTGCAATGTATCATATTTGCCCTAAGATTGGGAGTAAGGTACGATGAGTTTGGTGGAAACGACACCTGGCCTTTTAGTGCATTTTACTTTTAAGTTCATTGTTGTATATTGTCGGATAAATTGCTTACAAGCATCTGTAATAAGTAAAATTGAAAAAAATGAAACAGTTGTAGAAAGCACGTAATTATGCAATTTATCTTACTCGTTGTATAATACCTATTTGTAATTTTATAGCATTAAAAGGCTTTTACAATTAGGCTGTATAGGCAAAATTTGTTATTGATATAGGGAGAATTTTCTTTAAATATTATGTGTGTGCATTTTACATTTATTCTTGACATATTTAAATTGTAAAAAGTTACATTTTGTCTCGGTGTTAAATATGTAAGACTTGAAGTTCAGTACCATTGACATAATGAATAATAATTTTTGTTGGAACATAATTAGGTTTTTTAGATAGGCATAGGGACATTAATTTATATGTACAAATGTTAACACTGCATAAACCATTCTCATATTTATTTGTAATATTGGAAGCCAGCCCCGATCAGAGAGAAGTGAATGGGCGCTTTACTTCACACATTGTCTATAAGAGGTACATGAATGAATTAATTATTTCGTCATGACATAAAATAATAATGTAATATTGTAGCCATTGGTGATTTATATAGTTGTTTGAAACGTTTGTAAAATATTAGAAAGATTTGAAACACTAATAATCACCGATTCGATTCGACCTAATCCGGTACAAAGATGATAATGTTGGATACCTCCGTTTGAAATTTTCGCTCTGACATACCTGGTACCGATTTCACTAACGCTATGCGACCATCGTAAAGCCCAAATCCATCGCTAAACGGAAAAATCCATCGCTATTTTGCGTAGAAATTTTCCATTACGCGATGGGTTTGGGCTTTACGATGATCGCAAATCTTTAGTGAAATCGGCCCCTGATTTTGTTACAAAAGTGGTGTGCAACAGTGGCCAAAATTATACACACGTAACAACTTACGTAGATCTACAATTATTATTTCATTTCATTTATTATTTATTTGCAGGAACATACAAACATACAAACAGGAAATACAAGTTACATACAAAACTGTAAATCAAATATGGACGACAAAATCTTACATAGACTGAACAGTAAAATTGAGATAATAAGCTTACATGAAAAAACAAACAAACAAATAGCACCCCTGCAGGATTGCAAAAAAAGTAAACTTAATCACTGTCTAGTAATGGGACATGAACTACATGTTTGATTATGGTTACACGAACTGTGTGATAATAATAGTTGTGACTGGATCACTGCTTCATTAACCTGATTGGTATTCATAATTAAGTGTAGGCGTGGCTTAAGTCACTGCTAGTGGGTGCTTGATTCCTATTGGATAAGAGGTCTAAGGGACATTTCATAAGGTATGGGTATGACACAAATAATGTCACAAGTTACACTAGTATTTCTACAGGTTAAACAATTATGATGTCATCAATTTTGCTTCTCCTTTGGCCATCTTGTATTGTCATTGTACGATGTTGTTGACATGACATGAATAAATATTATATAATAAATAATAATAATGTGGAAGCAGTAATGTCTCACTGTGATACAGAGAATGCCGCCCTCTTTTGACCAAATGGTGCACAACATTGTTGTAATACATCCTCCTTTTTGTAGCTTTGGATGAAATATTATATGCAATTTTAAATGATTGCATTATAGGTAACAATGAATCCATGTATTCAACAGTCTGGTAGTCCACAGTCCATTATCAGGGAGCTTTAGATTTTCACGTTGACTACGTCGACTGATAAGTTATTGCGTCATACCGAGTCTTTGCGCATGCGTCACGTCGTCACCAACGTTGTCCCAGTGAGTCGAGGACGCACAAAGTATGGATTTGACGTTCAGCACGACGTTGTGGTCGACGTGAACGAGGTCCACGTTCACACCAATCTAAAGCTCCCTTGAGTTCAATGTTAAAGCGTGATGGACGCAGAGCTACAGCTTCTCGATGAGTCTTTTCTTTTTGATCTTTTAATATAGATCAAAAAGATTTTCGGTCGTTGTTTTACTAATTTCTGGATAAATACACCATTTCAGGCGAAAAAAATAACGGTATGTTTCTACCATTACCATCATCATACCCTGTAAGTTATACGTAAATCTGTGAACATTTTTGTTTTGGTGTCTTACCAAAGTATGATACTACCTATAAATTCTACTTGATGATAGCCAAGACATGGTTGTATCATATAACTGAATCTTGAAGTGATAAATAGTTTAATTTAAACATAATGGTTCCCGACAAAGTGTTGCGTTTTGGGGACACGCTGTATAGCTTGCTAGTTTGCTATGTTCTACCATAGACCTTAGACCAAGGTTAATAATCATGCAAACTAGATATCATTCGACGCAGAAATTCTTCAATTTTCACTTATAACTCCATCTTGGCTTAACACTCCTATACCAAAAAGGGGTTTACATCGGTTTTTCCAAGGGTGGTGCCGAACACTCGTAAAACCTCGTTAATCCTCGAATGACGCACTGCAAAATAAGTTCACCTGTCTGAAACCATAATCTGAATTTGGTCGACCTAGGGTCGCCCCTAAATCTATTTAGTTCGGCACGACGCTGGAACGCAAGTCTGAAACTGGAGTGAGCGGAGCCCCTCAAAGGGCACGTTCTCACACACCAAAAAGCGCGACTATTTGGGTCACGCTCCGAATCGCGACAAAAATAGTCCCACTTTTTGTCGTGTCCATCCACATAGGCAAAAAAGCCCGACACAAATCGCACAGGTATACGATTTCTATCAAACTGCGCGTATACGCATCAGTGAAGCGTGAAGTTGGCATGCAGCCTGTGCTAAACTCGCGGGCACGCCTTGCATGATGGGATATACAAAAAACAGGTATTTTTGGTGTACCGTTCACACAGCAAATAATCGCGACTACCATGTATTTGCAAAAAGACGCACTACTAGTGCGATTTGAATCGTGATCCAAATCGGGATTATTTGTGTCCACACACAAAATAAGCGCGACTATTTGGGTCGCGCTGCAAATCGCGACGCACTTAGTCGCGCTTTTTTGGTGTGTGTGAACGTGCCTATAATCGAGCACGCTGCGTACTGACTTTGTGTGAACAGGCTCAATTGTAATTTGAAAGCCAATTATTTTGTAAGTGAATATAATATAGAACACATCTTTGCATAAGACCCACACTTTAGCGGCTTCATTGAAAAATCATCAAGAATATGCAGGAAGTGATGGACGAGATGGCAATTACACCCAGACAGCAATGTATTAAACGAGAATCATGGGTTTGACTTTGACAATGAGGCACCAATTAAGCGATGCATTCAACATGGGGCCACATAGGGAAGTGGATGAGTTGAACATTAAAACCAGACAGCATTGTAAACGAGAATCATATTAACTTGACATCGATAGCTCACACAACGCAGAACCAATTACCGATGCATTTAAAGGTAATATCAAACTTTGGTAAGTGACCAAAACAGAAATGTTCACAGATTTACATACAACTTATAGGGTACGAAGAAGATGCTAGTAGAAACCTTCCGTTACAATCCGCCAAAATGCTGTATTTATCCAGAAATTAGTGAAACAACCACCGAAAATCTGTTTAATCTTTTAATATATCCTCTTTGAGTGATCCCCCCATGTACCGTTCCCAGGTTGCAGCATTGTTGTGTGTATCATTGAAACGATCCCTGGGGTGTGGCGGTGTGTGTGTGGTTTCATGGCTTCTGACTGCCAAACGAACAAGGATAGTTGACTATTGGGGTCACCACCAACATAGGGCTGGATGGCTCAGTTGGTAGAGCGCCTGTACGGTATTCAGGAGGTCGCCGGTTCGAATCCCGCTCCAGTCAATTTTTCTTTGTTCACTTTTCAATGACTAAAAATAAAAGAGAAAAGACTTTTTTTTGTTTTTAAAGAAATACTGTGGCTGTTTTTCACAGTGTTCTCAAAAAGTGGGCACCGTATCGGAAATTTTCACGGTTGACTGTTGCTGTATCTGTCTTGATATATTTGCCCATGCATCTGTATTTCTTTGACAAAAACCATAGTATGATATTACCTTTAACATCACGGAACAATCGCTGTTTGTTCTATACGTCGACGCAAAACTGAAGGTGGGACACGACGGTGACAAGTGACGTTGAAACCATGGGGGCTGAAGGTTCATATTAAGACCAAGCTCAATAACGTTACACAGGACGCGTTTCTGTTTTATTTTTCTGGGCTTGACATTGATAGGTAATACAATGCAGAACCAATTAAGAGATGCTTTCATTATGAGGCGAGCGCTGTTTATTTTATCTTTCGATGCGCAAAGCAGGTGCTTTGAGATAAATCATGGAGCTGTAGCTCCATGTCGAGACCAAGCCTACTTCACTGGACACAGTGTTCGAACGGTTGGATGCAGCACAGTGTCCAAACGGTTTGACACAACCACAAAGTGTCCAAACGGTTTGACGAAGCACAGATAGTGTCCAAACGGTTTGGCACAGCAGAGTTTCCGAACGGTTTGACACAGCAATGTCCAAACGGTTTGACGCAGCACATTGTCCAAACGGTTAGACGCAGCACAGTGTCCAAAAGGTTGACACAGCACGGTGTCCAAACGGTTTGACGAAGCACAAACAGTGTCCAAACGGTTTGACACATCATGGTGTCCGAACGGATTATGCACTTTGTTTCGAGAACCAGTATATGAAAATTAACCTGTTTATCACTTCAAGATTAAGAAATGTTATACAACTATGTCTTGGCTATCACCATGTAGAATTTAAGCACAATCGGGAAGAAATTGAGAGTAAAAATTAAGACTGAATACCCAACCTCAAAACCCGATTTTCATCTTTCTTTCATACATTTTATGTGTGTATTGACCACTTAATTATTCTGGAATACTGCAAATTTGTTTTTAAAGAGTACTCTATCAATTGGTCATATTTTCACCAATTACAGCCCGATTTTGCTTAAATTCTACATGGTGATAGCCAAGACATGGTTGTATCTTAAAACTGAATTTTGAAGTGATAAACAGTTCAATTTTAACAAAATGGTTCCCGACAAAGTGTTGGTTTTTTTTTTACACGCTGTATAATCATAATTTTTGCGTAATTACCTGGCCCAAGTTGCATTTCATTAATATACATGTAATGAATGATGTCTACCTTTTTTTCTCTCTGGGTGAAACAGCTAACGATTAATTCTATTTAATTTGAACTGAATTTATCACTTTTTTTAACAGCTAATTTGAGCAGAATTGGATTGTGTTTACTGATGCATGAAGGGCGATGTTTTTTCCTTTTAATATTCCCCGTACATCACTCCCATTGTTCGCATTGTCGCCTATGATAAAGGAATTTCTAACCACTAAAACGTACCAATTATGTTCTTATTTTAATGGATAATATTGTGGACCATTTAACGAAATTGATATTTTCAGTTGTCATGGCAGCCCCAACGTAAACGTTTATGTGTACGCGTTATCAAGCGGTCTGCTTCAGTTGTAATGATATAGAATAGTCACTACGGTGGCCGATTTCCGCCAAACAAATGTTTGACGACATTACGCCCTAGTTTAATTTCGGGCGTTATAAAGTCTTGAAAGTTATTAGTTTTATGTTTTAGATTATTTTATTTTTGGCTTTTAGGCCCATAAGTACTTTTCGGGGTTACGTTATTTTAAAGATAATATCATACTATGGTTGTTATCAAAGAAATACAGATTCATGGGCAGAAATATCAAGACAGATACAGTAACAGTCATCTGTGAAATTTTCAGTCCCATACGGTGCCATTTATTGAGAAAACAATGAAAAACAGCTACAGTATTTCTTAAGTCTTTTCTCTTTTATTTTTGAGCTTTTAAAAGATCAAAAAGATTTCGGTCATTGTTTTACTAATTTCTGGATAAGCCTACACAATTTCAGGCGGAAAAATTTTAACGGTATGTTTCTACCACCACCATTTTCATATCCTGTAAGTTAGGTCTATACGTAAATCTGTGAACTTTTCTGTTTCTGTTTCTTACCAAAGTATGATACTACCTTTAATAAGGACAGAACGCCGTTACGCCGTCAATTAGGGCGTTATAACGCTAAAAGTAAAGATTAATTCTTGGCAGAAATCAGCCACCGTATATTACAGTCAAGTATAGTCTATTTATCAAATTGGTGGTGTATCATTTCCAGCCTCGTCACATTAAACTCAGTTGAATTTTACACACAGCTCCGTGATCGGAGGTGCCACATTTTAATTCTATCACACCTGAATTTAACTGTGAAATAGGAAAAAGGGAATCAAAATGGCAGAAAACCCAGCCAACAAGAATTCTGCAAAGGATGAGGGGTCGTCGAGTTTGGAGTATGAATATGCCACGACTACTACCCTGCATGGTATCGGCCGTGTAGCGGAGAGTCGCGGGGTTCGAGGCAAACTGACGTGGGTGATCGTGCTGCTTGTGGCCGGGGGAATCTGCGTTGGCGTCACGGTGGATCGTATGCAAGCGTACCTTAAGTTTGACGTCAATACCAAGGTGGGCATTGACTTTAACGAAACCCTTGCCTTTCCCGCCGTGACGATTTGTAACTACAATCGTTTCATGAAATCAAAGATTTCCGAAGAAAACAAGAAGTATGTGGACAAACTCTTTAAGCTTTTTGACATCTTCATCATCGCCTTCGAATTCGAAGATGAAAATCAGATAAACAATTATACATTTGAGGACAATTTCAACTTCTCACATTTTGCTTTGACCACCGGATTCTCCTTGAATGAGAGTATGCTAAGCTGCAGTTGGAAGGGAGCTGCATCCTCCTGTGATTCATCCAATTTCTCGTCTTTCTACTCGCCATCCTACGGACAATGTTACACATTTAATGAACTCGGACAAAACCTCCATCAAAGCCAAGAAGGTATCGGCCTCAAGTTGATCGTCGATATACAACAACCTGAATATACAGAGATCTTTGGCAGTGGCAACACAGAGGCCGGATTGAAATTCGCCATTCATCCACCCGATGAAACACCTTTGCTGGATACGGCGGGTCTCTCCGCAGCCCCTGGGTATCACACATATGCGTCAATGCGTTTGATACGCCATAAGAACCTCGGATATCCGTGGGGCGCGTGTGACAAGGACAAGGATACGAAATACAACCGGAACAACTGTCTACGTGATTGCCTTCGTGGCGCAATCATCAACGCTTGTCAATGCAAACCTCTTGGGTACGACCGGGCAGAGACGAAACAATTTCCCCTGTGTGACGTTGATCAGTATAAGTGCGTCCAGAGGTCTATAAGAAAATACCGCCGGTCTTTATCAACGGATTGTGACTGCCCCATCAGCTGTGACTACAGCACCTACAAAACCACAATGTCTGCAGCGAGGTATCCCAGTTACAGCACCGAATACGACATTCTGCAATCCTTCTTTAAAGACAAGTCTGGGGCGCCCAACGTGACGTACAACGAAGAGTACGCCAGGGAAAACCTGGTATACCTGGACGTGTACTTCAACGAGCTCAGCGAGATATCGTATGAACAGGTCGAAGCCGTTCCCTTCACGGCCCTACTGGGGGATCTAGGAGGCCAACTCGGGTTGTTTCTTGGAGCGAGTGTCATCACCGGTGTGGAGCTAATAGATTACATCTTACGACGGTTGAAAGCCTGATATTGAAGGTCACGCAGAGGAATAAGGTACAGCCACTTCAAGGTTGAGGAGTTTGAGTGTGACATTCCCGAACAAACGAAACAGATTCTGTTATACCACTTTTGACTACATAATAGTACGTCACTGTCAATTCACAACAACGTAAGTGGCAAGTTTTATAGTATTGCTGTCCTTTCATAAATCTCTTGCTCCCTTGTTTTGCATCTCTTTGGAACTCTTCACTGGGTGAATCTCCACCTAAAACTAGTTGGCTTTCAAAAGGGAATGGAATATAGTCCACTAATTGATTGTCAGAAGGTTGATGTTGAACGCGGTGTTGCTATCGCCTTCTACTTCTTTGGTTGTCTCTTCTGTCAGGTGGTTGCTCGCCTTTACTTGGGGTTTGTAAGGCATGCTACCAACTAATGGATGTTTCCATACAATTTTAGGACATATGTTCCAAATTTTGCCAAAGAAGAGGAAGAATGCATTTCTACCATTTTCTATTAGCTTTTGGTGAAACTCCCATTGCAAGTAGCTATAATTGGGGCACATCCCACGAGCTTTGTGGCCAATCCTTCACATGCACGTTTACATGCTCGCTACGAGTTTCGTTATACCAATGGGGTTGTACGTACGCTAACACAGATTTTTAAAGAGCAATCCAAAACTGATTTGCACTTTTCCACGGATCTGGGTTCTGAAATTGCAAGGTTTCTTAAAGTGTCAAACCCAAGCATGCTATCCACAAGAATCCTATAACGTTAGATTTCAAGGAGGCAAAAAGCTGTCAAAATGAAAATGGAAAGAAGTGCAGTTTGAACGAAAGGGCTCTTCAACACCAAGGAACCATTGGGAAGACGGGTTACAAAATACGTCGCGTGTATTATGAGCTTAGAACGAAAACAAGATAATGACATTAAACTACAAGATAATTTAACATTTAACAACAATCACGATTGCATCTTGTTTGGAATTGCAGTAATTCAAATGTTTTAAATTATCACAAATAACAGTTTTATCATGAACTATTATCATTACCACATAGTGGAACCAGTTTTCGTATGTTAGCGAAGGATATGGCGACCATGGTACTTAGGGCGACATTTGGAGGTCGCCTTAAAGGTTGTATCATACTTTGGTAAGAAACAAAAACAGAAATGTTCACAGATTTACATCTAACTTTCAGGGTATGAAGATGATGCTGGTAGAGACCTACCGTTAAAATATTTCTGTCTGAAATGGTGTATTTATCCAGAAATTAATAAACCAATGACCGAAAATGTTTTTGATCTTTTAAAAGATCAAAAATAAAAGAGAAAAGACTTAAGAAATACTGTGGCCGTTTTTCACTGTTTTCTCAAAAAGTTGGCACCGTATATAGGACTGGAATTTTCACAGATGACTTTTACTGTATCCTCCTTGATATTTTTGCCCATGAATCTGTATTTCTTTGACAAAAACCAAAGTATGATACTACCTTTAACGTCCCAGCTACCTTTCAAAGACATATTTTTAACGTCCAAATTCTAATATAAGACAGAGAATACCCTCAATATGAACATATGTAAATTTCAAGTTCATTGGTTTGGAGGATGTTTAGAAATATGAAATTAAAGTATTGTGCACAACCTTATCACCCTATAACCCTATAACGCAATATATAGTTATATATTATTAGTAATAATGTAATATAATAATATAATGTAATAATTAAATTGGTGGATATTAATTCATTACTTTCTTTGCTAGGGTTAAATGAAAACAGATAATTATAGTAATAGTTCCCTGTTTCATTCTTCAAATTTATCTTTGCACAGTTTGTCTGAGGAAACAAAATAATGTTCACAGATAAACATCAACAACTTACAAAATGTAGTACTATGAACGTTGGTGTCGGTGTTAGATTGTGCTAAAACCACCCATTGATAAGTTCTGCCTAATATTGTGTAATATGTGTTATCATATATTCCTGACAATGATTTAAAACTACAACAATTATTATTTTACCAAATATTCTACGATTGGGCGACAATCCCACAGACTTGTGCACTAATATAAACCCTTCTGTTTTTCCCTTTTTAGAAAACGTAGCTGAACCAAACTTTAAAGATACAAGTTTTAGACTACGAGGATTACAAAAAAGACTTTCCCGACAGAAATTATTTTCTAGTTTTCGAGAAAAAAATATTAGGGCGACACCAAAATAATTGTCGACCTATCATAGTTTATTCGTGAAAAGTGTCTCCCTAATGTAGATTATGAGAAAGATTATGAAATGAAATTTCAAAAAATGTAAAATTAATAGCAGACTGTTTTTCAGTATATTTTCAGGATTGTAGTTTGACAGATCTGAAATCTTCATTTAAAGAAGCAACCTTTGAATGAGCTTTTTAATATGATTTCAGTATAGCTCGGCTAGCCGTATGATGATGTGTTTGTTTTGCCAATTACGGTACATATGAATATGACAATTAACAGTCAATGTCACGGCCAGAGCAGACATCACTGATGTAATTATTCCATCTTTTAATCTGACACTTACCATCAAAACTTAGCCTATGCAAACAACTGTCAAATATAATCACTCTGGGAAAGTTGCAGTTATTTACTTTGTACACGCAAGAAACCAATTAGCTGCTGGTGTCAATTTCACGAAGCCTTACGATAGATCGTAACTCAGCTTACGAAGGATAGCCAATCGTAACCGACATAGGGCTGCAATGTATCATACTTGTCCTAAGATTGGGAGTAAGGTACGATGAGTTTGGTGGAAACGACCCCTGGCCGTTTAGTGCATTTTACTCTTAAGTTCATTGCTGTATATTGTCGGATAAATTGCTTACAACTATCTGTAATAAATACACAAAATGTGTTCATGCTTGAAGAAATTGGAAAAATGAAACGGTTGTAGAAAAGCACGTAATTATGCAATTTATCTTACTCGTTGTATAATACCTATTTGTAATTTTATAGAATTGAATGGCTTTTACAATTATGTTGTAGGCTGTATAGGCAAAATTTGTTATTGATATAGGGAGAATTCTCTTTAAATATTATGTGTGTGAATTGTACAATTTATTCTTGACATATTTAAATTTTATAGAATTACATTTTGTCTCGGTGTAAAATATGTAAGACTTGAAGTTCAGTACCATTGACATAATGAAGAATAATTATTGTTGGAACATAATTAGGTTTTTAAGATAGGCATGGGGAAATTAATTTATATGTACAAATGTTAACATTACATAAATCATTTTCTCACCTTAAAAAGTAAATTTATTTGTAATATAGGAAGCCAGCCCCGATCAGAGAGAAGTGAATGGGCGCTTTACTTCACACATTGTCTATAAGAGGTACATGAATGAATTAATTATTTCGTCATGACATAAAATAATAATGTAATATTGTAGCCATTGGTGATTTATATAGTTGTTTGAAACGTTTGTAAAATATTAGAAAGATTTGAAACACTAATAATCACCGATTCGATTCGACCTAATCCGGTACAAAGATGATAATGTTGGACGCCTCCGTTTGAAATTTTCGCTCTGACATACCTGGGGCCGATTTCACTAACGCTTTGCGACCATCGTTAAGCCCAAATCCATCGCTAAACGGAAAATCTATCGCTATTTTGCGTAGCAATTTTCCATTTCGCGATGAATTTGGGCTTTACGATGATCCCAAATCTTTAGTGAAATCGGCCCCTGATTTTGTTACAAAAGAGGTGCAACAGTGACCAAAATTATATACATGTAATATCTTACGTAGATCTATAATTAGGTGATGGAACATGAACTACATGTTTGATTGCATTGACACGAACTGTGTGATAACAATAGTTGCGACTGGATCACTGCTTCATTAACCTGATTGGTATTCATTACTAAGTGTAGGCGTGGCTAAAGTCACTGCTAGTGGGTGCTTGATTCCTATTGGATAAGAGGTCTTAGGGACATTTCATAAGGTATGGGTATGACACAAATAATGGCGCAAGTTACACTAGTATTTCTACAGGTTAAACAATTATGTTGTCATCACTTTTGCTTCTCCACTGGCCATCTTGTATTGTTATTGTACGATGTTATTGATATGACATGAATAAATATCAAATAATCATGTGGAAGCAGCCATGTCTCACTGTGATATAGAGTATGCCGCCCTCTTTTGACCAAATGGTGCACAACATTGTTGTAATACATCCTCCTTTTTTTAGCTTCGGATGAAATATTATATGCAATTTTAAATGATTGCATTATAGGTAACAATGAATCCATGTATTCAACAGTCTGGTAGTCCACAGTCCATTATCAGGGAGCTTAAGATTTTCACGTTGACTATGTCGACTGATACGTGATTGCGCCATGCCGAGTCTTTGCGCATGCGTCAAGTCGTCACCAACGTTGTCCCAGTGAGTGGAGGACGCACTAAGTATGGTTTTGAGGTTCAGCACGACGTTGTGGTCGACGTGAACGAGGTCCACGTTCACACCAATCTAAAGCTCCCTAATTATTTGAGTTCAATGTTAAAGCGTGATTGACGCAGAGCTACACCTTCTCGATGAGTTGGCGTCCATGTCTGAAACACCAACTTTGAAATGAACAAACATTCTCAGAGAGCGACAGGTTAGAGTAACAAAACCTGAATAACATGATTAAATGGACCATACAGAAATAAACTAGTGACATTTTCTTTCTTTGAAGCCCAAAATCGTAGTACAAACTGCTTTAATTTGTGGATTTGTAGTGGTTTGGTTTCTCTTTTTAATCGAAAGAACTGATTAAAACTGAGTGGGAAGATAAGTGATGATGTCCTTGGTGCTAGCTGAGTTGTGTTTAGAATTGAAAATACATAGGTCTACACATACAGTGTGGAATCTACAGAGGTATAGTGGTTCTTGGATCCGGGTAGCCAATTGATGCTGGCTGAGTTGTGATCAGAATCGAAAATAGTCTTGGAATTTTGCAGTGTGGATCTATACAGAGGTAGTGGTTCCTGGATCCGGGTGGCCAATTGATGCTGACTTGGGTTTTGGAGGCAGCAATGTGGCTGGTACAGGAGCTGGTTGAACCGGAGTCGGTTCTGGTTGGATCGGCACTTCCTTCCTGGATTCGCTCCGGATGCTGAGTAGTATGTTCGGAGTGCCAGGAATGTGTTGTTCCTGAGGTGCTTCTTCTTTGGACTTCCTTAGGTCTTCTCGGTTTCGTCAGCACGCCTGACCACCTTGAATTACTTGGAAGGATCTCTTGTCAAGTAGGAGAGCTGTCTCCCATCTGCCTTCTTCAAGCTAGCCTTAACGGCTTCCTGCGCACAGTGTCACCTTGTATCAATGAAGGCAAGTCTTGGACAGACCTGTTGTAGTATTTGGCGTGTGTCTTCTGGTTCAGCTCAAAATGTTTCGATCATCTCAAGTTTGTTACTGGAACTGCAGGGTTGTAATAGCTAGACAGTTTGATGTTGGTACCAGTTTCTTTGTTCCCCCACCACAGAAGCGTACGTTGTGCAGGGCTGGAGTCACCACCTTCACTTGGTGTCTTCCTGATGTTCAATAGAGCAAGATCTTTATCTTCTCCTGTGGCAAGGCATTTGTTCAGCATCAACCTTTCCGTTTACCTTGCTGTTGTAAGGGGAAAGTGTGTTGTGTTTTATTCCCCATTTACGTGAGAAGTCATTGACGTCTTTTGAGGAGAATGGTGGACCATTGTCGCTGACTATGGTGTCGGGTATACCACATCTGCCAAAGTGATGTCTGAGTTTGCTTGTGACAGATTTAGCAGTTGTCATTTGGAGATGACCCACCTCCAAGAAGTTAGACTTGTATAAACACACCGTCATGAGGTAATCTTTCCCATCCTGGTGGAAAAAGTCTATGCCAAGGTTTTCCTTGGGTCTCTCAGGTATGTCATGGGACATCAATGGGAGTTCAGCTTGGCACACCTCATAGTTTCTGCATGTCTCACGGAACTCAAACCAATGACGGATTTCAGTTGTCATCCAGGGCCAGAAGACACAATTCTCTTCCCTTCCACGCCAATATTGCCCAGATAACGATCATCTTGTTTCATGACGTTTCTCGTTGCTCTCGAGAGAACAAGCTGTTCATCCCGAAATGCAATGCCATCATGGACGCATAGGTCATCTCGGATGGAGAACTACGGAGTACAGGAAGCCTGAGCTGATTTTTTTATGTTCTGGGAATTTCTGACAATCATTCATATATGCATTTCATCAAGTTGGAGTAGGCCTACATCATCACTGGCTGTCATTTGCTTGATGTCATGTATGCACTCCACTGTACTGGAGCGTATTTACTGTCTCAAACTCCTTTTGACTAGACTCGTACGGCAGGAATGACCTGCGTAGAGGATCAGCAATGAGGTTCGTCTTTCCTTGAAGATACTTTACACCAGCATCATGCTCCCAACTTGTGAGTCCAAAGAGATAATAATTATAGGCGACATGTAACTGTTCCTTCTCACCAAAGACCGGTGGAAAGCATAGTAAGGACTGACCCCTAACCAGGCACCCTGACGTCTACAAGGAATCCATAATTACCCGTTTGCATAACTCATACCTGCAATGGCGTCACCAGACTTTTGAGTCTGGGGGGGCACAAGGGGGGCACAAGCAATTGTTGGGGGGGCACTACAATAATATATATTATATTTTTTTTCACCAACCCAAATCTCAAATGGGGGGCACGCGGGGGGGGCACGTGCCCCCCCCCCCCTGACCCCCCTTGGCGACGCCACTGCATACCTGGCCATGTATTTCGTATATTGTGTTAACCTCTCTCTCTAATTTGAAATGTGTTCATACGCCTACATGTAAATGTTTACATGCATGTATTTGTGCATGGAAAATTCCGTACACACCACGCCCATTGTTTGCATGGTCGCCTACATAGGCTAATGACGTTTACCAGTACATTTATGTTTTCAACATTGGTGGTGAAAGTATCTCTTCACTTCAATCTCTTGTATTCTACATACAACACATCAACTACAACTCACATTCCTAATTCAAAGAAAGACGGAAAAGAATATCAAATGGCAGAAAAAACCGCAAACGACAATTCTGCAAATGATGAGGGGTCGTCGAGTTTGGAGTATGAATATGCCACGACTACTACCCTGCATGGTATCGGCCGTGTAGCGGAGAGTCGCGGGGTTCGAGGCAAACTGACGTGGGTGATCGTGCTGCTTGTTGCCGGGGGAGTCTACGTGAGCGTCACGGTGGATCGTATGCAAGCGTACCTCAAGTTTGAGGCCAATACCAAGGTGGGCATTGACTTTTACGAAACCCTTGACTTTCCCGCCGTGACGATTTGTAACTACAATCGTTTCATGAAATCAAAGATTTCCAAAGGAGACGACAAGTATGTGGACAACCTCTTGGAACTAATTGAGTTCCTCACCGACTACGAATACGAAGGTGACAATCGGACAAACAATTATACATTTGGGGACAATTTCAACTTTTCACATTTTGCCTTGTCGACCGGCTTCTCCTTGAATGAGACTATGCGAAGCTGCAGTTGGAAGGGAGATGCATCCTCCTGTGATTCATCCAATTTCACGTCTTACTACTCGCCATCCTACGGACAATGTTACACATTCAATGGACTCGAACAAAAAACCCCAATCAAAGCCAAGAAGGTATCGGGAATGGCCTCAAGTTGGTCGTCGATATACAACAACCTGAAAATACAGAGACATTTGGCAGTGGTAACACAGAGGCCGGATTGAAATTCGCCATTCATCCACCCGATGAAATACCTTTGATGGATACGGGGGGTCTCTCCGCAGCCCCTGGGTATCACACATATGCGTCAATGCGTTTGATACGCCGTAAGAACCTCGGGCGTCCGTGGGGCGCGTGTGGAACGGACATGGGTAAGGAATACAACCGGAACGACTGTCTGCAAGATTGCCGTCGTGACGGCATCATCAAAGCTTGTAACTGCCAACCTCTTGGGTACGACCGGGCAGAGACGAAAAGTTTTTCCCTGTGTGACGTTGATCAGTATAAGTGCGTCCAGAGGTCTATAAGAAAACACCGCCGGTCTGTATCAACGGATTGTTACTGCCCCATCAGCTGTGACTACACCACCTACCAAACCACATTGTCTGCAGCGAGGTATCCCAGTTACAGCACCCAAGACGACATTCTGCAATCCTTCTTTAAAGACAAGTCTGGGGCGCCCAACGTGACGTACAACGTAGAGTACGCCAGGGAAAACCTGGTATACCTGGACGTGTACTTTAACGAGCTCAGCGAGATCACGTATGAACAGGTTGAAGCCGTTCCCTTCACGGCCCTGCTTGGGGATCTAGGAGGCCAACTCGGGTTGTTTCTTGGAGCGAGTGTCATCACCGGTGTGGAACTAATAGATTACATCTTACGACGGTTGAAAACCCTGATATTGAAGGTCACGCAGAGGAATAAGGTACAGCCACTTCAAGGTTGAGGAGTTTGATCTTGAAGCATGAGGGTAAGTCATGGGCTAAGTGTGGCATTTCGACTGAATGATAGTGCGTCACTATCAATTCACACCAACGTTCACACCAACGTAAGTCAAGTTTAGCATAGCTGTCCTTTCATAATTATAATATTATACATACATGCATATCACATGGTTTGAGGATGGACAGTCAATTCTAGCTCCCGAGGTGTTGGAACTGTAGTTTTATGTCAGCTTTTGCATTAAGGTGCCTGCTTCGCACTCACACTTCATCTAGTTCATCTGGAAATACAAGCACATGCTCTGATTATCATAATGGCTAGTCCTCCATAATATCATTTACGTTCACTATTAACTACATCCCTTGTGAGAAGAATTCGTTCAACTGTACAGCTGGTTGTGTTAATGAATTTTTGGGTCAAAGTAGGCCTTTATATTTTTAGCTAGTGGTTGGGTCTGGCATTTTGGTAATGTTTATGGATTAGTTTTAATTGTGTACAGCGCATTGAGAGATCAGTGATTTTTAATGCGCTTTATAAATGTGGCTTTAAACCTTTCGTATGTTTTATTGGGTTGACTATGACTTTGTATGCTTAGTTTAATTGTCTTATCGTTATTCTTGTATCCCGACGTTTTTATTTTATTTAAATGGTCTTAATGTATTTTTAGCTAGTGGTTGGGTCTGGTATTTTGGTAATGTTTATGGATTAGTTTTAATTGTGTACAGCGCATTGAGAGATCAGTGATTTTTAATGCGCTATATAAATGTGGCTTTATTTTTCTTAATTGCATAATAGGGAGACAGGTTAGCATCTGAAAGTTAACATTTGGGAGACACCGGTCAATAGGGAGACATTTTGTTGTCTCCCCAAAAATATTTCTACATCTTAAAGACATATTTTTACTGTCCATATTTTGATAGAAGACGGAGAATGCTCTCAATTTGAACATATTTCAATTTCAAGTTCATTGGTTTGGAGGATGTTTAGAAAAAGGTAAGTAAAGTCGTGTGCACGTCCCTATGGGAATGTCTCCCTAAGTAGCCATTGTCGGTAATCGATTTTAACGGTTATTTCCGTACTCATACTCACCCTTGTACTCATGGAAGAGGCACACGTAGGCCTACTCGTATTCATACTCATGGAAACGTACTCATACTCGTACTCTAACTCGCACGTACGAGAAACTAAGTCGTACGTACAAGATACTAAGTCGTAAGTATACACGAAAAACTAAGTCGTGCGCGTGCGAGATACTATAGGTCGTACGTACAAGAAGCTAAGTCGTACGTACGAGAAGATGAGTCGTACATACGAGAAGCTAAGTCGCAGGTATACTAAACGAGAAACTAAGTCGTACGTACAAGAAACTAAGTCGTAAGTATACACGAAAAACTAAGTCGTGCGCGTACGAGATACCATAGGTCGTACGAACAAGATATTGAGTCGTACGTACGAGATACTAATTCGTATGAACGAGAAGCTAAGTAGCAGAAAGTCGTACGTGCGAGATACTAAGCCGCACGTACAGAATAATAAGTCGTACGTACGATGTAGCCTTTGTCGCGACAATTAAAATAAACACGTTTTTGTGTGTTTGAAAAAAAGTTGTTATTTTGACGGTCCTCTTCTAATGCTATTTTCATTGTATTACAAAAAACAAATCAAATAGGGTATATTTATTTTACATGTATATTCCAGGGTTATTTTGCAAGGCAGAGTCCCTATTACTTCTGCCATTTCCATCATAAGCTACCCACAATTTTAACGAAACTGATATTTTCATTTGTGAAGGCAACCCTAACGTATACGATTGTGTGAACGTGTGTAATTGACCAGGGGTCAATTTAAAACAGCTGCTTAAGCACCAACATTGCTTAAGCACCAAAAAACCTTGTTTAATAAAATCAGTATGCTAGCCAAAACTCCCTGTGACTGTTATGCTCAGCAAACAATGCCTGAATACAAATCAAAAGCAGTATAAAATATTGTGAAAATGTTGTTGGTAGTCCTATCTGATCAAAGAATACTTTTCATGCTAAAGCAAGTTTTGTGCTTAAGCAGCTCTATCTAATAGGAGACTCTTGGAGAGTCGGTCTTGAGTCAACAGCGCACGCGCACGCATGCGCAATACAACGCGCGCATGCTCACAATTGCGCAAAAATGGTTTGTAGCGCGTGCGCTGTTGACTCAAGACCGACTCTCCAAAAGTCTCCCATTGGCCAAGCCTGCTTCAGTTGCAATAGTCATGTGGTATTGGTGTGTAGGGGAAATAATGAATGAGGCAGCGTACGTTGGTATCACGATCAACTCATCGAATTGGTGGTGTATCATTTCGAGCCTCGTCACTTCAAGCTCAGTATTGAATTTTACATATAATACAGCTCATCGGAGGTGCCACATTGTCATTCTATCACGCCTGAATTTAACTGAGAAATAGGGAAAAGGGAATCTAAAATGGCAGAAAACCCATAAGAATTCTGCAAATGATGAGGGGTCGTCGAGTTTGGAGTATGAATACGCCACGACTACTACCCTGCATGGTATCGGCCGTGTAGCGGAGAGTCGCGGGGTTCGAGGCAAACTGACGTGGGTGCTCGTGCTGCTTGTTGCCGGGGGAGTCTGCGTTGGCGTCACGGTGGATCGCATGCAAGCGTACCTCAAGTTTGAGGCCAATACCAAGGTGGGCATTGACTTTTACGAAACCCTTACCTTTCCCGCCGTGACGATTTGTAACTACAATCGCTTCATGAAATCAAAGATTTCCAAAGGAGACAAGAAGTATGTGGACAAACTCTTGGAGCTTAGTGAGAGCCTCTACTACTACTACTACTACTACTACGAGTACGAAGATACACATCTTGAGGATACATTTGAGGATAATTTCAACTACTCAAATTTTGCTTTGTCCACCGGATTCTCCTTAAATGAGACGATGATAGACTGCCGTTGGAAGGGAATTGCATCCTGTGATTCATCCAATTTCTCGTCTTACTACTCGCCATCCTACGGACAATGTTACACATTCAATGGACTCGATCAAAACCTCAGCCAAAGCCAAGAAGGTATCGGGCATGGCCTCAAGTTGCTCGTCGATATACGGCAGCCTGAATATACAGAGACATTTGCCAATGGTAACACAGAGGCCGGATTGAAATTCGCCATTCATGCACCCGATGAAACACCTTTGTTGGATACGGCGGGTCTCTCCGCAGCCCCTGGCTATCACACATATGCGCCAATGCGTTTGATACGCCATAAGAACCTCGGGCGTCCGTGGGGCGCGTGTGGCACGGACAGAGATAAGAAATACAACCGGAACAACTGTCTACGAGATTGCCGTCGTGAATTCATCATCAAAGAATGTAACTGCCAACCTCTAGGTTACAACCAGGCAGATAAGTCATATGACCCCGAGTGTGGTATTAGTCAGTTTTACTGCGTCCAGTGGTTTATGCACAGCGCGTTGTTTCATGCATCAGCGAATTGTGACTGCCCCATCAGCTGTGACTTCAGAACCTACGAACCAGTACTGTCTACAGCGTGGTTTCCCAGCCATAGCATCATAAAAGAATCGCTCTCTGAATACGCGCTGCCCAATAAGACGTACAACTTAGGGTACTTCAGGGAAAACCTGGTATACCTGGACGTGTACTTCAACGAGCTCAAAGAGATCACGTATGAACAGGTCGAAGCAATTCCCTTCACGGCCCTACTGGGGGATCTTGGAGGCCAACTCGGGCTGTTTCTTGGAGCGAGTGTCATCACCGGCGTGGAGCTAATAGATTACATGTTACGACGGTTGAAAACCCTGATATTGAAGGTAAGGCAGAGGAATAAGGTACAGCCACTTCAAGGTTGACAATGACAATGACAATGACAATGACAATGAATTTTATTTCTCTGTACGGCCTCTGCTGAGGCAAAAGAGAACTTAAAAGATACATTAATTCAGAGGATATACAACAAAGTTACGATTACAATAAATATAATAATTAAAAATAAATAGGAATAATTAATAGGAATAGGAATACAATTTTAGGACACAACAGAAAAAGATATATAGAGAAATATATAAAACAAATTTAAATAAATAAATATAGAAAAGTACAAAACTAGGCACCAGTAACAAAAACACCGGAAAAAACTAAAACTTATCGATGATTATAGAACAAAATTTAGCAAGGTTTTTAAGTACATTGTAGTTGATTGAGTAAAAGAGACACGACATTTTGAGGGTGTTGGGCTTATGGATGAAGTATGGCTTGAGATATTTGGCTCTGTCAGTGGAAGTCGATGGGCATTCAAACAAATAGTGCAATTCGTCACCTAATTTGTCTTGTTGGCACAGAGGACAAACCCGACAATCCCTATTTATATTTAGGAACCTACCGCTAACGATAGGCAGTCTGTGGTTACCACATCTGAATTTACATACGCTAATACGCTCACGCACATCAAGTTTCACCAAGTAAGTTTCAAATCCAAGCTTTTCTTTGAAAATTCTATAATTAACACAATGGCTGTTTTGTTCGATTTGTGCATGCAGGGTCTGTGTACTAATATCAGATGACCTCAGGCTTATGGCATTTTTCAACCAAGTCCTATTTATCACAGTACCATTGTCCCAAAGATTTGACATTCCTAAATCGTCCAGGGTACTCTTAATCTTCTTCATCCAAGGTGAACAATAGACATCATTATCATAAAGAGACTTGAGAAGTCTGTAAATGACATTGGTCAACTTACATGTTTTACTATTAACAATATTACACCAGAAGTTAACCATCCTGTTGTCAACAATCCTGCGGAGACAAGTACTGCCTAATTCCCCATACACCATACAATTGGCTGTGCATTTATTCAGTTTGAGCAAACGTTTGCAGAACTTCAAATAAAAAGTTTCAATGTGGCTAAGATCTTCAAAACCCCATATTTCACATCCAAAAAGCAGCACTGGGGTGACCAGCTGATCAAAAAGTTCCAGTTGTATATCAATGGGCAGACTTAGTTTCTTGGATTTGGTTAGGAGGCTGTACATTGCTTTCCTAGCTCGATCAACCTGTTTAGCTTTAGCCTTATTGAATTTATTATTATAATTAAAACAAGTTCCCAAGTAAGCATAATCATCTACTACATCAATGTAACACCCATTGAACGTAAATACAGGGTGGTTTCGTACTTTCCCTCGTGAGAAAATAACCACATTCGTCTTACATGTATTAACAGTGAGGTTCCAAAGATAACAGTATTCTTGGACAGCCTTTAAGGCTTTCTGGAGATCAGCAGCAGTCTCTGCCATTATGATCGTATCACCAGCATACAGTAAAGTAAATAACTTAAGAAAAACGTCCACATCATCATCACTTAGGTGACAATTGATATCATTGGATAAGCTTTGTAACCCATTGTAATGCTTACTGATGAATTGCTCAAAGTCATTCAAATAAATAGCAAATAACAACGGGGAAAGGTTTTCTCCTTGTCTTACCCCTACACTGCAGTCAAAGAAATTGGACTTTTCATGATCCAGTAATAACACAAGATTTTGCTTGTTCATACATGTTATAAATAACAGTCACAATTTTCCCATTGATGCTATTAGCAATCAGTTTGGACCAAAGATGGGTTCTGCTAATGGTATCAAAAGCCTTTTTGTAATCAATGAATGCACAAAATATACGCTTTTTGTTCTTCAGATAGAGATCAATAATTGAGTGCAACACAAAACCATGATCCATTGAGGAGTCTGGTCTTGATGCATGAGGGTAAGTCATGGGCTAAGTGTGGCATTTCGACTGAATTCACACCAACGTTCACACCAACGTAAGTCAAGTTTAGCATAGCTGTCCTTTCATAATTATAATACATGTATTATACATACATGCATATCACATGGTTAGAGGATGGACAGTCAATTCTAGCTCCCGAGGTGTTGGAACTGTAGTTTTATGTTAGCTTTTGCATGGGTTGCATGCTTCGTAGCCACACTTCATATATTTGTGGAAACACAAGCACATCCTCTGATCATTATTGTGGCTACTCCTCGAGTATTAATATCATTTGCGTGTACACCAAAGATTATATAGCGCTACGCGCAGGATGGAGAACTGACCATAGGGCGGGCGCGTGTTAATTTGTATGGAGGTAGCAATCCGCCATTTATCCAGAAATGAGTAAAACAACGACCGAAAATCTTTTTCATCTTTTAAAAGATCACAAATAAAAGAGAAAAGACTTAAGAAATACTGTGGCCGTTTTTCACGATTTTCTTAAAAAGTGGGCACCGTATGGAATTGAAATTTCCACAGATGGCTGTGATTGTATCTTCCTTGATATTTTTGCCCATGAATCTGTACTTCTTTAACAAAAACCAAAGTATGATATTACCTTTAACAAAGGTCTACCTTGAATTACACGTACACCAATATTATGTGTTAAATTAATGAAATAAGTAGATGTGTATCGCTTAATATCGTACTAAAAAACTACTCGTACTCGTATGCATACTCATAGAAAAGTACTCATACTCGTACTCGTATACACACAACAAAAAAATCCATATACTTATAACAAAGTACATGTACTTTACGTAGCACATACGAGAAACTAAGTAGTACGTACGAGATATTAAGTCGTACGTACGAGATACAAAAGGCGCTTCTCCATATGCGTACTTATTTTTCATCCGCTGCGTATACGCTGCGTGTGCGTTGCGTCGCAAAACATTATTTGCTCATTAAAAAGATGCACGCGACCCTTTCCAAGTCGTACGAGAAACTAAGTCCTGCGTACAAGATAGTAAGTTGTACCTACGATTTATATCGCAACGATTAAAATAACCATCGTTTTTGTGTTTGAAACAAAAAGTTATTTTGACAGTCTTTTTCTCCGATTGCTGTTGTCATTGCATTGTAAATCTAAATAAAATATGGCATATTTACATTTATTACAGGGTTATTTTGCAAGACGGAGCCCTTATTGCCTCTGCCATTTCAAAACAGTCTTGAGCTTTAATTAACTCAGGCTTATCATTGCCATACTGCAATTTCTCAATTATTATTGTTCATTATGTCAACACTCATTGGCGTAGATCGGGGGGGGGGGGGGGGGGGGTAGGTGGGGGGGGGGGGGGTGGTGGTGTAATGGGAGACTTTTGGAGAGTCGGTCTTGAGTCAACAGGATCACCACCCCCAGTTCTGAGGACTAGTGTGTACTATACTGTCGACAATTTTTTTTGCTGTTTATCCTCCCCAAGCCGTGTCTCCAAATTTCTGTGATGGTTCTGAATTATTTCCTGAAATATTCTATACACTGCCAGAGCTCAATAATCGCTATTCTACCGATTGGTCATATTTTCTTCCCTTTCTTAACCAACAACCTCCGAGCCACCCAAAACCCTCTATTTCTAGACCTTTACTCTTTATGGGAGAGTTCCGGTCCTTTCCAAGATTTGAAAGTTTAAAGGGTCTGTGCAATATGAACATTATGGCTTGAACGTGTGCAAAAAAGTAGCTGTTTTATAGGGCCTGTGATTTTACCCACTTCCACAACCGTTTCAGGGTTAACAACAGTTTTTTGTTGTATGCTAATTGGAATTTCCATATTCATGAGCACAACTGTGATGTCATCTAGGTAACTGAGAGCAGTAATCCAATTGATTTGTGCACAAAAAGCTGGGGTTGTTTTATTGGTTTTCTGACAAACCTTTTCCTCCTCAATAGTTTTTTTGCCGAATATGTTCCTTTCGCTCATCTGGTGGTGTATATAATTTGTTTGCCAAACCATTTCTGTGGGTCAAGTTTGCCCTTATTAAGATTCATGTTTTTTTCATTATATTTTTGCTGTTGTTTCCCTACATGAGTATGCATGACAATCCCCCATTTTGTAAAGCCATTCAAAGGAAAATCAAATGCTGGCTTGAAACCAAAATAAGACTTGCCATTCATTATCTGTCGGTATATTCTCTGTATGAAGACAATAAAAAATAACACGACTGAAAAAAAAGCATTGCAGGAACCCTTTAAGAAGCTTTTTATCAGTCGGTATAATTACGTCAGTCTCAACATTTCAAAAAAGAGACGAGAACGGCCAGAAAATTCAAAACTATATCCCCGGTTGTAGACACAATGAGGCAGAATAAATAAACCTGCAGAAATTATGAATGTTGACATTTGAGAAATTGCACATGGTAAAGATTGGTCTAGGGTAATTAAACATCAATTTTGAAATGTTATTGTGTTTCAAATAGCAATGACAATTGGGTCCCCGCCTTGCCAAACATCCCATAAATATAATGTAAATAAAGCACACCCAATTTTATTTGTATTTGTAATGCTGGCAATTTTGTATTAAAATAATATGCATTATTCGTAACTAACGATAATACAGAACTGTACATGCTTTCATTACAAGCAAACTAGATTAGGTTTTTTATTTGGTTTACCAGAAAAACAATTGAGTAAGTTACAACGAGTTCAAAATGCGTGTGCAAGAATCGTGTGTAATTTGAGTATAGATATGCACAATACAAAACCCTCCTCAAAGAACTACACTGGTTACCGATCACAGAACGCATCACATTCAAAATATTACCCATCATATAAAAGGTGCACAAAAAGTAACTTCCGTTGATTTTGACGCCCGACCCCTTAAATCTAATCGGTTTGGGGTGATATGAGTTGACTGAGTGTTTAGGGCACATCTTAAGCTGCATTTTGATACCCTACTTGATGCCAAGGACTCAACACTGTTCAATACACACAGCATGGTTTGTCAAAAAGTACAAAACCAAAAGTTACACTTTTAGGTATACAGGTTGAACTTACAATGCGCTGCATTGCATAGGGCGATATTGTTTGGGTCTACAATGGGTTACACACTAGTATACCCAAAAGTGCAACTTATGGTTTTGTCTTTTGACAAACAATGATGTGTGCATTGAACAGTGTTGAGTCCTTGGCATCAAGTAGGGCATCAAAATGCAGCTTCAGATGTGCTCTAAACACTCACACTACTCATATCACCCCAAATACACGGACAGTCACCAACCTACACAAGCTAAATTATACTTATGAAATCACAACAGCAATCGGCATATTCCTTAAAAAGTTCTCAAGACACCACACGTTTACAATACCATTTGGGAATATGATATCTACAAAGCAGATTGCTGTCCCCGTATATGCTCATTATTTTGAAGAACTCTCATCGAAAATGAAAGCAAGTTTGCGGTGACACCCTGTATAATCTCTTCTGTGAGAGTGTGTGGTTCTGAGAAGAACCGTTGGTATTATCTCGACGTTAAAGGGCGGTTGAAAAGCGTTAAGTTCATTGCTTACAACTATCTGTAATAAATACACAAAATGTGTTCATGCTTGAAGAAACTGGAAAAATTAAACGGTTGTAGAAAAGCACGTAATTATGCAATTTATCTTACTCGTTGTATAATACCTATTTGTAATTTTATAGAATTAAATGGCTTTTACAATTATTATTTTTTTTTTTTATGAAAGTCGCCCAACACAAGGCACAAAGGCCACTCGAGGTGAGGGCTAAAAAAGATAGAGAAAGGAAAAGAAAGCGCACAGAATTAAGATAACAGAAACCTATTCACATTGCACTTGAACTTAGACAAATTATATACAGCAGGGAAACAGGATGCAGGTAAGGAGTTCCAGAGTGAAGCAGTACGTGGAAAGAAACTCGTAGCATACCCCTTGGACCTGCATTTGGGAGTCACGACTGTATGAGGATGGGATATGACTGAGAGGCGAGTGGTTCGTTGTGAGGGACGGTCAACAGGGACGACCAACGAAAGACCATTGGAACACATGCCGAGATAGTATCTGTAAAACAGGCTCAGTGAAGATACATTGCGACGATGTGAGAGGGGTTCCAAGGAAGATGACAATTCTTGGCCCACCAGGTTAACAACTCGACGCTGTATTCTGTCCAACAGAGAAAGGTGACAAGCTGGAGCACCGGACCAGATACAGCTGTATGCTGTATAGGCACAATTTGTTATTGATATGGGGAGAATTTTCTTTAAATATTATGTGTGTGCATTTTATATATATTCTTGACATATTTAAATTGTAAAAAGTTACATTTTGTCTCGGTGTAAAATATGTAAGAATTGAAGTTCAGTACCATTGACATAATGACAAATAATTATTGTCGGAACATAATTAGGTTTTTTAGATAGGCACAGGGAAATTAATTTATATGTACAAATGTTAACATTACATAAATCATTTTCTCACCTTAAAAATTATATTTATTTGTAATATAGGAAGCCAGCCCCGAGCAGAGAAAAGTGAATGGGCGCTTTATTTCATACATTGTCTATTAGAGGTACATGTATGAATGAATTATTTCGTCATGACATAAAATAATAATGTAATATTGTAGCCATTGGTGATTTATATAGTTGTTTGAAACGTTTGTAAAAGATTGGAAAGATTTGAAACACTTATAATCACCGATTCTATTCGACCTAATCCGGTACAAAGATGATAATGTTGGATACCTCCGTTTGAAATTTTCGCTCTGACATACCTGGTACCGATTTCACTAACGCTATGCGACCATCGTAAAGCCCAAATCCATCGCTAAACGGAAAATCCATCGCTATTTTGCGTAGAAATTTTTCATTTCGCGATGGGTTTGGGCTTTACGATGATCGCAAATCTTTAGTGAAATCGGCCCCTGATTTTGTTACAAAAGAGGTGCAACAGTGACCAAAATTATATACATGTAATATCTTACGTAGATCTATAATGAGGTGATGGAACATGAACTACATGTTTGATTGCATTGACACAAACTGTGTGATAACAATAGTTGTGACTGGATCACTGCTTCATTAACCTGATTAGTATTCATAACTAATGTAGGCGTGGCTTAAGTCACTGCTAGTGGGTGCTTGATTCCTATTGGATAAGAGGTCTAAGGGACATTTCATAAGGTATGGGTATGACTCAAATAATGTCACAAGTTATACACTAGTATTTCTACAGGTTAAACAATTATGATGTCATCACTTTTTCTTCTCCTTTGGCCATCTTGTATTTTCATTGTACGATGTTGTTGATATGACATGAATAAATATTATAAAATAAATAATAATAATGTGGAAGCAGTAATGTCTAACTGTGATATAGAGTATGCCGCCCTCTTTTGACCAAAGGGTGCAAACCTTGTTGTAATACATCCTCCTTTTTGAGCTCCGGTTGAAATATTAAATGCAATTTCAAATGATTGCATTATAGGTAACAATGAATCCATGTATTCAACAGTCTGGTAGTCCACAGTCCATTATCAGGGAGCTTTAGATTTTCACGTTGACTACGTCGACTGATACGTGATTGCGTCATACCGAGACTTTGCGCATGCGTCACGTCGTCACCAACGTTGTCCCAGTGAGTCGAGGACGCACAAAGTATGGTTTTGACGTTCAGCACGACGTTGTGGTCGACGTGAACGAGGTCCACGTTCACACCAATCTAAAGCTCCCTAATTATTTGAGTTCAATGTTAAAGCGTGATTGACGCAGAGCTACAGCTTCTCGATGAGTTGGCGTCCATGTCTGAAACACCAACTTTGAACTGAACAAGAAATCTCAGAGAGCGACAGGTTAGAGTAACACAACCTGAATAACATGATTAAATGGACCATACAGAAATAAACTAGTGACTTTCTTCTTTCTTTGAAGCCCACAATCGTAGTAGAAACTGCTTTCATAGATTTGTAGTGGTTTTACTTGTTTAGTCGAAAGAACTGATTAAAACTTGAGTGGGAAGATCAGTGATTGGGGGCATAGGTGGCAAGTGCTTTAGGCACTCGCCTCTCACCAATGTGGCCCGGGTTCGATCCCGGCTTAGGTCATAATTTATGTGAGTAAAGTTGTGCGTTGGTTCTCTCCTATGCTACGAGGGTTTTTCTCCGGGTTCTCTGGTTTTCCTCCCTCCATAAAATCAAGCACTTTAGATCTCAGGCTCCGTAATCATAATGGATTACCGGTATTGCTTGCAGCCGAGGGCGCCGATGAATACCGGCAATCTGATTACGTTGTAGCCCGCGCTTTGTAACTTTAAGAAAAAGCGCGTAATAAATGTAATTATTATTATTATTATTATGTTGTCCTTGGTGCTGAGTTGTGTTTAGAATCGAAAATATATTGCTAGTCTTGAAATTTAGTGGTTCATATCGAGTGCGAGAAAGTCTGCAGAATGTGGAATCTACAGAGGTATAGTGGTTCCTGGATCCGGGTAGCCAATTGATGCTGGCTGAGTTGTGATTAGAATTGAAAATAGTCTTGGAATTTTAGTGGTGACGAGGTTCCGCAGTGTGGATCTATACAGAGGTAGTGGTTCCTGGATCCGGGTATATAGCCAATTGATGTTGGCTGGGTTTTGGAGGCAGCAATGTGGCTGGTTACAGGAGCTGGTTGAACTGGAGTCGATTCTGGTTGGATTAGGACTTCCTTCTTGAAGTCGCCTGCAATGTGTCACATTGTATCAATGAAGGCTGAGTGGTATGTTCGGAGTGCCAGGAATGTGTTGTTCCTGAGGTGGTTCTTCTTTGGACTTCCTTGGGTCTTCTCGGTTTCGCCAGCATGCCTGACCACCTTGAATTACTTGGAAGGATATCTTGTCAAGTTCGAGAGCTGTCTTCCATCTGCCTTCTCCAAGCCGGAACGGCTTCCTGCGCGCACAGTGTCCCTTGTATCAGTGAAGGCAAGTCTTGCGCAGACCTGTTGTAGTATTTGGCGTGTCTCTTCTGGTTCAGCTCAAGATGTTTCATCTCAAGCTTGTTACTGGAACTGCAGGGTTGTAATAGATAGACAGTTTGATGTTGGTACCAGTTTCTTTGTTCTCCGACAACAGAAGCGTAAGTTGTGCTGGGCTCGAGTCACCACCTTCACTTGGTGTCTTCCTGATTTTCAATAGAGCAAGACCTTTATCTTCTCCTGTGGCAAGGCATTTGTTCAGCATCTTTTTGTGGACTTGACTGTACTCAACCTTTCCGTTTGCCTTGCAGGGAAAATTGTGTTGTGTTTTATTCCCCATTTACGCGAGAAGTCATCAAAGTCTTTTGAGGAGAATGGTGGACCATTGTTGCTGACTATGGTGTCGGGTATGCCACATCTGCCAAAGTGATGTCTGAGCTTGCTTGTGACAGATTTAGCAGTTGTCATTTGGAGATGACCCACCTCCAAGAAGTTAGACTTGTAACACACCGTCATGATGTAATCTTTCCCATCCATGTGAAAAAGGTCTATGCCAAGGTTTTCCCTGGGTCTCTCAGGTATGTCATGGGACATCAATGGGAGTTCAGCTTGGGACAACTCATAGTTTCTGCATGTCTCACAGCACTCAGTCCACTGACGGATTTCAGTTGTCATCCAGGGCCAGAAGACACAATTCTTTTGCCTTCCACGCCAATATTGCCCAGATAACGATCATCTTGTTTCATGACCTGTCTCGTTGCTCTCGAGAGAACAAGCTGTTCATCCCGAAATGCAATGCCATCATGGACGCATAGGTCATCTCGGATGGAGAACTACGGAGTACAGGAAGCTGCTTTTTTATGTTCTGGGAATTTCTGTAAATCATTCATGTATGCATTTCTTCAACAGTTGGAGTAGGCCTACATCACCACTGGCTGTCATTTGCTTGATGTCATGTTTGCACTCCACGGTACTGGAGCGTATTTACTGTCTCAAACTCCTTTTGACTAGACTCGTACGGCAGGAATGAACTGCTTAGAGGATCAGCAATGAGGTTCGTCTTTCCTTGAAGACACTTTACACCAGCATTATGCTCGCAAGAGATAATCACTATAGGCGACATGTAACTATTCCTTCTCACCGAAGACCGGTGGAAAGCATAGTCAGGACTGACCCCTAACCAGGCACCCTGACGTCTACAAGGAATCCATAATTACCTGTTTGCATAACTCATACCTGGCCATGTATTTCGTATTAACCTCTTTCTCGCTCTCTCTAATTTGAAATGTTTTCATACGCCTACATGTAAATGTTTACATGCATGTATTTGTGCATGGAAAATTCCGTACACACCACGCCCATTGTTTGCATGGTCGCCTACATAGGCTAATGACGTTTACCAGTACATTTATGTTTTCAACATTGGTGGTGAAAGTATCTCTTCACTTCAATCTCTTGTATTCTACATACAACACATCAACTACAACTCACGTTCCTCATTCAAAGAAAGACGGAAAAGAATTTCAAATGGCAGAAAAAAACGCAAACGACAATTCTGCAAAGGATGAGGGGTCGTCGAGTTTGGAGTATGAATATGCCACGACTACTACCCTGCATGGTATCGGCCGTGTAGCGGAGAGTCGCGGGGTTCGAGGCAAACTGACGTGGGTGATCGTGCTGCTTGTGGCCGGGGGAATCTGCGTTGGCGTCACGGTGGATCGTATGCAAGCGTACCTCAAGTTTGAGGTCAATACCAAGGTGGGCATTGACTTTAACGAAACCCTTGCCTTTCCCGCCGTGACGATTTGTAACTACAATCGTTTCATGAAATCAAAGATTTCCGAAGAAGACAAGAAGTATGTGGACGAACTCTTTAAGCTTTTTAACATCTTCATCATCGCCTTCGAATTCGAAGATGAAAATCAGATAAACAATGAAACATTTGGGGAAAATTTCAACTTTTCACATTTTGCTTTGACTACCGGATTCTCCTTGAATGAGAGTATGCTAAGCTGCAGTTGGAAGGGAGATGCATTCTCCTGTGATTCATCCAATTTCTCGTCTTACTACTCGCCATCCTACGGACAATGTTACACATTCAATGGACTCGGACAAAACCTCAATCAAAGCCAACAAGGTATCGGGAATGGCCTCCAGTTGATCGTCGATATACAACAACCTGAATATACAGAGACATTTGGCCTTGGTAACACAGAGGCCGGATTGAAATTCGCTATTCATCCACCCGATGAAATACCTTTGATGGATACGGAGGGTCTCTCCGCAGCCCCTGGGTATCACACATATGCGTCAATGCGTTTGATACGCCATAAGAACCTCGGATATCCGTGGGGCGCGTGTGGAACGAACATGGGTAAGGAATACAGCCGGAACAACTGTCTACGTGATTGCCTTCGTGGCGCCATCATCAAAGCTTGTAACTGCCAACCTCTTGGGTACGACCGGGCAGAGACGAAAAATGTTTCCCTGTGTGACGTTGATCAGTTTAAGTGCGTCCAGAGGTCTATAAGAAAATACCGCCGGTCTTTATCAACGGATTGTGATTGCCCCATCAGCTGTGACTACACCACCTACCAAACCACAATGTCTGTAGCGAGGTATCCCAGTTACAGCACCGAAGACGACATTCTGGACGGCTTCTACAAAACCCAAATCGCGCCGCCCAACATGGCGTACAACGTAGAGTACGCCAGAGACAATCTGGTATACCTGGACGTGTACTTCAACGAGCTCAGCGAGATCACGTATGAACAGGTCGAAGCAATTCCCTTCACGGCCCTACTGGGAGATCTAGGAGGCCAACTCGGGTTGTTTCTTGGAGCGAGTGTCATCACCGGTGTGGAGCTAATAGATTACATCTTACGACGGTTGAAAACCCTGATATTGAAGGTCACGCAGAGGAATAAGGTACAGCCACTTCAAGGTTGAGGAGTCTGGTCTTGATGCATGAGGGTAAGTCATGGGCTAAGTGTGGCATTTCGACTGAATGACAGTGCGTCACTATCAATTCACACCAACGTTCACACCAACGTAAGTCAAGTTGGAGTGCTGTGGTCTAGTGGTCTGGCGTGTTGAACTCAGTCTTGTGGTCAATCTACATATTGTGGGTTCGAATCCAGCCATGGGCTACTGGTGCTTGCGTCCTTGGGCAAGACGCTTTGTCACTTGTTGCTTTTCTTCACCCAGGTGTAAATGGGTACCTGTGAGGGTAGAGATGGCTTTGTGCTTGATTAGCCTTCGTGGGCTTTACAGTAGCCTTTGCTGTATTCTCCCCAGGGAGTTGAGATTGTTTCAGGAATGTTAGTGGCATCCGATGACCAGGGATAATAATGGTAAGCGCCTTGAGCACCCTCTGGGTAGATATGTTGCACATTATAATGTCTATATTATTTTTATTAAGTTTAGCATTGCCCTTTCATATAATATTATACAAATATTACATGGTTTGAGGATGGACAGTCGATTCTAGCCCCCGAGGTGTTGGAACTGTAGTTTTATGTCAGGCTTTTGCATGGGTTGCATGCTTCGTAGCCATATTTCGAATATTTGTGGAAACACAAGCACATCCTCTGATCATTATTGTGGCTACTCCTCGAGTATTAATATCATTTGCGTGTACACCAAAGATTATATAGTGCTACGCTCAAGATGGAAAACTGACCATAGGGCGCGCGCGTGTTAATTTGTATGGAGGTAGCAATCCGCCATTTATCCAGAAATGTGTAAAACAACGACCGAAAATCTTTTTGATCTTTTAAAAGAGCAAAAATAAAAGAGAAAAGACTTAAGAAATACTGTGGCCGTTTTTCACGATTTTCTCAAAAAGTGGGCACCGTATGGAATTGAAATTTTCACAGATGGCTGTGATTGTATCTTCCTTGATATTTTTGCCCATGAATCTGTACTTCTTTAACAAAAACCAAAGTATGATATTACCTTTAACAAAGGGCTACCTTGAATTACACGAACACCAATATTATGTGTTAAATTAATGAAATTAGTAGATTTGTATCGCTTAATATCGTACTAAAAAACTACTCGTACTCGTATTCATACTCATAGAAAAGTACTCATACTCGTACTCGTATACTCACAACAACAAAAGTCCATAATTATACTCATAACAAAGTACATGTACTTTACGTAGCACATACGAGAAACTAAGTAGTACGTACGAGATATTAAGTCGTACGTACGAGATACAAAAGGCGCTTTTCCATATGCGCACTTATTTTTCATCCGCTGCGTATACGCTGCGTGTGCGTTGCGTCGCAAAACAATTTGCTCATTAAAAAGCTGCACGCGACCCTTTCCAAGTCGTACGAGAAACTAAGTCCTGCGTACAAGATAGTAAGTTGTACCTACGATTTATATCGCAACGATTAAAATAACCCATCGTTTTTGTGTTTGAAACAAAAAGTTATATTTCTCCGATTGCTATTGTCATTGCATTGTAAATATAAATAAAATATGGCATATTTACATGATTATTCCAGGGTTATTTTTGCAAGACGGAGCCCTTATTGCCTCTGCCATTTCAAAACAGTCTTGAGCTTTAATTAACTCAGGCCAATCATTGCCATACTCCAATTTCTCAATAATTAAAGTTCATTATATCAACACTCATTGGCGTAGATCGGGGGAGGTTGGGGGGGGGGGGGGGGTATAATGGTCATATGACCCATCTACAGGATTTGTGTGTACTATACTGTCAACACTTTTTTTGCTGTTTATCCTCCCCAAGCCGTGTCTCCAAATTTCTGTGATGGTTCTGAATTATTTCCTGAAATATTCTATACACTGCCAGAACTCAATAATCAGCCAAAATAGCGATTGGTCATATTTTCTTCCGTTTCTTAACAAACAGCATCCCCAGTCACCTAAAACCCCCTTTAAAAAAACCCCCGTCTATTTCTAGACCTTTACTCTTTATGGGCGAGTTCCGGTCCTTTCCAAGATTTGAAAGTTTAAAGGGTCTGTGCAATAGGAACATTATGGCTTGAACGTGTGCAAAAAAGTAGCTGTTTTATAGGGCCTGTGGTTTTACCCACTTCCACAACCGTTTCAGGGTTAACAACAGTTTTTTTGTATGCTAATTGGAATTTCCATATTCATGAGCAAAACTGTGATGTCATCTAGGTAACTGAGAGCAGTATTAAACCCGATTTATTTGTGCACAAAAAGTTGCGGTTGTTTCATTGGTTTTCTGACAAACCTTTTCCTCCTCAATAGTTTTGTTTTGCCGAATATGTTCCTCTCACTCAACTGGTAGTGTATATAATTTGTTTTGCCAAACAATTTCTGTGGGTCAAGTTTGCCCTTTTAAGATTTATGTTTTTCATTATATTTTGCTATTGGTTCCCTACATGAGTATGCATGAAAATTCACCATTTTGTAAAGCCATTCAAAGGAAAATCAAATGCTGGTTTGCAACCAAAATAAGACTTGCAATTCATTATCTGTCGGTATATTCTCTGTATGAAGGCAATAAAAAATAACACGACTGAAAAAAAGAATTGCAGGAACCCTTTAAGAAGCTTTTTATCAGTCGGTTTCGAAAAAGAGACGAGTTGAGGAGGAAACGGTCTGTCAGAAAACCTATAAAACAACTGCAACTTTTTGTGCACAAATCAATTGGGTTACTGCTCTCAGTTCCCCAGATGACATCACAGTTTTGCTCATGAATATGGAAATGCTAATTAGCATACAAACCAAAAAACCTGTTTTTAACCCTGAATCAGTGTGAGGAAGCGGGTAAAATTACAATCCCCATGTACAGTTTTTTTATTGGCACATGTTCAAGGTATATTATTCCCATTGCAGAGACCCTTTAAGCAGACAGCACCTAGTTTCAGCACCCGATTTTCAGCACCTCAGAAACATTTTACCCCTGTGGTGCTGAATCTTGCACCTGAGGTGCAGTCATAAAGTTGCACCTGATTTTTAGCACTTTGTTTTTTAGAGTGTACTCTCTTATGAAGTGTAAATTGATGTCCCCCCCCCCCCATGATCGGGGAGGGATTTCCGCCCATGTCCGCTGCGAGTGCGTTGCGTCGCAAAACAATTTGCTCATATTTAAAAAGATGCACGCGACCCTTTCCAAGTCGTACGAGAAACTAAGTCCTGCATACAAGATAGTAAGTTGTATGTACGATTCATATCGCGACGATTAAAAAACCCATCGTTTTTGTGTTTGAAACAAAAAGTTATTTTTCTCCGATTGCTATTGTCATTGCATTGTAAATATAAATAAAATATGGCATATTTACATGATTATTCCAGGGTTATTTTTGCAAGACGGAGCCCTTATTGCCTCTGCCATTTCAAAACAGTCTTGAGCTTTAATTAACTCAGGCCAATCATTGCCATACTGCAATTTCTCAATAATTAAAGTTCATTATATCAACACTCATTGGCGTAGATCGGGGGGGGGGGGGGGGGTATAATGGTCATATGACCCATCTACATGATTTGTGTGTACTATACTGTCAACACTTTTTTTGCTGTTTATCCTCCCCAAGCCGTGTCTCAAAATTTCTGTGATGGTTCTGAATTATTTCCTGAAATATTCTATACACTGCCAGAACTCAATAATCAGCCAAAATAGCGATTGGTCATATTTTCGTCCGTTTCTTAACAAACAGCCTCCCAGTCACCTAAAAAAACCCTTTAAAAAAATCCGTCTATTTCTAGACCTTTACTCTTTACTCTGGGAGAGTTCCGGTCCTTTTTAAGATTTGAAAGTTTAAAGGGTCTGTGCAATATGAACATTATGGCTTGAACGTGTGCAAAAAAGTAGCTGTTTATAGGGCCTGTGATTTTACCCACTTCCACAGCTGTTTCAGGGTTAACAACAGTTGTTTTTGTATGCTAATTGGAATTAAAAAAAATCCGTCTATTTCTAGACCTTTACTCTTTACTCTGGGAGAGTTCCGGTCCTTTTTAAGATTTGAAAGTTTAAAGGGTCTGTGCAATATGAACATTATGGCTTGAACGTGTGCAAAAAAGTAGCTGTTTTATAGGGCCTGTGATTTTACCCACTTCCACAGCTGTTTCAGGGTTAACAACAGTTTTTTTTGTATGCTAATTGGAATTTTTATATTCATGAGCACAACTGTGATGTCATCTAGGTAACTGAGAGCAGTAATCCAATTGATTTGTGCACAAAAAGCTGGGGTTGTTTTATTGGTTTTCTGACAAACCTTTTCCTCCTCAATAGTTTTTTTGCCGAATATGTTCCTTTCGCTCATCTGGTGGTGTATATAATTTGTTTTGCCAAACCATTTCTGTGGGTCAAGTTTGCCCTTATTAAGATTCATGTTTTTTTCATTATATTTTTGCTGTTGTTTCCCTACATGAGTATGCATGACAATCCCCCATTTTGTAAAGCCATTCAAAGGAAAATCAAATGCTGGCTTGAAACCAAAATAAGACTTGCCATTCATTATCTGTCGGTATATTCTCTGTATAAAGGCAATAAAAAATAACACGACTGAAAAAAGCATTGCAGGAACCCTTTAAGAAGCTTTTTATCAGTCGGTATAATTATGTCTGTCTCAACGTTTCGAAAGACGAGACGAGTACGGCCAGAAAATTCAAAACTATATCCCCGGTTGTAGACACAATGAGGCAGAATAAATAAACCTGCAGAAATTATGAATGTTGACATTTGAGAAATTGCACATGGTAATGATTGGTCTAGGGTAATTAAACATCAATTTTGAAATGTTATTGTGTTTCAAATAGCAATGACAATTGGGTCCCCGCCTTGCCAAACATCCCATAAATATAATGTAAATAAATCACACCCAATTTTATTTTTATTTGTAATGCTGGAAATTTTGTATTAAAATAATACGCATTATTCGTAACTAACGATAATACAGAAATGACCGTACATGCTTTCATTACAAGCAAACTAGATAAGGTATTTTATTTGGTTTACCAGAAACACAATTGCGTAAGTTACAACGAGTTCAAAATGCGTGTGCAAGAATCGTGTGTAATTTGAGTATAGATATGCACAATACAAAACCCTTCTCAAAGAACTACACTGGTTACCGATCACAGAACGCATCACATTTGTTTGAAAATGAATAGGCGTATATAAGGCTGACACAGCCTTCTTTAGCAGAGCCTTGGACTACAGGTATACAGGTATACATTCAAAATATTACCCATCACTATAAAGGGTGCACACAAAGTAACTTCCGTTGATTTTGACGCCCGACCCCTTAAATCTAATCGGTTTGGGGTGATATGAGTTGACTGAATGTTTAGGGCACATCTTAAGCTGCAGTTTGATACCCTACTTGATGCCAAGGACTCAACACTGTTCAATACACACACCATTGTTTGTCAAAAGGTACAACCATAAGTTTCACTTTTAGGTATACAGGTTGAACTTACAATGCGCTACATTGCATAGGGCGATATTGTTTGGCTCTACAATGGGTTACGCACAGCTACACACTGTATACCCAAAAGTGCAACTTATGGTTTTGTATCTTTTGACAAACAATGGTGTGTGTATAGAACTGTGTTGAGTCCTTGGCATCAAGTAGGATATCAAAATGCAGCTTTAGATGTGCTCTAAAAACACACACTACTCATATCACCCCAAACCAATTACATTTTATAAGGCAACACCCGGACAGTCACCAACCTACACAAGCGAAATTATACTTATGAAATCACAACAGCAATCGGCATATTCCTTAAAAAGTTCTCAAGACACCACACGTTTACAATACCATTTGGGAATATGATATCTACAAAGCAGATTGCTTTCCCCGTATGCTCATTATTTTGAAGAACTCTCATCGAAAATGAAAGCAAGTTTGCGGTGACACCCTGTATAATCTCTTCTGTGAGAGTGTGTGGTTCTGAGAAGAACCGTTGGTATTATCTCGACGTTGCGAACAGTGTGCTCTGTTCGTCCTCATGAGAGTGACTGTCGAAAAATACACCGCGTAGGCAAGTGAAATTTAAAATTGACATTAAACATGTTTCAATCCTTTTGTTCGGATAAATGCAGGTTTCACTTGTCAGTCAATAACGAAGGATCTGGTTTTGAACATTTGACATTCATTACATCTTAATTTCAATTTTCATTTGAAGATAATTCAAATTTATCACATAATTTCATTCCAAAATCAAGAAAAAGGTTGGAAGTCACTACAGTAGCCTTCTTTCAGTCAGTGAATGATATTAAATCTGTAACGTGTCATTACGAAGTTTACTCCGTTCAGATACACTTAGGTATTATGCCATTTCAACTTAATTGTCAAATTTATTGTTGTATATAGCATGTTTTATTAATGAGAAGGATTTCTTGTTATCTGTCGGAAATATTACTAACAACCAGCTGTAAAAAAAACACATGAAATTATATTCATAAAAAATTTATAAAGTGAAACAGTTGTTGAAAAGCACGTAGTTAGGTAATTTATTTTACAACATGTATTTGAAATACCTATTTGTTAATGTATACAATTAAATTGCTTTTATATGTAGTAGGGTATAGGCATGCTTTTTATTGATTGATATGACGAGAATTCTCTTGAAAACTGTGTGCATTTTACATTTATTCTTGACATAATTATTTGAATTGTATAAAGTTACACTTTTGTCTCGATGTTAAAATATGTAAAAACTTGAAGTATAATCAACTTAAAATAATGAATAGTTGATTGACCATAGTAATTAGGCTTACATGAATTATTGTGTATGAATGTTAACACTATGTTAATATGCTATTTATTTTAATATTCCTCTGTGTAATTTTATAGAATTAAATGGCTTTTATTATGTAGTAGGCTTATATAAGCATGCTTTTTAATGAATTTTTTTTATTGAAATCTTGAAATCTGTGTACATTTTACATTTATTATTCACATATTTGAATTGTATAAAATAACATTTTGTGTCGGTATTAAAGGTATAATACATGATTGGTAAATGTCACAAAACAACACTCACACTTTGTCTGATCCATGAAATGATAAACCTGCATGTGAAAATTTGAGCTCAATCGGACATTTGAGTCACGAGAAAATAGCGAAAACCCGACTCATCTTTTTCTTATAAAACACAAAGAATGGTTTTGATCTATACCTGTTCGATCAAAACTGTTTTCGGTTTGACTAAATTCTGGATAAATACACCATTTCAGGCGGAAATATTTTAACGGTATGTTTCTACCAGCACTATCTTAATACCCTGAAAGTTATACGTCAATATGTTAATATTTCAGTTTTGGTATGTTACCAATCCTGTACTCTACCTTTAAATATAATTTATAGTAATATATAGGCGGACATATTTTAACGGTATGTTTCTACCAACACCATCTTCATACCCTGAAAGTTATACGTCAATCTGTGAATATTTCAGTTTGGTATGTTACCAATCCTGTGCTGTACCTTTAAATGTTAGAATTATTATATTATTTTCATAAATGAAATACTGATAAACCATAATACATGTAATAAAAGTTGTTGTTTGTGTATTATTAATTAAAAAAAATTTTAAAAAAATTGAGCGTCCGAAAATTTGAGAAACCCTGTACAAGGTCAAAAACATCATAAAGTATATCGATATGTTTCTATATTATAAGCATAAAAGAAAATTATTTTATGTACAGCAACGGTTACTACTGCAAAACCATTTTCTCACTTCAAAAACTGCATTATTATGTATGTAATTAGGTAAAAAAATACTTATAATGCTTGTTATATACCGTCATTACGTACACCTGTTATTTGAAGATATGTACTTTACTGGAAAGACGGAATGGTCACCAATTCTATTGAACCTTTATATCTGTCACAAAGATTATTATGGTGGAAATCTCCGGTCGGACATACATGATTTTGTTACAAAAGGACAGTGGGACAAAAATTATTTCACATCGTACGTAGATCTATTATGTGATGAGACATGAACTGTATGTTTTGTTACCGTTACACGAACTGTGTGATAACAATAGTTGTGTCTGTATCACTGCTTCATTAACCTGATTGGTTTTCATTACTATAATGTAGGCGTGGCTTAAGTCACTGCTTGTGTTGCGCTTGATTCTAACTGGATAAGAGGTATAAAGGATACTTCATAATAAATGGATTCTTGAAGTATTAGGTACATAGAAATCAAAAGACAAGTTATTTAGGAAGGAGCGAGAGTTAATAAAGCCACTTCTAGACTTGAATTGATGGAGTCAAAAAAAATATTTTTTTGTCGTTTTTATAGGGCTATGATCCACCAAATAAATCCACAAGCTAACATTGCAGATCCACAGGTCAATCAACCAAATCAACTGGTCAATCAACCAAATCCTCATGCAGGTAAATCAACCAAGTCCACAGGTCAATCAACCAAATCCTCAGGTCAATCAACCAAATCCACAGGTAAATCAACCAAATCCACAGGTCAATCAACCAAATCCACAGGTAAATCAACCAAATCCACAGGTCAATCAACCAAATCCACAGGTAAATCAACCACATACACAGGTCTATCAACCAAATCTACAGGTCAATCAACCAAATCCGCAGAACTATTCAGCCGATATACTGATCAATCCGTCCAATCACCCAATTCACAGATCTATTGACCCAATCCACCCAATCCACAGATCAATCCACTAAATCCTCAGGTTAATCCACCAAATCCAGAGAACCTTTCAGCCAATTTACAGATCAATCCGCCCAATTCACAGATCTATTGATCCAATCCAACAAATCCACAGATTAATCCACTAAACCACAAAATGTATTCACCAAATTTACAGATCAGTCATCCCAATCCATCAAATCCACGGATAAATCTACTAAATCTGCAGGTCAATCCACCAAATCTATTCACCCAATTTACAGATCAATCCGCCCAATCCACCAAACCTGTTGGATCAATCCACTAAACCACAAAATGTATTCACCAAATTTACAGATCAGTCATCCCAATCCAACAAATCCACAGATAAATCCACTAAATCTGCAAGTCAATCCACCAAATCTATTCACCCAATTTACAGATCAATCCGCCCAATCCACCAAACCAACAGTTCAACCCACTAAATCCACCAATCAATTAATTGACCGAATTCACACATTAATCCACAAATCGTTCCACCAAAGCCACTTGTAAATCTGCCCGATCTTCTATATCCACACAATCCACTAACGTGTGGAATAGGGAAGTCAATGACCTCTCAGCTTTGTGGACTGAAACATCAGGGCTCGATTCCACGAAAGGCTAAGACAGATCGTAACAGGTCGTATCAATCTTAATTGCTAAGCAAAGTGTGATGTCACAATACAAGCTGCTATGAAAATATGAACACTTCATCTAAAAGATGAATTGTAAATCTTTGTCACGTGTTCCTTGACGTTACAGATCGTGCAGGTATACTCTGTGACTCATGTTACATCTACAATAAAGGCCCATTTGAATTGGCGCACAATTCCTTATTTTCTGAACGACTTGATTGACAGATTAAGAATTTTATTTTGTACAAATGTTGGCAGTGTGAAAGGTTTTTTTTAATGTATAGCCACATGTTTATTCTTAAGGGCACCTATAGAGGTAAAAACACCCTGCATGCATGTAAAAGGAAAAATGTCAAAACTGAACGAACATCTTAATGTTCTGTCATCAAACGATGAACTCGGCGGACTTAAAGTTCAAGAGCTTTCTCGATGGCACGCGCCACCGCTATCAGGCGCCTGTCGCTCTGAGAGCATCCTTCGATTTGCATGCCAAAGGGTACCCCACTTGATCTAGTGAACCCACAAGGTATGATGAGGCTAGGGTTGTTGCAGATACTCGCAAGATCGTCATTCTGAATGATAAGCCCAAGGAGCTTTAAATTTTCCAACTCGAAGGCCGACAGGGTCGGTGGAGGGATCTTGTTGGCCGGCATCAGAAGGCAGTCCAGTCGATACTCCTGGAAGTACTTCCTCAAGTCCTCGATGAGTTTATCTCTGGCTGCCATCGCAGACTTCATGGTGTCCGCACTTGGTGGGTTGGCAACAGCGTCTAGGAACAAGGCTTTGACATCCGCTGATGCTATCTTATCGATGACTTCCTCAGCAGTGGTGCTGTGGCCGTGGTACGTCAGATACTCTTCAAGTCTTGCTATGACTTCATGATTTATAGTTGGAATGGAGTATTCCTTAAGCATGTGCCTTGCTCCGGGAATCTCCGGTCCCTCCACGATCTGGAATCCCTTCTGCTTCAAATGAACAAGGAACCGTTCGGCGTGCTCCTCGATCTCTGCATCCAGCCCCTCCCAGAACAGAGGTCTAGGGACACCGATTCTTACTTCTCCCGGAGCCAGCTCTTCGTGGATGTCTTCTCCGGTCATGATGTGATCAAGAAGTGCGAGGTCCTCGGCGCTTCTCGCGAGAGGGCCGACCGAGTCCCTGACATGGGACATCTTGGCGCCGTAGTCGGAGGGCCAACGTCCACTGGTTGGTCTCAATCCGAACACTCCACTGTAGGAGGACGGAATCCGAATCGAGCCTCCGGTGTCAGTCCCCAAGGCAGCCGGGACAATATCGGCCGAGACGGCCCCGCCACTTCCACCGCTGCTGCCGCCGCAAGTGTAATCGAAGTTGTGGAAGTTGTGGCTCGCCCCAGTGTAGCTGTTGAGAGTCGAGACGCCGAACGCCAACTCGTGCATGTTGGTCCTACCGGCTTGGATCGCTCCTGCATCGAAGAGCCTCCGTGCAACCTCGGCCGTGTTCTTGGGCTTAAGACCGGCCAGGCCAGGAGTACAGGCGCCGGTGGCCTCCCCTTCGATATCGATGTTATCCTTCATGGCTATGGGGATCCCTTCCAGGGGCCGATTGGTCTTGTTCCTGTACCTGACATCCGCCTCCTTTGCCTCTCTCAGCATCCGCTCCGTATCCATGTTGACGAAGTAGTTGAAGACCTTCAAGTCCTGTGCGCGCTGGATGACCCGGTTAGTGTAGGCCTCACATGTCAGTGTGCCACTGCGAAAGCGCTGCAGTAAATCGTGTATGCTTAGACGGTGCATTCTCTTCCTGTAATTCAACCTGCAAGAAAAGATTTGAACAAGTTTGGAATCACCGAAATGTACAAAAAGAAGTAGGATTTAGGCAAGTTAGTCAAGCGCTCCTCATGTGGTATTTGCTGAGCAATACTATTATTGACCTGACTGACGGATGGTTAAAGGTAGTATCATACTTTGGTAAGAAACCAAAACAAAAATTGTTCACAGATTTACGTATAATTTACAGGGTTTGAAGATGGTGGGGGTAGAAACATACCGTTAAAATTGTTCCGCCTGAAATGGTGTATTTATCCAGAAATTAGTAAAACACCGACCGAAAATCTTTTGATCTTTTAAAAGATAAAAAATAAAAGAGAAAATACTAAAGAAATACTGTGGCCGTTTTTCACTGTTTCTCACAAAGTGGGCACCGTATGGAATTGAAATTTTCACAGATGACTTTCACTGTATCTTTCTTGATATTTGTGCCCATGAATCTGCATTTCTTTAACAAAAACCAAAGTATGATATTACCTTTAAAGCGAAGTAACTTTTGTTCCAATTTCTTGGGAACGGCAAGTTGACGGCCTTTCCATACACCTGCGACAGACAGGGCCCGTGATCCGTAGCGTAGGGATACTGTGCACTGTTTACCAGTATCATACTTTAGTTTTTGTAAAAGAAATACAGATTCATGGGCAGAATAAGATACAGTGACAGTCATCTGTGAAAATATCAGTCCCATACGGTGCCCACTTTTTGAGAAAATCGTGAAAAACGGCCACAGTATTTCTTAACGGTCTTTTCTCTTTTATTTTTGATCTTTTAAAAGATCAAAAAGATTTTCGGTCGTTGTTTTACTAATTTCTGGATAAATACACCATTTCAGGCGGAAACATTTTAATGGTATGTTTCTACCAGCATCATCTTCATACCCTGTAAGTTATACGTAAATCTGTGAACATTTCTGTTTTGATGTCTTACCAAAGTATGATACTACCTTTAACAATAGGCCTACGTATTACGTATACCTAAACCCATCTTTATAGTTCATGAGACTTTTCATCAGTTTGGGGTCCATTTTATTTCCTTCAAATGACGGTAGCTGTGGTTGACCGACAAGGCATCCAATCAAGGCCAAGGCCAAAGGCAGTCATACTCATGGTCCACGTACCCACACTCGCTATGGCGATCGTGCCTTTTCAGTTTGCTCTCCCATTCTTTGGAATAATCTCCCTTCTGACATTCAAAATGCCCCCACAGTTGTTACTTTTAAGAGTAGACTTAAAGCACACCTCTTTAAGCGGCAATAACCACATTCTATGTACTTGAATTTGATGTTATTCTTAATTTGTTTTCCTACACTGTACAGCGCTTAGAAACCTTTGTATTAGGCGCTTTATAAATTGTATTTATTATTATTATTATAAAATTGGGTCCTTCGCACACCAACATCCCGTCCCCCTCCCGTCCAGCGGACTCGATCGACAGAATGTAATCCGTAAACGGAAGCCTGGTGATCCGAGTCTGTTTTCGACGGCCCCCCGAGTATTATTATGTTTCATAGAGCATGGCCGCACCCTGCCCTGCAGTGGCGTCACCAGACTTTTGAGTCTGGGGGGGCACAAGGGGGGCACTAGCAATTGTTGGGGGGGGCACTACAATATATATTATATTTGTTTTCACCAACCCAAATCTCAAATGGGGGGGGGGGGGGCACGCGGGGGGGCACGAGGTTTTCCAGGGGGGGGCACGTGCCCCCCCTGGCCCCCCCTTGGTGACGCCACTGCTGCCCTGCGGCAGTCAGAACTGCCATACCTGCATTTTCAATTTCTCATCCTTTTCGGCTCTTTCCATGATTATAAACTCAAACATGATCACTGAAACAATTGCCAGAATTGCCTAATAAGTAAAAGGTAGGCTTACGGTAATTACCTTCGTCTGTGAATCTTGTTGCAGTTGGAATCCCCGGATCGAATCGCCTTTCGAGTTCTGTTTGGCTTCGCGAGACAGTCACAGTCATGAACCACGCATACAGTACATGTATGTACTAGCACTAGTATTACCAGTAAACCCGCTGTATTTCCTGTTGCCGCGCGCACGTAACATTAATATAGAGTTCAAATTGGCAATAATCCAATAATGTTGTACACAGAATGCATTCTCAACACTGTACAACATACCTTTTTATCATTATGTACTTTGAACACTCAGGTTTGACCCCGCGACCCCTTCAATGCGAAATAGAGGCAAGATAAGCTATGAACCTGCACATGCGTCACAGAGTGAACCCTGATCCCTAGACGAAACTACGGGCGTTTACGAATGAACCTGCACATGCGTCACAGAGTGAACCCTGACCCCTAGACGAAACTACGGGCGTTTACGAAACGGAGGCTCGGGCTCCGTTTCAGGCTTCGGCTTCATTTCGTGAATCCAAAAACGGGTCGTGAAATAATGGGTATCAATGTGGAGGCTTTTGGCTGCGGTTCGGAAGTATACATGTATACTCTGGGGCCAATTTCATAAAACTGTTAAGCACAAAAATTTGCTAAGCATGACATTTCTGTCTTAATAAAAAACAGGGTTAACAACCAAATTTCCACGTGTTGTGTATCACTTGTGATTGTTATTTGGCTGTTGTTCGGTGACCATGAATATCAAATGGAATTTTCAATGGTGGTTTGATTTATTGGGCGAGATATTTTTGTGCTAAGCAAATGTTTGTGCTTAACAGTTTTATGAAATTGGCCCCTGGTTTGAAAAGGAAAATAGGATGTCAGAGCTGGAGCCTGAGTCTGATCCTCCGTTTCGTAAACGCCCTAAAATTGGATCTAGCGCTCAGGCTGGGACAATGTAATTATTTTGCAGTAACCGAATAACCGTTATTTGGGCAGCCGGTTTTTCGAAACAGGGTATTGTTGTGAGTTGTATGTACATACATAATAGGGCAAACACATTTTGTGTGGTAGTGCATTTTAAATCATGCCTGCATAAATCCCAGACATCTGATTGGTAGATCTTGACCACGTGTCACCATTGATCATAACAGCAACGATTCGGTATTAAAGGAAGTCATTGAGGCTAGTCTAATGACAAAAAAAAACCAGTGGAAAATCTATTTCCTTTTTTTTATTCACCAAATTTAAATCTGCGATTTCATAAAATTTTGCTCATTTTAAAGGTTCTAATAAAATATTCATCTAGCCAAGTCGACAGTTATAATTCAGTGGTAATAACTTCACATAAATTCTGCAAATAGTTTTCTTTCGCTTCGAGATTCGCACGAATAATTAACGGGGTTTGAAAAGGATTTTGAAGAAAAAAAAGGCAATACGATTAAGACTGATACATGCATGGTTATCAACAGACACACAGTAGACATTTTCTTTTAAGCGTTGTAGCCATTGATGCTTGCTGAGTAATAATCGGAAAGGAAATAAATCTAAATGTTTTTAAGTTCAAAGGACTTTGTAGAATGTGCGCGTTTCGTGCGCGTAAAGCACGCAGCAGTGACGCGTGTCCATAGAAATAGAACCAGTACATGCGCGTATTAGTTCTTCAATCAAATTGCATTGTCCTTTTGTTTCTATTGTTGACGTAATATGTTAACCATGGGAACAATATTGACGCCACAGAGCCGAGCATTCCGGTCCAATGCGCGGAGAAAACGCACTGACGCAGACCTAGTTCGAAACGCTAGTTATGTTGGCTTCGCGCGCATGGAATCATCAACCTCCATCGGTAATCAAACTCCTCGCTTCGGTCGACCGGTGACAAGATTCAACGGCAGTTTGTCGATTTTGCAGGATTCCGTTTCTTTTTCGAGTATTTTCTGGATATCATTTTGTAAGCAAGCTCTTGGGTCTTCGTAACGATGGATCAGAGGTTGGGTCAGACGTCACCAAGAATATCATGAAAATACAGCATCCCCAGGCTGGGACCGAGAACGAAGTGACTCGCCGAGCCTGACTGATGACGGCATGGGTGGTTTCTCGACAAGAATCCGTCGACCAACTCCGACCACGGGCACCGTGTGCCCAGCCACGGATCCCATTGGTTATATCTCTTCCTGCATCCTGAAAAGGGACTATAGGCGATGCAAACGATTCATCAAGAAAGGAACGTGGCTTAAGGTAAAAGTAGGGCCTACCATCCGGGGGGCATAGGTGGCAAGTGCATTAGGCACTTGCCTCTCACCAATGTGGCCCGGGTTCGAATCCGGCCTGGGTCATATGTGAGTAGAGTTGTGCGTTGGTTCTCTCCTATGCTACGAGGGTTTTTCTCCAGGTGATCCGGGTTTCCTCCCTGCACAAAAATCAAACACTTTCGGTCTCAGGCTGTACTCCGTGATCATGTGTTAATGTGGCTGGCAGCCAAGGGCGCCCATGAAAGCCTGCTAGGGGGCCTACTCGATCACGTTGAAGTCGCATCCTTCGCAATTCAGCACCCCAGCTGCCAGTAAGGATGATTAGCCTCCAAAATTATGAAATTATTATATAACATTCTGTTGCTCAATCATGGCTACTGCTAGTTTCTTTTAGGTCGCAGGTTCGAATCCCACTCCAGTCTACTTGCCTTGGTCATCTCGTAATGGTGAATAAAGTTGTGCCATATATACAATGTCTCTCATGCGAAAATTGAACGCGCTTAGTTATGAAGTGTATCATGTTGCGAGCAATCTTTAATTCAACCTGCGCACTCTTTAACCCATTGGCCGAAGTGATTTGTTTTTACAGAAACCCTGTGAGGTTGTGTCCAACGTTTTTAACCTAGACCTAAATGAAGGTAGCTATTTGCCGCGGTAAAAAAAACCCAAATGAATGTTAAATTCAAAATTGCGCACGGCCCTCTTGCGCAGGCGTCAAAATTGCGCTAGGCCTATTATATTTTGCCGGCACCGTCATTCTTCTGATTGGCCAATTCTCGATACGTCATGTCGGCCATCTTTCTCTAAAAGGTTATTTAGTTATCCATTCTAATACTGCAAATTGGTCAGTCAGAGTTAGGGGAGGCAAAATAGCGTTTACAGGAAGAATGCCACTGCCGGCAATATACATGTAAACCTATTTGGCCTACCTTTACTTTTCAGCACACAACTTTTTGTTGGGTAAGCAGTTTGGCTGTTCTTAGCAAAATGCATAAATTCGGTAGCCGGTATTTCTTTTTTCTGATTTCATGCAGGCTGTTCAGCAACAGATGGACCGCATTCGTAGCGGTGAGCCTTCGGACCTACGAATTATGGATCTGCCGCTTCACCTCATGTTTGCTGTCAGCCAAAACGGAATGTACGATCGCATCTTTCTGAGGTAAGTTAAAGACCTAATAAGCTTGGCGTCGATTTCACGAAGCCCTACGATCGATCATAACGCGAGTTACGAAGGATAAACCATTATAGGGGGCATGTCCTACGTACCGTAGGTCTGCAATGCCGACGCCAACTTTCAGGAAACCCTGACGGCACTCACTCTCCTGAGGACGGCCAGAGTACACTGGCCGAAACGTCGAGACTTTTCTCACCGGTTCTTTTCAGAATCACGCATCCATAAAAGAGATTTTACATGGTAACTCAAGTCGAGGCCTGTAAAGTCATTTGCTCAATGACTCAAATTTGAAAAATACTCTGCATGGTATATAATATGAGCATTTGAGAGACTCCACAACGATCAAGATATTACTATTAGGCCTAGCTGTTAATCTCTTCACTCCAAGTGGAGTCGTAGGACGTGAGTCAGACTTGATCAAATTTCCATCAGAAACGGACTCGTACTCTTTACATCACTTGGTGGTTGCAGTGATATTACATAGTTCTCTGCTATTGGCTATTGTTTGAAGGAAATCTGACATCTCACTCCTGATAAAGGTTTTTAAGGCTACTCCTTGATAACGGTTACGACCCGGATATACCGGACGAGAGGGGCGCTGTGGCACTTCACGCCGCCCTCATGAGGGTCAACTTCTTCAGTGCTTTGACCACGGTGCGTCTGCTAAAAAGACGGGAGATCTACACAACAAAGTAAGTTGGATGGGCTGCATGTTGCTCACATCATGCAACGGAGGGTGGTGTGAAGAGTGGGAAGGCCTCTCTGGCACTTTGAGAGGCATGCAGATGTCTGGAGCCAAGCACAGTGTGATTTTGTGCTTAGTGACTGATTTTCATTTCATACCTCTGCTAAGAACAAGCACGGAAAGAGTCTGCCCAACTCACAAAAACCGATTGCTCAAAATCTATGACTCAACTATGCAAATCACCACGCGCGGTGAAATACATTAACGCTTAGGATACATACTGCAACACTTTATTTTCTGTGTTTATTCTACAAATTTCGATGTTTCTTGATTTAGATTTGTTTTGGAACTGTGTCAATCTTGTGCCGACGTGAATATCCACGAGGAACGGGCTGAGAGAACCCCTCTTCACATGGCCGCCAGGTGCAACCTTCCTTCTTGTGTAGAGATTCTCCTGGACTACGGCGCACTTATGGAAGCCCAGGACGTGGAGGACAAGACGGCGTTGTTCCTTGCAGCCGAGTCGGCGGCTCTGGAGTCGCTCAGGTGCCTTGCCGAAAGTGGGGCTAGTGTGGACGTCCGCAGCTTGCGAGGTCAGACGCCTCTGCATCGCGCCGTGGACGCCCTACCGACGTCCCAAGCAGAGCGCTGCGTGCAGGTGCTGCTCTCAAAAGGAGCTGATCCCAACGTCCAGGACGTCAACGGGAACACGCCTCTACACCTGGCTGCTCGCAGTCGAGCTGACGGGACAATCATACACCAACTGCTCCTCTACGAAGCCGATGCATCCATCCTGAACGCCATGCACCACTCTGCCTTGTACGAGTACCTGGTAGCATACAACACGCCAGCGCCTGACGCCACAGCACTAACCATGGAACGCCTGGAGGACTCACCAGGGTTCCTCGCCCTGATGGAGTGCACTCCTAAGTCGCCACGGATGATCAGAAACAAGGAAGGCAGAATCCTGCCCATGCTCTGCCATCCGCGCTTACAGCGCGCCAGAGAGGTGTTCGATGTGGAGGATGCTCCCCAGTCGCTTCAGACTCTGTGCCGTGGGGTCATCAGGTTAGCAGTAGGGAGGGCACCCTTGGTCTACTTTCCGGACATGGTGAAGTACCTAAAGCTGCCGCCTCCTCTGGAGGAGTTTGTGAGCAGTGTGAGGTATCGTTTGATAATGAGGGCTCCCGGACTCATACTGCGGCTTAAACTCCAGACGAATTAGAGCATCCTGACATAGCCGGCTTCCAATTCGTAGAAATCAAGCCAACGGATCTGCCACTGTTTTTAGCAATGTGCATTTCCTCATAAACTGACATAACACCCGAAATACCCAAAGTGAATATCCTATCAGTGAATTATGTCAATCAAATTCCCACAGAGGGCGTCCTACAGTTTCACCATCTGCACTCTTTGGCTATTTTCCAAACCTCTGGCACAAGCTTCTACTCACATAAATTGTCAAACGGAGCAGACATTGTTAAACAAAAAGAGGCGGGAAATGGTTTTTGGCAATGGAAAGTCTCTAATTATAGAACCTGCAACTGGACAAGTTCTGATGAACCAGATTTTTCAGCTTCTGTGTAACGGGGACGAAGTCTAAGACGGAGCCCAAAGCCTGAGGCTGAAGCAAGCTATATGGGCCCTTATGAAACCTGGCTTGAGGCTATAGGCTTGTTACTTATTTTGCTACCGCCATTTGAAGCCCACGAAACGAAAAGAAGGGATTGGGCCAGCAGGGCCACATGACGAAGCAGAAGGAAAGGTTCCAGCTTCGCAATGTACCTCAAGCCCTTCATTTCATTTAGGACACAAAATGGCAGTAGCAAATCCCAAGCCTAGCCTTAAGCCTTATTTCGTAAAGGCCCTATGTTTGGTTTCAACAGACCTTCGACTTTGAACTTGCAGACGAATCGTTTCTATTTATTTCTTAGCTGATCATCAACCATGATTAAAGAGCGCCCCCTATGCATGCAAATTAAATACAGTGTGGCGCTGAGGACGACTAACACCCGGCCGTGCCCCAACGGACCGGAAATCCTAGCCACAAAATCTACTCAAAACTCGTCCATTCTAACAAATTTGAACAGGTAATATTTGACGAATGGGCCTCGTATAATCTGTGTCGAAAATTTATTTTGAAATTTTGATGTTAAATCATGCATCCCAGTCAAGGTTAAAATTGCAAAAGCAATCAAGACTAACGAACTAGTTTACCATGAAATTCAATCTTGAATTCAAAATTTATAAATAAATAAATTACAAATTACAGTATTACACAAATTATTCAGTGTGATTAAAATGTGAAGTAGTCCAACGAACGTACAACACAGGATATTGGTTGGTGAACGATAGTAGGCCATTAAGCTGGTTAAATAAAAGTTTAGAAAACTGTATTGTTAAATTTCACTTAAAACAAAGATACTATCAAATTTTGTGAGCACCTTAAATTAGACTTTGGGCATTGTTCATTCTAAGTACTTTAAGTACAAAATGTCCTAACATTTGGCCAGAAACATGCAGCGGCGTAGCTAGGATTTTTTTTAGCAGGGGGGCAATGGGGGGGCCTTGGAATTTTGTGGGGGGGCACCCGGAATTTTTTCAAAACTGGAGATTTGCAAAATATGAGAAATGCGGGGGGGGGGCAGATCCAGCGGGCGTGGGGCAGCCTTTTCTTCAAGCCAAAAAACAAAAAACAAAAACAGAAAAAAAAAAAAAATAAAAGGGAAACAGAAAGACTCCAAAAGAGCTTAAAAAGGGGGGGGGGGGGGGGGAGACAAAATTAGCTAGCTTTGATCGCCGTGAAACGCATCCGTCGCTATTGAATTGGTGCATTTTATTTCCACGCTCCCTGGAAAATCATGGATAAGCGCGAAGGACTTGCGGCCGGGGTCCAGGGCCCGCTTAAGGGCCCTGGAAGCTCAGGGGTTCTAGATATTCTTTGGTGCAATCTGAGCCTTATTTTGGAAGCAATTGTTCCGATAAATTTATTCATTATATTATTACTTCATTATTTCTTTTTAATCCAACACTCTTGAGCGGGAGAAATTCAATCTGGGGACCAGACTAACTATAGCCAAACCAGACAAAATGGCAGATGGGCTGTTTTGAAGTTCCCGTAAGCGCGTAAGAAAATTGCATTTTTACACTGAAATGTTGCACAGATTTCTTCACTGTATAGGGTTTTAAGAACTCAGGAACATTTGCTGAAAGTAAAAAATATCATTTTGGAACAGTTAAAGCTGTTAAGTTGTTTTTATTTCCTTTATAGCTATCATACCCTACAGATAACGCTTTTTTTTTTTTCTATACCCACGATTTTTTGTGGGGGGGCACCTGGGGGGGCACGCCGAATTTGTGGGGGGGCACGTGCCCCCCCAGGCCCCCCCGTAGCTACGCCGCTGGAAACATGGGGAAATTTTTACAGAATTTTACAGAACTGTAAGCTTAAAACACAGCTTAGACAAAAGGTCTTCGGTAGAAAATTTATTCTGTGGACCGTGACTTGATCCTTCCTCATCAAGTTTTCATCAAAAAATGGAATATGTTGCTCTACTTAAATTTTTTTTTAGAGTTGATGCCACATCAGAAAAGCTAAGCAATAATTGATTAACTGTAACTATTCATTTAGTTGATGACTGGATAGTAACTCGCAATAAACACAACAAAGTGATTTAAAGCATCCAGCATTTTCATTAATTGATGACAAACTATTGGATCTTTTAAAGATCAACATTGTTTTGGGTCATAGTCTTTACTCTTTTCTTGATAAATACAGCATTTCAGGCAGAAAAACGAATGTCAGAGAGGAAGTGATGAGTCTGATATAAAGACCAGTACAGGCCACTCTCAACTAAGGTATAAAGAGAATGCTAGTCTTTTCATGAGATTTTCAGGCTACAGCAGAGGCTACTCCTCTGTGGCATGGACACGGTATTGGTTGACAACAGGACTAAGATGGTTTAGACAGAGAGAACCTGGAACCCACCAGTGAGCTTGAGAATCCAGAGAAGATCTATCTTAAGTCGATAGTTACCACGTCAAAGCTCCGTCGAATGGATACAGCAGGACGTTCTAGTGCATTTCTAAAAAGAGGACCTGTATTTCTGAGTTGGCATCCCCCTTTCCCAAATCTAATAAGGTTCCATCGAGTTTTACAAATAGAGTGAAAGGCGGTTTTCAACTAGACAGAAGTTACTTGGTACACAGAAATAACAGCTACTGCCAAGGCTCGGCCTTCCTCCGTGCTCATCAGGTTATGCATTCCAGAAATTAAAGATACTGCAAGATAACTGCAAGATAATCCAAATTTACGAATCTTCTCCACTGGGAGTATTTTTTCATCAATGATTGGTTAGATTGAGTGCATATTTTCATCAGAAGGATGCTTCCTATGAGGAGATGCAAGAGAAGAGGCTCTGCATTGCTCCTTGGAGGTAGACACAGCATTCATGACCTACTATCATGAAAACAAGCGATGCAAAGAATCAAAGCATTCTTGAGAAGAGGCTCTCCGATGCTCCTTAGGGGGTAGACGCAGCATTCATTACCTATCATAAAAACAAGGATTGTGACGCAAAGAATCAGAGCATTCTTGAGAAGAGGCTCTGCATTGCTCCTTGGAGGTAGACGTAGCATTCATGACGTACTATCATGAAAACAAGGTTTAGGACGCTAAGAATCAGAGCAATCTTCAAACAGTGCATTCTGTTCACGCAAACAACTTGAAGGCAAAACACTGTCATTGTGGCTTCTTAAAGGGACTTGGAGTCATCCAGATGGACAGCACCGAAGCGAACCACCAGTGAAGCATGACATGTCACCAGAGTGACACAGGCTGCCATTATAATGTCATCAATCCGGCTGGCAGAGGACCAACATGGAAGCGAGTTGGAGCGAGTTTAAGATTTTTGATCCTGTCTTCGAGAGAACGCCTTGCTTTGGAGGACATTTTGTATCTTTGCTCTCCTGTACTGTGCTGATGGTTGCAGCTTTACTCATCTGCAGCTTCGAACTTTCTCTCTGACTCAATGCTTGAAGAGTGTCTCATTGGTCGGATTCTCAAGGTATTGTGAGTCTGAGTTCCATCTGGAGACAAAGTATCTTCCATAGGGACACAAGCATCCAAATTCTCATGGCCGAGTCGTAATGGATTGAACCAACAATGATGTAGACTTCAATACCACAAGGTGTTTGGAGTTCTAGGCACTAGAGCAGATGGGCCATGGCACTCGCTCTGAAAACACCATTTGACATCTAAACTCAAAGGCAAATTTGCAGTCAATTACAGATATGTCCTTCCTCCGTGTGTCACGTAGCTTTTAGCAGACTCCTCAGAGATTCACCGGACTCTTTAACGTAATCAACGGGCAATTTACCTCTTCTGTCGCGTAGAGAGACAAGCGATTTATCTGCTGCCACCAAGAGTTGACTGATGTCCAGGTTGCCCCTCTCAGCAGCCTCCGAAGGTGAAATAAATTAAAAGAAAGGAAAGGGTTTTTGCATGAAACCGTGTTTTTCAAAATTTATTTCGTTTTAAAATCACTGCATGGAGAGATTTTGGCTAACTACTGACATTTGACACATACGTATATGCAGACGGATGACACCAGTACCTTACTTCAGAAATTATTATATAACTATTGAGACATTTACAAAAACAGATCCAGATTTAGGCAGCACCAGTAAGATATGCTCTGAGTTCTGCAAAATGTTATGTAACTTTAAAGGTAGCCTTCGACAAAGATCCTGCTAGGAGTGAAACGCGTTAGGCCTAAGGCTGTCTCGAATATATGGAATATTCGATCATCACTCGAATATTCAAATGGTATTTTGCCCGTTTGAATGTTCGAGAAAAAATTTATGCGATGCCAAAAGCAGGTTTTGTACCGCAAAATGCATTGAAGCCGGCCGCGATCCATGGTACTGCGAGCCAGCCAAGATACGCGGTTCCGTCCGAGCGCTATTTCCAGGGTTGTTTGATTTAAATCACTCGATTTAAATCATTGATTTAAATCATGATTTAAATCAATGGAAAAAAATCAAAAAAATCGCTCAAAAAAATCAATCTTGATTTTTTTCATTATTTCTTGATTTTTTTTATGAAAAACAGAATATCTTACCGAAAGAAGACTTGCATTAACTTTTAGCTTAATTTTTCCACTATAACTGGGTGTCTTAAAACAGTTTATGTCTTGTTTTTACAATTAGTTTTTTCTGTACAAAATACGCATGCTCGTATACACACATGTATGAAAAATGAGGCAGTATTCTGAAACAAAACTGTGTACAGCATTACGAATAGAATTATAGCAGTATAATTATACATACATTGTACATACATATAACTCATGTGTACTAATGTATGCAACTGCACAGAATTAACTTTTGTTTGTGTACATCACTACATTTTGACTTTGCACAGTAATACTGCCATTATTAGCTCTAATACACATGTATGTACTGAGATGCAAACGGACCACTGGTACGTATGTATGTACGAGCCATGAAACATCTTTGAATGTGGTCTTAAACATCCCATTAGCAAGGAAGCAATACAGTATGCCCGTAGTGACAGTCAGTAACATTTTCTGTTTTTTGTTGCTTTGGTTTTTTTGCTACATTTTAATGACCACAATGCTCAAGCGACAAGAAGATGCAATTTGGCAGCATTTATGGGGTTTTAGAAGCAAAATGTTATGATAGTAAGATGTTTTTACGTAAAAACAATTAAGAATTTAATTTAAATAAAACAAAATCGATTTAAATAAAAAAAATCTGATTTAAATCAAATAAATCCAATTTTTTTGATTTTTTTATAAAAATCATGATTTTTATAGCTATTTCACCGTGCATATGACATACACACATTGTACATTCGATGAGTACTTTGCACATGTACGTTTACATGTAAATGCAGGCTTCCTGCCGATCATGTGTTTGAGACTTGCGCTGGGGTAATTTTAAAGAGGATGTTCAACACTCAACAAACCTCGCTTTATTTGTTACAACTATAATCATTCAATTACTTGACATGAGAAGAAAAAAAATTTATCGTCAATGGGGGCAGCAGACAAATCTGTGTGATTTCGTGACGTCACATTACGGAGCCTTTTCATTAAATGAAAAGGCTCATTACGTCACATTATGGAGCCTTTTCATTAAATGTCTGCTGCCCCCATTGACAAAATTCAGACAGTTTCAATCTTGGGGTAGCTAAACTACCATTGATAATTATTACTATCACAAACTATTGAAGCACGGCTGACTGAACTTCTTGGTAATTTTCTTCCTTTAAGCTTACCTTATGCAGTGGGGATTTCCCGTCCTCGTCACAAAGCGACGGTGACGCCCTCGAGTCGAGCAGAATCCCGACAATGTCCGTGTGACCACTGTAGGCTGCTCTATGGAGTGGAGTTACTTCCCCTGATCTGGTCTTGCTGTTGGGATTAGCTCCGTGATCGAGCAGAATGCCGACTATTTCCGTTTGCCCATTTCTGCTTGCGTAATGCTGGGAACAAACAGTTCAAAAGTAAATTACAAATCGTGCAGTGAAACACCAGACACATATCTTGGAAATGGGATTCATAAAACAAGACTCTACAGAAAAATTGAAATGAATTAGGTTAGCTAGTTGTCCGATCTTGCATAGTAATCAATAATTAATCCAACAAACTATGGTCAAAGTATCTTTAAAGGTAGTATCACACTTTGGTAAGAAACCAAAACAGACATTTTCACAGATTTACGTATAACTTACAGGTTATGACGATGGTGGTGGTAGAAACATACCATTAAAATTTTTCCGCCTGAAATGGTTTATCTATCCAGAAATTAGTAAAACATTGACCAAAAATCTTTTAAAAGAAAAAAAAATAAAAGAGAAAAGACTTAAGAAATACTGTGGCCTTTTTTCACTGTTTTCTCACAAGTGGGCACCGTATGGGACTGAAATCTTCTTAGATTACTGTTACTGTATCTGTCTTGATATTTTTGCCCATGAATCTGTATTTCTTTGATAAAAACCAAAGTATGATATTACCTTTAAGACAATTCCATAATCATGCAAAGTGGCTAATATTCATGAAGAGAAACCACAAGGGAAACTGACTGAATTAAAAATCATTGTAAAGTGAACAAAGAAAAAATTTACTGCAGCGGGATTCGAACTGGCGACCTCCTGAATACCGTATAGGCGCTCGCTCTACCAACTGAGCTATACAGCCCTACGTTGGTGGTGTCCCAATAGTCAATTATCTTTGTTCGTATGGCAATCAAGACGCCATGAAACCACGCACACACATAAAAGAGGTCGCCGGTTCGAATCCCGCTCAAGTAAATTTTTCTTTCACTTTTTAATGGATTTAAAATCAGTAGGAAGCTATTTTCGGGGCCTGTGCTTGCCCCTACAGGTAATTGGGCCTGGTGTGACCTAATTATATCCTGGTTAGGTCCTAGTCTTGGTTCACAACGTTGTTATTACTCGAACGTACGAACCGTAAGATAGCTCTGCTATCCATTTGCTGAAAATAATAGGTTGTGGTTTTTCATTGAAGCTGAAACTCTGTTTTCCTTTTCAAACCAGAGAACCTACTTCCGAACCGCAGCCGAAAGCCTCTATTTTGATACCCGTTATTTCAGAATGGATTCACGGAATAGAGCCGGAGCCAGAGCCTGAGCCGGAGCTTCCATTTCGTAAACGCCCATAGAGACAAGCATGTACCTTTGGTGACTGTGAAAGAAACATGAGATATCGCCATACCATACAAATATTGCCAGTGCCAGTAGCATTGATATCCTGCAATAGGGCTCCGCGCTCGTGACATCACATTCAGATGTTCGGCCAAACAAGTCGCAAAGGCGTTACCGGAGATTAGTACACTTACGTGGGGGTCACCTCAAATTAGTACACTCAGGTTAGCTGGTTCCAAGCTTCTACAGAAAACTAACTCATCACCTAAATGTGACTCTTCATCTATTGGGTCTGGGTACAAGCTAACCTGAGTGTACTAATCTGAGGTAACCCCCACAAAAAACGTTGTGATATTTGTCCGAACATCCAGGTAACTATAGCTGTCGATATAAAGGGCGTATTCTATAAATTGCTCGAGCGCGAAGCCTTATTAATCAGCGTACAGTACGTACCAGTGCAGTGTAGCCAGCACTGTCCACGACATCCGGATCGCCGCCACTGTCCAAGTATTTAAGGACCCTCCGCCTTTCTCCATTAAGAGCTGCCGACCACACCCCACGCTCAAAGTCAATCTCATCCAGAGTCTGTGTGGCCGAAGATGAATGGGCGTGGTCACAGCAGGCATGCTTCTCACTGGGCGTGGCCATCACTCAGTTCAAAATGTCACTGTTTGATAGGAAAACAAAATGTGATTTAAATGTTATTGCTTGATAACTCTAGATACACATTGTCCCAGGTAGCATTTAGTGATGATAATACCAGGAACTGTAGGCCTACTTGTGTGGTTTCTTGATCATTTAGTAGGCTACATCGAACTGTGCGCTCCTTTGCTTAATAACGTATTTTCATGACAACGTTCCTTTTAAAATGATAGGTAATGGGATCTGCACATTATCAGAAAGATCATCTGTCTTAAAGGTAGTATCATACTTTGGTAAGAAACCAAAACAGAAATGTTCACAGATTTACGTATAACTTACAGGGTATGAAGATGGTGGTGGTAGCTTTTTTCAGCCTGAAATGGCGTATTTATCCAGAAATTAGTAAAACAATGACCGAAAATCTGTTTGATCTTTTAAAAGATCAAAAATAGAAGAGAAAAGACTTAAGAAATACTGTGGCCGTTTTTCATGTTTTTCTAAAAAAGTGGGCACCGTATGTGACTGAAATTTTCACAGATGGCTGTTACTGTATCTGTCTTGATATTTTTGCCCATGAATCTGTATTTCTTTGACAAAAACCAAAGTATGATATTACCTTTAAGGGATGTCGTGTCTGACCATGGAGCTATAATGCGCGAGATCCAAAGAGCAGAATTGGAGCAGAACTTTCAATTTTAATATCTTGTCAAATAAAGAACTTAAGAAGACTGGACAATTTCAATTACACTTTGCTTTTGTATTCCTCAGACTTTTATTTTTCACACCAGCCCCTTAAAGTTTTCTAAAACTGTTTATTTTCTCGTGTATTTCACAGTAAAAATCTCAGGTTGGGAATTGATATGGTAACACGACAGTGGATGACTGGATGTCGCCATATTGAAAAAAGATGAGTATATCGGGGCAACGCTTCCTGTGTCAGAAGTCTAGGCACCCGACAGGTGATCACTTCATTGGTTTCCTGTTCATCCATTATGCAAGAACAGTCTATAAATGGGGACCAGTTTTGTATGTCACAAAATTAACGTATACAAAATGTGCATGTCGTGTCAGGTGCCCTGATATATGGCGACGGCTGCAGCATCAGTTCCACAACCTGGGAATTTTATGGTGAAATACACGGCATAGGCCCTATATTGTATGGTTTTGAAAAACTTTAAGGGGCTGGTGTGAAATATCAAAGTCTGAGGGATACGAAAGTGTAATTGAAATTGTTCAGTCTTCTTTATCATGTTTATTAGAGAAGATATTGAAGTTGAAAGTTGAATGAATGATGTTGTATGAAAAGCTCATGGAGCTGTCAAATTTAATTAGCATTTGTAAGTATGATAATGTAGCAAACTTACCCTAGTCACCCAGTTTCTATAGGCCTAAGGCCATATAAAAATATTTAGTAAGTTGTTTAACATCCCCGCCCCCCCCCCCCCCCACCCAGTTGAACCGTGCAGTAAAAAAGAGGTTTATGTCAGACCATGGAGCTATAAACAGACCTTGGAGTAGGGCTGTGAATGGCGACCAGACAGAAAAGAGACAAATTGTAAAAGAGAGCCATTCTTCAGCCCTACCGTCATGACCGTCACTACGTGTGGGAGTGATCGATCATGAAGTCATGACAAGTCAAGTCAAGACCTAAGAAGTAAGACCACAAATCCACGACATGTGACATCCCAACTGGAAAGAATTCCACTGAAGGCCATGACGGGGAAAGAAATTGACCATAATTTTTGCACAACTCTATGGAACCAACAGAGGGCGTTTTGAGCAAAATGGCTGCTGCTGTATTGAAAGTGTACAATGTGTAGGTAAAAAAAAAACCTGTAAAACTCACTTTTCAGATATGCTACCCCAGTGTATATACACCTGAGATTGAAGTTCATCATGACTTGTATCCAATAAGTTTACTCTTGGAGGATATAACGTTAGGCCTAGGCGGTAGGCCTAACGTTAATCCTTTTTCCGTAATGGTCATCAGTGGAATTCTTTCCCATGACGGAAACAGGGTTATTTCCTCCAAGAGTTAACTTATTTGACACGAGTCATGATGAACTTCAATCTTAGGTGTGAAAACTGGTGTAGCTTATCTAAAAGGTGAGTTTTTCAGGGTTATTTTGACAGGTCTACAATTAATTTATACACTAGGCCTACTCACTAGTTTCGAATGCAGCGGTAGCCTTTTTTTCTCAAAACGCCCTCTGTTGGTCCCATAGGTTTGTGCACAAGTGATGGCCGTCAGTGGAATTCTTTCCAAAGAGGCAAACCCCGAGGTTGGTGGCACCACAAATCCACGACAATGTGACATTACAACTCACCCTGCTGTTTTCCATTCTGGTGTCGAACCAACGAAACACTGCAATAATAATTCAGATTGCCCCCAAATTAAATGTAAGTTAGAGACTACAAAAGTTAAAAGCGTACACATGTACGTTCGTGCATTCGGCAAGGTCCCTTTAAATGCCGCCCTCACTTGACAGAATGTAGAAAGTGTTATAGAGATAAGCTTGGTAATCATGACTTTTGTATGGCATCTATAGTCCACCGTAGAGCCCGTCATGCTTGACGGCGCGAACATCAGTAGTGGAGGTAAAAAAAACAAAAAACACTACCAGCCTAAATACTGGCCGGGTGTGTCCCTGCTACGGACGTATACTGGGTGCATTCGTTTAGCTCAAACGGGTCAGCCCTTACTGGGAACGGTCGTGTTATACTGCACAAAACAAGCGAGAGAATGGGGACGAAGTTGACTGGTGTCGACCCGGGTGAGCTAAACGAATGCACCCATAAAAAAAATCTGGACTTGCGATGCTTTTGTATGAACTGAAGCCACCGGCGACCATCTTACCGTGCCAACAAAAAGGCGGTAATTATTGTTGCCAGGCCGATTTAACTAACAATGAGCTCGTCTTTGTATTACCTTTGTATTTGGCACTCCAAGACGGATGCTTGTGGCTTCAGTGACCATGTGGGCTTATAGGGAGTATTGCAAGTCCAGGTTTTGTATTATGACGTCCGTGGTCCCCGCCCGTATTTTGTCCGGCAATAAAAGAATTTAAGTTCACCGCACTCTATCAGTTGCAGGGTGTACATCCCATAACGATGGGCCTGTTTGTTTATGACGAATCCTGCGGATCCGGATCCCATTTAATATCGTACCCTGCATAGGAGGTGGACCCCAAAATATCGGATCCTTTGCGTTAAACAAACAGCCCTAACCCTTTTGAGGCAGGCCTAATAATGGCGACGCCGAAAACAGATTCAGGAGTGGGCAGTCTAGAGCTTATTAAGATATTGAAAAGTGTCTGTCCGTTTTTCGGTGCCTATTGTAGCTAACCCCCTTCTTTACGAAAGCATTCACTATCCGTTAACAAGGTCAAGTAAGTTTATACCATGATCGGATAGTGTCCCGAAGCCTCCCCCAACCAAGTTAGTTTGCCAGTCTGGCAGTCTCCCTTTCATCGGTTCAGCCTCCCCTCAGCTCCGCCGCAGAGTCAGTCCACATTCGAGTCCGCCACTCTGCCCCCAGAAAACTATACAGGGCTTCATCCAGGTTGCACACAAGTAAATAAACTCCCATAGACAACAGTGGTAAATTCTAACACTTCAAAAATCATTTAAAAATACTCAGAACTCTCACAGGTGTTCAAGTTGCACAGAAAAATGATGATGAACCTTTCATTTTCTTTTCATTTTATGGTGGGTTGACCATACAATTTTTGAGATATACTCGATCATTCTCAGCTGACCACCCCTGAAACAAGGTATATGGATCACTCCAGTCAAAGAAGCCATTAAAAAAAAAATCATCCCTCTGTAAAGCGGCTGAAATAGACCCACTTTCTCACCCAATTGCATCACAAATGGAAGCCCAGAGTTCAGTTATTGTTTGAAATTGCTGCATCGTTACTCATTCCTAAAAAACCTATGGGACCAAATTTTGTTCCTTGAGGGACCCCTGCTTTCAAAGGTTTAAAATCTGAGAGTGTACCTCTATATTTGACACATTGAACACGAGTTGATAAAAAACTGCAAAACCAGGGAATTATGCAAGGTCTCGCTCCCATTGACAATAATTTGTTTATAACAATGTTATGATCCACCCGATCAAATGCTTTACTGTAATCAGTGATCACAACTGTAGATATACTTCCTGGTTTTTCGGCATGCTTGGTCAGCATATCTACCAAATGAACGAGATAATGATTAGTAGACCTGCCAGGGCGGTTACCATATTGATTCACATCTAAACTGGATTGTATGTCCTCAAACAACCATTTCACAATATAACCTTCAGCAAGTTTAGCAAAATGATCTGTCAATGAAACAGGACGCAATTTTTGCAAAGTTGCTGGTTTGGTCTTGGGAAGAGGAATAACTATAGCACGTTTCCATTGAACAGGAACGAGACCTTGTTGATATGATGCATTAATTATTTCAGTGAGAGGCTTATAGAGCTCATAAGCAAATTCACGAACAATTCTTGCTGGGACGTTATCTGGACCATTTGCTTTGTTGAGTTTAACTTTACGTAGATCTCTGTAAACGTCCCATGGATGGATTGTAGGACACTGAGTTGGTGCAGGCAAATATGATAACAAATTGCATGTGTCCAATTCTGGCAAGTCCCTGGCAACATTTATAAATTGATTGTTTATACTATTAGCAAATGCAAGGTGATCTGTGCTGTCAATATCTGGAGGTGGATTTATAATTATATCAGACTGTTTATCACACCCAGTCATTATACGAATACCACGATACCATCCAGCTGGATCTTGATTTTTGAGTCTTTGAATGCGTGTATTATAATACTCCACCTTGGCTGCCTTTATCATAGCAATGATCTGATTGCGAAGGCGTTTTCGTTTATCTTCTTGTCCCCTGTGAAAAGCCTCTTGCCGCTTCCTAATGAGGGATTTAATTTTTGATGTCATCCATGGTTTATCCCTCACATGACGCCTCATGATTTGGGGAGGGAAGTGTAGATCGATTTCAGCACAAGGAGACTGGTAAAATAAGTCACATTTGTCCTGCACTGTTGTTGCCGAGTACACTCCATTCCAATTTTCTCCAGTAATCCACTGCCCAAATTCTCGTAGAGATGAATCTTTAAGTGGTCGAACTGTTCGTTTAATAACGGTATTAAGTTGGTGATGGGGAGCAGCTGGTTTCCATAATACCGTTGAATGATCACTGCATCCTATTGGTGAACAAATTACTGGGGCATCATAATGTTTTTGCATATTAGTCACTACCTTGTCCAAAATAGCACCCTGACGTGTCGGAAGCTTAACTACTTGTTTGAGATCATTACCCATGCAAATCTGTGATACTTCAAGGTGATTAAAATCTCCTAAAATTATTAGACCAGCATCCGGATGTTTAGTACGGATGCTATCATAAGTGAACAACAAGTGATCAATCAGGGCAGCACCATGAGGATTATTTGGTGGAGAGTACACTGCAGCATAGAATATGATCGAGATGTCTCTTGGAAGACGTTCTGGTCGACTTTTGGCCCAGACAACTTCAAGGTTATCTGGAACAACAATATCTGTCATTTGGGCCTTGAGAAAATGTTTTGAGTACAAAGCAACACCTCCCCCAGAACGGTTTTGCCGGTTCCTGCAAAATAAATCATAACCGTCAATCTCATAGAGTTCAGCTGGCCTATCATGTGAGAACCATGTTTCTGAAATTGCTGCAATGCCTACACCATACTGGAGCAAGATCGATCGAAATTCATCCATTTTGTTGCCCAGTGATTGTGCATTGCAAAGAAACACAGATGGCAGTTGGTAAGGCTTGGGGTTCGATGGCGACCGAACTGTGTTAACTGAGAAAGTTGACCCCCTCGTTCCAGTATCCTGCTGGTGGTGTTTGAAACTCTCAATGACCGGAATCTGCTCCGAGAAACCTTCAGCTGGCACAGGGTGAAGATTAGACAGATCACGCCCTCTACTGATACATAAAGCTGGTCTCTGCCGATGATTGTTACTGATGCGAACTGGTATGGCGTCTCCAGACATTTGCTGCAGCTTCTTACGAGCTCCTCCTCTCGTTCCCCTTCTTCTTAGTTGTTGGATTCCCAAATTCTTTATTGTGGACCAAACATCACGAGGTAATCTAACATTTGATACAGCACATGAAGCGCCCACTCGATAAAGATCGTTTAAACTGTATGATGGAAATGTTGTTGGTATTGCACCACTGTAGACACTGCCTCTGGACCCGGATTTAACTGTACATCACCACAACAAAGCAGCTTTAAGCCCATGTCACACGGGGCAATGTACGGGCAACTAGGTTGCCGGCAATTTTTTTCGGGCAACATCGAGGCAACTTTTGTTGAAGCAACTTCCATGCCACACGCGGCAATTTCGAAGCAACGCGCGCGCAACCAAAATTGCACGCAATTGGGGCAATCAATCAGGAAGGAGTATTTAATTTCAAAAAAAGAAAGAACGAAGCTGCGACACGCACTCACTACTTACCGTCAATCTGATACACGTCTTCGTCCGGGTGCGCCCGCAAGAGGACATCCTTGCTGAATGTTTGCTTTATACAAAATATGTTGCTTAAACGAAAAAAGGCTGCTGCAGTATTGATTTTATTGCTAGAGGATGAAAGTCAGCCAACTCACAAGAGACTATGGGCCAGAAAGTGGCTACAAAGAAGAAAAGATCAGGGTTGCTTCTGCAACTTATTGAAGGAGCTCTCCGAGGAGGATACTGAAAGCTACAGGTAAGGGAGACAAATAATGATTGCAGTACTCTCCCCCTTGTGGTATTTTGTCGTGTTGAAAACAAACAAAATGGCTACAGCTAAAAAAAACTTTCGTCTGTGTTGCCGTATGACGTCATCCACTACACGCAATCTGATTGGTGGTTGCCTCGAAAGGTTGCCTCAAAGTAGAAACCCATTCTACTCAAAATCTACGTTGCCTCGGGGTTGCCCCTGTGTTGCCATCGAGTTGCCTGCGCGTTGCATGTCATGACACACGAAGCAATCCTAGGGCAACCAGATTGCTAGCAACTTTTATTGCCCCAAAGTTGCTAGGAAATTGCCCCGTGTGACATGGGCTTTAGATGGAATGTAGCACAATGGTTGGCATAATAACGAACATAAACACTGTGATATCTTTTGTGTACAGTTTTAAATGGTGCATAGGGTACACGGTGTACAGTTTTAAATGGCGCACAGGCTTCACAGTCAGTGATGTTACTAATAACGGGTGAGGCGTTCCGGTGGTAGATTATAAAGGATACAACCATTAGGAGGCGTAGCTTTGGGATAGGCATGGTTGTTTCAGGATGTCTTTATACGTAGATCCCGTTGCACAGTACATGTAAAGCTATAGATGCACATACACACAGTACATGACACCTATACATGTATATATAGGCCCACGCCTTCGACGCCTACAACAAATGTTGAGCAGATAGTCCCACACGGGCAAAACTTCATAACTGTCAAAACATCCCAATGTCGCATCAAACTCTCCAAAAAAGTTCACCAAAGCAATCAGCAAATGAAGATGGCACAAACTGTAACCTTAAAATACAAGATGACAATCCAGTGAGGAGATAAACACCGATAAAAAACAACAAATGTGAGACGACAAAAATGTACAGGCTGCACGTCGAAACAGCCTTTTGACCCGGCCATTGTGCTAATAATTACTCTAATACAGACTCGATTGACCTTTCAATTGTGGATGCACCACGCAAAATAATAATCTTTTCATTGATAATAGTATGAATTCCCCCAAAAACTTCCCAGTGGAACTGCCCCATTCGTGACGCCCTCGCGTTTGGCAACAATTATGAAAAACTCAACCTTTCGAATAGTATGATCGGATGGCACCTCTAGAGCTCCGTAGCTTTCTATGGCCCAATGCACAATAAAATAAATTGCATGATGTTCAGTAATGAGTCGGTATACTGAGGGAATACGCTACATCATTTCAGTTTGGTTTTCTGAACGCCTGTGCTATCGAACAAGTTGGGTAAGTTTGGATTCGTTAACTCTACATTTCCTTTTTAATTATCTAGAATGTTTGGAGTTAGGGAACCTAATGTGTAAGGTGACCATATTTTGTCGAGATGATACGGGGACAGTGACCGTGTCCTGGGGGAGGGGTATAAGAAAAAAAATTGAATCCAGATGGTGCCTACATGCAAAATGGTGGCATATATGGACATCTTGTCCAGTTGACATGAGTGGGTTACATCGTGGAGGTAGGAAAAGATTTTCCTACCTCCATGGTTGCATACTTACATGTCTTAGGCGGTTGTCGATGACACTTCTCTGAAGAATGGATCTTCTTCAGCACAGCATTTGTGTTCAGTTTTGTTTTATTTAGGACAATTATAATTTGGGGGGCATTTCGTCGAATCGGGGACATTTTGGGGGATAATTTTTCATCGGGGAAGGCACTGTCAAATCGGGGACTGTCCCCGGAAATCGGGGACGTCTGGTCACCTTACTAATGTGAGGATCCTAGCACTATTCTTTCTCAAAGTCTAAAAAGTCTTTGAGAGAGACCCTGCGAAGTAATTATTACAGGTAATTTTTTAAAGGTACTATCATACTATACCGATTTCATTTCAATTTAATTCAATTCAAAATGGTTTATTAAAAGAAAATCATGAATCGGTGCTTGTGCTGTATTGCTACACGATTTACAGTAAAAACTCATTAACTTTAAAAAAGTTAAGAAATAAGAATAATTTTGTAAAGTCGTTAACACAAAAGGTAAAAAGTTAGAAAACACCGTTTACGTTTTTCTGCCTGAAATGCTGTATTTATGTATAATAATAATAATAATAATAATGTTTTTTTAAGTCATTATCAAAAGGCAACGATTATAGACAAGAAAATCATTACAAGAAATTTTACACAAGTTTTACATATAAATATAACTTACAGGGTATGAAGATGGTGATGGTAATATATTTAATATCCGCCACACACGACAGCTATCTGCTGAGCAAAAAATCAGCATTTGCTTAGCATGTATAGCTTAAAGGTAGTATCATACTTTGGTTTTTATCAAAGAAATACAGATTCATGGGCAGAAATATCAAGACAGATACAGTGACAGTCATCTGTGAAAATTTCAGTCCCATACGGTGCCCACTTTTTGAGAAAAAAGTGAAAAACGGCCATAGTATTCACAAGTCTTTCTCTTTTATTTTTGATCTTTTAACAGATCAAAAGATTTTCGGTCGTTGTTTTTACTAATTCCTGGATAAATACACCATTTCAGGCAGAAATATTTCAACGGTATGTTTCTCCATCACCATCTTTATACCCTATACGTTATAGGTACATATGTGAATATTTCTGTTTAGGTAGGCCTATGCTACCAAAGTATGATACTACCTTCAAGTCCGCTATACACAATAATACATACATCTATATTCCCTGTATGAAACATGTAAACATGTGATGCTCGACCATTAATTTCCCCATACAATATAGCCCTACATAATGTACTATAATTATGTGGTGCACGATTGACCTAATTCCCCCATTACATATACAATATACATACATCTACATGATTGTATACAAACGTATACCTGACGAATTGACCTACATGTAATTCCCCCCCATTATAACATATACAATATACATACATCTACATGATTGTATTCCCAAAATAAAACGTACTGTACTATAATTATATGTGATGCCCGATTGACTCAATTCCAGTGTTGGAGCACTCGATAAAAAGTAATCGAAAATAAATATAATGGTGGGTAGCTGTGTCAGTCAGAAAACATATAAAATATAAAAATACAAGTAGCACTATATTGACTAACTAGAGTTTGATGATGCTTGATGATGCCACTTCATTGCATCTGATGAAGAAGTTGTTGCTACGAAAGCTCATGCTCTTTTTTTAAACTCTAGTTAGTCAATATAGTGCTATACTTGTATTTTTATATCGAAAATAAATGTACTTGACCTGTACTCGATTCCATGTACTCGCATTTTGGGAGTACTTGACCATTTAGTGCAAATTTCATTTTCGTTACAATTTTACGGTTGATAATGTTGCTGATTTCAGAAAGATTATACAATGGGAGTATGAAGATCATCGGGAGTTTAGTATCAAATGGAGTAAGCTGCACATTGCCATTTGCAAGGATTAAAAAAAGGATTTCTTAGAAGAGTGGAACAAAATGATCAACATCCAATTATTATTAAACATCTATGTGAAACAAAATGCATTTTTTTGCACTGTGCGTTGGTACTGTACTCGGATGTGGACTTTGGTACTCTGACTCGGCCCTGTACTCGACTTTGAATGTACTCGGACTCGATACTTAGGACTTGGACTCGACAGCAATGTACTCGGACTTTGTCCAGTACTCAGACCTTGAAGTACTCGGAGTACTCTGTACTCGGATCTGAGGACTCAAAACGAACACTGCTCAATTCCCCATAGACAATAATACATACATATATTCCCTGTATAAACCATGTGATGTGATTTCCTTTTGACTCTGAACTTCTGTACATTCTTTTCCCCATAGACGATGAACGTACATTTTCAAACATTCAATCTTAAAGGTAGTATCATACTTTGGAAGCATACCGAAACAGAAATCGTAACAGATTTACATATATATTAGATAGTATAAAGATGGTGATGGTAGAAGCAACTGTTAAAATATTTCTGCATGAAATGCTGTATTTATCCAGAAAAAAAGTAAAACCAGGGACCAAAATTATTGTTTATCTTTTAAAAGATAAAAAATAAAAGAGAAAAGACTTAAGAATTACCGTGGCCGTTTTCACTGTTTTAGTCTCGAAAGTGGGCACCGTATGGGACTGACATTTTCACAGATGACTGTTACTGTATCTTCCTTGATATTTTTGCCCATGAATCTGTATTTCTTTGACAAAAACCAAAGTATGATATTACCTTTAACCAGAATGCTATTATTGATTTAGAATGCAGAGTATTGATGTATGTCATTTTGATAGGTTCTATTCAGCGTGTAATTGAAAGCAGGTATATTGCGATGATCGCTGTTCTTTCCCTGGATTTTGTAGGCCCTACGCCTCTTTTTCTACGTGGCAATTATATTTTTTTTTCACGTGAACAAATTAAAACCACGAAAGCCATATAGTTCCTACAATGCAGATAACCTCTCCATTATCAAAACTGTACACTAGCTACCAATGTATATGACATGAAAACGAGACCTGACGTTTTTGTGTCACAGGCATTGTTTCAACCGAGGTCCCGATTTCTGAAAGACGGAAATGGCATTGATAAAAAAAACTAACCAAGTTTGAAAACCCAACGAATATATGGGTATTAACGGCATTACAGAGTGTAAACATGTCAACTTCGCACGTAATTATATTCTTACTGCAAGTACATTTCGATATGAACTCGACATGATTGGTTTCCTCGTAAACCTAATAATGTAATCTACTGAACCTTTGCGAACCTAGCCATTGCCATTGTCAGTCATTTCAATACAGTAACCTATACACCTTTTTGAATAACCGTGCTTGTACATTTACAGACCTATTCGTGTGTGACGACTGTCAAACGAAAAATGCTACTACGTACACCCCCGTTATTTGATTTTGCATAATAATGCCGTTTGTATATGTATACATGTACATATGTATTTGTGCACAACGTATATGAACGTACAACCCAGCTACAGAATAACCCCCGCCTGGTATGAGAACTTGTCTACACTATACGTACTGGAATTAAAGGGAGCGTATTATAGGAATTGCAAGGCCTAAAAAATAATTGAGTTTGAGACAGAAAATGGACTCAACAGTTCGTAAACATTGCAAATTATCACCATGGGAAATCTTGGTTCATCAGATGCTGGGTTTTTCAAGGAAATCAAGATTTAGTGTCTTTTCCAAAGATCGTTCGTCCGAACGATTTTTAGAACAAACATAGGCCTACAGGACACCCTCACTTGAGTTGTAAGTTATCCCCTTTCACTCAAGGTATGAAGATGGTGCTGGTAGAAACATACCGCCTACTTTTTTATTTCCACCTGAAATGCTGTATTTATCCAGAAATTAGTAAAACAAAGACCGAAAACAGTTTTGAACTCGGGGTTAGATCAAAACCATTCTTCATGTTTTATAAGAAAAATTGAGTCGGATTTTCGCTATTTTCTCGTGACTCAGAATCTCCGATTGAGCTCAAATATTCACAGGTTTATTATTTCATATACATTTATGATTAGACAAAGTATGAGTGAGGCTGTACTGTGACCTTTACCAATCATGAAGTGAACCTTTAATGATAAAGGATGGATAAAAGGTGCCCTCTTTTTCCTGTTCTACATTTTTCTTTATTCTAGCCCTAAATAATATTAGTTTGCGACTGAGTCGGGGAGAGGAAGGTAATATCTGTTCCCCTTTATAGATCCACTACTGCATGCTGGAGAATTAAATATCCTGAATCAAATTTGGGAGAATTCACATTATTAAGACATAACAGGAATGGTCAAGGCATATGCTTCTCCAAAATGCAGGCGCGGTTCTAGAGTCAAAAGTTTGGGGGGGCCAGAAGAGCCATTATTTTTTTTGGGGGCTAGAAGAACCAATATTTTGGGTTCTTCTAACACTCGCTTCTGCTATGTCTTATTAGGGGTCGAAAACCATGCACATTATAGCCCACACAACGCGTTTTTTTGTAATTGGCGCTTAATAACTGAACAAATCCAGTATTTTCAAGAATTTTGTTTTTTCACTTGCATTTTTTTTGGGGGGCTAGACAAAATTGTTGGGGGGCTACAGCCCCCCCCCCCCCATCCCCCCGTAGAACCGCGCCTGCCAAAATGTACAGACAGTGACTAGTGGTTTTATTTCCTTTGTCTTTACTATACTACAAAATGGTATTTTGAACCATTATCTTCCCAATTCTGTTTATTTTTGGCGGGTCAGCCGCTCATCATTAAAAAACAAAACAAAACAAAAACTTGCTGCCGGTTTTCTCGAAGCAACCCTCTACGTTCGAAGCGAATTAGAGCCACATTAAAGGTAGTATCATACTTTGGTAAGACACCAAAACAGAAAACGTTCACAGCTTTACGTATGACTTACAGGGCATGAAGATGGTGGTGGTAGAAACATACCGTTAACATTTTTCCGCCTGAAATGGTGTATTCATCAAGAAATTAGTAAAACAATGACCGAAAATCTTGTTGATCTTTTAAAAGATCAAAAATAAAAGAGAAAAGACTTAAGAAATACTGTGGCTGTTTTTCACTGTTTTCTCAAAAAGTGGGCACCGTATGGGACTGAAATTTTCACAGATGACTGTAACTGTATCTTCCTATTATTTTTGTCCATGAATCTGCATTTCGTTGACAAAAACCAAAGTATGATACTACCTTTAAAGCCATACTTTTCACAACAGCTTGAAGCAACCCCAGGGACCGATTTCACTAACGTTTTGCGATCATCGCTAAAGCCCAAATCAATCGCTAGATTGAAAATCGATCGCTATTTTGTGTAGCAATTTTCCGTTTAGCGATGGATTTGGGCTTAGCGATGATCGCAAAGTATTAGTGAAATCGGCCCCAGGTTGTGAATAATTTGACATAATCGCACAATAATTATATTAATGGACCTTTTCCATGAAATATGCTTATTAGATACGCGCACGCGCAATTATTATCGCAGCCGGAATGTAGCTTGCCAACCAGTGGTGCATTTGCGCGTGCGCGTATCTCATTTAGGTCCATTCATAGAGCTATATTAACATTACTAGGGGCCTGTTTGTTTCGGACGAATCCTGCGGATCCGGATCCCATTTTTCGGATCCACCTCCTATGCAGGGTACGCTAAAATGGGATTCGGATCCGAAGGATTCATGATCCTTTGCGTGAAACAAACCAGCCCTAGCGCTCTAGTAATTTTAATATAGCTCTATGGGTCCATTGCATAAACCGCACTGAAGGCATATTTTGAATTATTTTCATGCATTATGGTTTTTAGTACCATACTTTGGTAGCACATTGAAACAGAAATCTTTATATATATATAGGTTTATGATATGTACTCACCTGCCTTTTGTCCGGCAACAAAAGAATTTATGCTCTGCCGCACTCTATAAGTGTACATCCTGCTGTATGAGTGATGCAGTAATCCACTGATATTACCTACGAGATATAAGTCATACGTACGTATTTATCATGAAAAGAGCAAATAACCAATGACCAAAAACAATTTTGATCTTTTAAAGATAAACAATAATATTAGTAAAAAAAAAACCTATGGGACTGAAATTTTCACAGATGACTGTTACTGTATCCGTCTTGATAATTTTGCCCATGAATCTGTATTTCTCTGACAAAAACCAATGTATGATAATATTACCTTTAACTTGAAGGAATATGTTGATTAATCAAGTATGTACTTTGAATTTTCATTTTGAATTTTGGATTTTCATCTATTTATTTTGTTTGTTTGTTCCTCAGCTGGTCTACGCAATCCGTCATGCATGACAAGTATAAGGCACTGTTCGTTTTAATGGTCACATTGACCGTAGTGATTGTATGTATTAGGAGCTATACGCTGCATGTCAGACATAATACTACGGAGCCCCCGTCGAGACCTGCGCAACAAAATGCCATTACAAAAAACAACACTGACCAAAACATCTTCAGTGTATATGTGAAGGGGGTCGGTAAACGTAGGATGGATCTAGCGACCGCAGACCCCAAGGAGCTACTGGAACGGACCCAGATTGTCACCGGCATTTCCCAGAATCACCTGCAAGAAAGCAAAGGCATGGTCCGTACCGTACAGGAAATGATGCCCAATAAGACAATCATCATGTATGACCTAGGCTTGACCCCAGACGGTGTCAAAGAGGTATGAATGAATAAACAAAGGGTCTGTAATAAGTCGTACGGCATTGTGGCTCTGGAAACCCTGTGATGATTACACAAAGTACTTAGAAAATGCTTGATTTTGTACGACTATTTATAGCATCGAGACAGTATTTTGTTCACGGTCAAAATGTGTTTAAGGGTTTGCGCCATGAAATTAAAGGTTGAGAGTTTCACTAAGCCACTTAAAAGTATTATATAGGTGTTAAGTTCCAAGTTTGAGTCAAGTGCTGGCTATGGTTCTATTCAGCAAATGTTTATTTTTCTCTGTACGGAGTTAATATATTAATGCTAATTAATCACAATGTTCTTTTTTCTCCGACAGATGAAACGTCTGTGTAACGTCGAGCTGCGATCTTTCAACTTTTCAAAGTACCCGCCTCATATGAAACATCTTAGAAAGTACGCGTGGAAGCCGATTATTATAAGGGTAAACAGTTGTTTAGTTTAAATCAAAATAGTGAATTTTAGTGAATTCGAAAAACTGAAGCTTGAATATTATTTTACAGATTTTAAGACTGATGGTTTTTCATTCAGATTGAATCAAATCTGATTAGTAAAAAGCGAAAAATAGAAACTGAATGTTGGCATTTTATTGTATAATAATTATTATTAATTATTAATTCAATTATTGCAGGACATCCTTGCGGAGTTTGGCACGGTGTTTTGGTGTGACGCTTCGGTGCGCTTCATTGCAGATCCACTGGCCATTTTTGCAGCCCTGAAAGAGCGCAGGGGTTTTATAGCAAACGCACAGCAGTTCAAATCAGAGTTCATGATGATCCGTACCCACCCGGGGATGTTTAAGCAACTTGGGGTGGACATTGAGACGTTCAGAAAAGACGACGGCTACGCATTGTGTCTGGAAAGCGGCCGGATAATAATGGTGAACTCGACCCTGATACACGAGAATCTCATCCTACCTTGGGTGGACTGCACACTGAGAGAAGAATGCATCAGTCCTGCAGGGAGCGTTTTTAAACAACACGTGAGCGGACCGATACATTACACCCACCGGTACGAGCAAGCCGCCCTATCGCTGATCATCTACAAGAGGTTGAGAGGGTACTGGAGAGAGGAAAATGACCCGTCTCAGTTGCTTAATCGTCTGGTCCCTGTTCATCGCGGAGAAACCCAAAGCGGGAAAAAGGCCAAATTCTGCCGAGCTTGAGTAATAGGAGCTTGCTATTATAATTAAAGTTCAATCTAGAAGTAGGATGGCACTTGAAGAGCTCCGTAAACTCGACTTATCATATCGACCACAATATTTTGACTGCTTGACTGTCTTAAGTACGGAAGTGCATTTAGGACATGAATAAAAAGAAAGAAAAAAAAAGAAGAAAGAAAACAGGGTCCTGCTATTCCGCCTGGGCGGATTACCGTTCTGCGGTTTCCGTAGAACGCGCCCCATCCAGCTCGCACGTGTATCGAGCAGTATACGGTTGTTCAAGTAATCCGCCCGTTCGGAACAGTAATCCGCCCGGGCGGAATAGCAGGCCCCTAATTTGTTTTTACTTATGTCCTAAATGCACTTCCGTACTATAAAGCCTTAGGTCTGATTGGTCTTGGTTTGCACTGGTTCCGATTATCACATAATATGGATAATATGGATTATCAGCAGCTACCAACCTGTTGCCTTCAGAGTCCCTCAATACGAAGGCCCCGTAGTGCCATTATATTCTATACAAAAAGTGAAGTGTATGTTCTAACATTGTTTTTTTTTTCGAGATGTATTTTCCAAATTTTGTTTTTTCGAGATATATTTCTTAGATTTTGTTTTTTCGAGACATTATTTTCCAATTTTTTTTTTTTTCGAGACATTGTTTTCCAAATTTTGTTTTTTCGAGATATATTTTCCCGAATTTTATTTTTTGATTTTGTCCGAGTACAGTATCAATGCACAGTGCAAAAAAATGCATTTTGTTTCACACAAAAATGTTCATAATGGGAGACTTTTGAGAACCGGTCTTCAAGTCAGCGCACGCGCACGCACAACAGCGCAGGCGCAACTAGACTGGTTCCCGTCCCAATACATAACTACATTTGAGTGACGATAGACGTCGGGAGACTACTGTAGGGAACGGGAACCAGTCTAAGGCGCAACAACAACGCGCGCATGCTCTCAATATTGATCTTCAGTTGTGCCACTCTTCTCACAAATTAATGTTTTTCAATCCTTGCAAATGACACTGTGCTGTGAGCTGCTTACTCCATTTTCATACTAAACTCCTGATGATCCTCATACTGCCATTATGTAATTTATTGGAAATCGGCAACATTACCAACCGTGAAATTGTAACGAAAATGAAATTTGCACTAAATGGTCAAGTACTCCTCAAATTCGAGTACATGGAATAGAGTACGGGCCAGGTAAAATTTATTTTCGAGTACTTTTAATCGAGTACGGGCCAAGTACATTTTATTTTCGAGTACTTTTAATCGAGTACGGGCCGAGTATTTGTCTGTACTCGAGTACGAGTACGCCAACACTGATCATTGCTTGTGGGGAACCCGTGCATTCCAACACTCTGCTTCAACACTTTGGAACAATCTTCCCTCACACATAATTATTTTCTGCCGACTCAATAATACTGGTTTAAGAGCGCACTCAAGACTCATTTATTTTAAGAAGATAATTAATTATATAATACTATTTTTTTTAAATGTATTTATTAATTTTTTTTTTATTATTATTATTATTATTATTTTTTTTTTACATATTATCCTAAATGGGACCTTAGGGAGACATTCCCATAGGGTTGTGCACTGAACTTTACTCATCTATTTCCAATATTCTCCAAACCAATGAACTTGAAATTAAGTTGACATAATGTTCCTGTTGAGAGCATTATTTATTTTCTATAAAAATGTTGACGGTAAAATTGTGTCTATAAAAGAGACACCAAAATGTCTCCTTAATGTTCGGTGTCTCCCTAAGGTCGAATTTATAGCAAACCCTGTCTCCCTAAGGTCCGATCCAGGTATATATTTTATTTTAATGATCTAGCTTAATTCTTATGAATTTTTTACTTGAAAGTTAAATTTTCTTTGGTATTTTGTAATTGGTTGTAGGTGTTTATTAGTTGGAATTTTATTCTTCATCTTTTTTTTCTTTTCCTATCCACATAGGAATCTGTAATCATCATTATATTTTTAAACATAATAATTATAATTAATTAGACTTTTGTTTTGTTAAAGTTACTTAAAGGAGAATTGATTTTTGTCAAAATGTTGAATGACGTCAAGTTGATGTAGTTCGGTCTGATCTTTCGCACACGTTAGGAGGGCGAGGAGAAAATTCCATTGCTTTGTGCATTCTACAGCGCGGTTTATATAAAAAAAAAAAATTGATCGACAGCACACAGTTAAGAATGGCGCCCTCTTTCGATTAAAACAAAAAACTGCTGTGGTGTCAGTATATTATTATTTTTGTACACCGCAAATCATCTTTTATTGAAATCTGGGAAGCTGGAAAGATAATCATGAGCAAAAGACCTGTGGGGAAATCCGGGAGATATTGTCCATGTCGAATATTCTTCTACTGCTATTTTTCTACTGAATAAATCGCGCACCAAGCCGGAGTTGTCGTGCAATTTAGATCGATAAAGACCACCGCAGTTTCTTGTTTTAAACGAAGCTGTGATGCAATTCTGTTGGTTTTTATAAAAAAAATACCAATTTATTGGCAAAAAATTCAAGACAGATACAGTAACAGTCATCTGTGAAAATGTCAGTCCCATACGGTGCCCACTTTGAGAAAACAGTGAAAAACAGCCTCTTTTGTTTTTGATCTTTTAAAAGATCAAGAAGATTTCCGGTTGTTGTTTGACAAATTTCTGGATAAATACACACCATTTTCAGACGTAAATCTGTAAACATTTCTGTTTTGGTTTCTTACCAAAGCATGATACTTCCTTGAATGCAGATGAAATAAATACAGGCGCAGAAACTCGGTAAAAGCTAGCAATCTAGTTGTGTATTCCTTCGATATCTACGCTTGACAGACATACCTGACGCATTGCGCAGCCTGCGCGTGCAGCTTGCGTGTGCTATTATAATGGATGACGTCACAAACGACCAGGTAATGGGCCGCGCGCGTCACTCCACGTACGTTTATGACGTCTCTACCAAAACGTTTCCCGCTGCCAAGCAATGACAGTGCGTCCGCACGCTCGCATAGCCTATATCAACGCACGACGCAAACCAAACACTGTCATTTTGTGTTATGCAAAATTCCTATCAGGAGCGACCTTTTTGAGCGGTGATAATCTTTTGTTATCTCTCGGAATAATGCGACTTTTCAAAGCCAAAAACCAACCCACTATAACACCTGTGGAAGACCTATCGGACGAGGAAGGACCCGTTAAACCATCTTGCGGGTGTTTCCGACTCTGGAAGCAGCTCTTCTGGAAGCATCGGCCCCGTGTCTCACCGGATGTAAGACCATCGTCTGTAGGCATTGGGCGACTGCCTGACCATCGGCAGTCTACATGGTCTGTGGATCGGATGCCAGATGCTAGATCGAAGACCGGACAGGGTGACAACCATGTACCGACCACCGACGACCTCAAAAGCCCATCTCTGGTAGAGAGAGTGCTGATCATTGACGAGAAGAACTGTACGATTGAGCAGGAAATAGACCTGATGCTCGATCGGCCCAGCACTCCCTACCTACGCCTGTTCGGGACGAGGATCCTCCCACCTAGACCCAGCAAGAAGACTCGGCGGGCTAAGTGCAAGCGGGACAAGAGTAGACTCTCGGTGAAAGAGGAATCTCAGATGACTCACATCGGGAGCGAGCTCAAAGACCCCCTTGCTGAGGTGAGTACCACTTCTTCTTGAAAACGCTCCGAACTCAAGAAACTACACTGAAAACACAGTAATTCGGCAGCGTTGGGTTATGCTACTGCCGTCCAACTTCTGATTCTATTCAACACAACTTACAATTACGATATATGTATCTGAGTATATGCCCTTGACTTGCATAGAGTGGCACTACTACTCACCGGCTACGAAGAACCCATCCGTTTTAGGATGAGAAACGTAGGTCTGATCCATGCAATAATATAAACACTCCAGACCAGGCTGCCATCATGCAATTAACGACCTTACAAATCAACAGCTTTAGAGACTGATAACAAATCTTTCAAAGTATCCTCCACTGACATTCTCATCATTTGCCGACTCTGATTTCCACCTACCAGTCTATCTGGTACTCCCGCTTAGCGGCGCCGCCGGTAGCCCTCGCCTCCAGGTTCGGGCTTGTACGTCCGCTCTGGTCCTTGTGCTTGGGGCAGGCCTTCCAATGAGAGAAGCTTCCGCACACGAAGCATGCTCCTCATCAACTTCACATTTTTCCGCTGTATACGTTTCGCCAACTCAAGATGAAAACGAAGTTCTAATTCGTACCCGGTCACTCAACCGAACTTTGCTTGTCTCGTCAGGTGGACGACCTCATTAACGACTTACAGGAAAGCCAGACCACCGGCAACCAACGCTGTGAAGCTCAGTCCAGGTTTGACGGCCTGCCCAAGGACCGTCCCGAGAGCGACGATACCTCCCTGGACTTCTTGAGTGATTACGGCAAAGACAAGGACAGCGACGACTCCGATACCATATCATGGGCATCACCGACCTCACCCAAGCCACGGCGGTCAGACAAGAACACCGAGTCTCCTCACCGCCCCGCCGTGAGACGTGCTTGGGAGGCCTGACCATCTTTGCCCCGTTCAAGTACCGGCAGTCCAGGACACATGACATTCAGCTTCTTCATATGGGCAGCCCAGAAGACCCTAGGCTGAGCCGAGGCCACTGAGCTCCACTCCACCTTCCAAGTACCTCGGCATCTTTTCAGCCAAGTCAGCAGGCCAAGGACTGAACATTTGAAGAAGCAACAGACCAGACAATTAATTTTTCTTAAAAACAAAATATCAAATCAAAAGAAGGGAAAATTATTCTGCCTTCGTCGTCATTAAATGGTAGACTCCATAGGGCCAGGACTTGACCCAACCATTTATGGCGAATTTTGCCAAGTCCGATCCACCTTTTTGATTCTATACATTCAATGTCAAAGTTCCATCTTAGCAAGGCAGACCGATTTTCTCTTAAAACTTCTCTGCTTTCAGTAATTTTTCTGTAAAATTGTACTCTAAAGATTATGTGAGCAGTGACGTTTGAACCTAGAGTGAAAAATCACTTTCCCTTTGACGGCTTTTCATGGGCAGAGTGTTGGTCAAAAGGGTCGGGGAATGTTTAGACATTAGTCTTTCTTTCATTTTCATTTTACCCTCATTGATTCCTACCTCAGCCTATAATCTGTATTTCCATCTCCGTCGGGGAGACTGATTTCTTTCTCAAGCTTCACTGCTGTCCTTGTTTTCTTCATGGTTCAAATAAAACATGCCAGCTGTGTTGCTTCAAATCTTGTTCTCCGTCTTCTTTTTGTGATGTTCTTCTTCTTTTCGAGTCACTACGCCAGTTACTGAGTCACTAGATAAGTCCACTCCAGTGTTGGATGCGTTGCGTGGCAGGGGGAGTTAGTGCCATCAGATCCTCAGGTGTGTATCGCTCTGGCATAAGTGAGCAGACAAGAAGATGTTGCATGGTCTGCTCTTCTCCGCACATGCAGCTGGTGTCTTCAGTGTCGCAGTACCCCCATTTTGCAAGATTGGTTTTGCAACGGCCGACAGCATGTTCTAAGTCGGTTGAGGCATGACCAGAAAGGCCAAGATTCACTGGCACCTGGGGGTAGGGCCTCTTTGGGGTTAGTTATGGGGACCATATGAGGTGAAAGGGAGAGATGTTCAGCCCACAGGGATGAACGCTGTCTTTCAGGACTGTTGTTCAAGGCCTCTACGGAGTGCATGAAGCTGTGCCTAGATTTCAGTCTCTTTCTCGATGGCTCATAGTTGAAGTTGTGATGTTGATCCATCTGCTGTAATAATTCATTTCTCTATGACATTGTAGGCCTACTGTCTTCTTCTACCTTCAATACTCCCCACTCATTTTCCCTTACCAACTATCATCTCCTAATGAGAACTAGAGAAGGCTAGTCGAAACGTTGAGACCTTACGAGAAGTGCGAACGAAATGGAAGTGCGAAAAGTACTCCGAACGATTCTTACATGGTGTTTCCGCAAACTGATCGACATACCAAGTCTCATGAGTCCTGATGAGGACTAGAGCAGGCTAGTCGAAACGTTGAGACCTTACGAGAAGTGCGAACGAAATAGAAGTGCGAAAGTTCTGCGAACGATTCTTACAGGGTGTTTCCGCAAACTGATCCACATACCAAGTCTCCTGATGATGACTAGAGCAGGCTAGTCGAAACATTGAGACCTTACGAGAAGTGCGAACGAAATAGGAGTGTTCCCCCTGTCCCTATGGGATTGACAACGGTGAATACTAGGCAGTCGAGAGCACTTCTGAGCCGATAGCCGAACTCTCGCCGTAGCCGAGAGTCTCGCGAGAAAGTAGAGCGGTTTCGCGAGAGTTGTCTGAAGGAAGAGACGATCACCGCAACGTCGAACGACTTGGCTCCAAGTTTATAGTCGGGGGTAGCATGGTGTTGAACCACCCCCTACTCAAATGCAGATTAAGCCTCTCCATCACCAGGGATGAGATTAACCAATGATGAAGATATCTGCAGATTAAGCCTCTCCATCTCCAGGGATGAGATTAACCAATGATGAAGATATCTGCAGATCAAGCATCTCCATCACCAGGTATGAGATTAACCAATGATGGAGATATCTGCAGATTAAGCCTCTCCATCACCAGGGATGAGATTAACCAATGATGAAGATATCTGCAGATTAAGCATCTCCACCACCAGGGATGCGATTAACCAATGATGAAGATATCTGCAGATTAAGCATCTCCATCACCAGGGATGAGATTAACCAATGATGAAGATATCTGCAGATTAAGCCTCTCCATCACCAGGGATGAGATTAACCAATGATGAAGATATCTGCAGATTAAGCCTCTCCATCACCAGGGATGAGATTAACCAATGATGAAGATATCTGCAGATTAAGCATCTCCACCACCAGGGATGCGATTAACCAATGATGAAGATATCTGCAGATTAAGCATCTCCATCACCAGGGATGAGATTAACCAATGATGAAGATATCTGAAAATAACTGACAGGAGGAAAAAAAAAAAAAAAGAATCTGAATTTTGAAAAACTCCATTGTACAGAGCTACCCTGTGACGACGAAAAAAACCTTGAAATCCAAAACGAAAACAAAATCTGAAATCAGATAAAAATTTCTAAGGAAACTCCCTTCTGGAACAAACGAAGCTGTATTACGGAGATGCTGAAAAAATAAATGTGTACGAGTTATATGTCGTATACGTACGACTTATGAATCATAAGTCGTACGCACGAGATATATGTCGTACGTACGAGTTGTAAGTCGTACGTACGAGATGTACGTCGTATGTACGAGATACATCTCGTACGTACGAGATACTATTCATAAGTCGTCCGTACGACATATACGTGGTACGTACGAGATATGATTCATAAGTCGTACGTACGACATATAACTCGTACGTACGACTTATATCTCGTACGTACGAGTCAGGTTAGAGAGAGGCAAATTAATTTTTTCAGCATGTCCTTAATAGAGCTTCGTAGGAACACCCACGATAACCCCAAATAAACCGGCGGCAAGTTGCAACACAGTTGTTCCATACTCAAAGTTTATTTGCAGAGGTAAAGGCCCGGGAAAAGAATGGAACAAAAAAAATCTAAGATTCTCTGAAGGAACCAAAAAAACATTCACCAAATGATAATAAACAAATAATGATAAATAGTTTAAAAATTGCATTTTGTGTAAAAAAAGAAAGGTCATTTTATTTCCTCAAATAAATCCACATTGAAATATTCAAATTTAATACATGAATCCTCCATCTTTAAAGATTTAAGAACTTGTTCCTTTGAAGGGAACTAGTTTCTTTCAAGAATTGTTTCCCTGGGTAACCTGTTATCCAATCCTGATCCTCTAAAGGAACTTGTTCCCCGAAAGAACTTGTTCCCCAAAGGAACTTAATCCCCCCAAAAACCAGTTCTAAGGAACTTAATCCCCATAGAAATGTGTTCCCCAAAGGAACTTAATCCCCACAGAAACCAGTTCAAAGGAACTTAATCCCCATAGAAACATGTTCCCCAAGGGAACTTAATCCCCATAGAAACATGTTCCCCAAGGGAACTTAATCCCCATAGAAACATGTTCCCCAAGGGAACTTAATCCCCATAGAAATGTGTTCCCCAAAGGAACTTAATCCCCACAGAAACCAGTTCAAAGGAACTTAATCCCCATAGAAACATGTTCCCCAAGGGAACTTAATCCCCATAGAAACATGTTCCCCAAGGGAACTTAATCCCCATAGAAACATGTTCCCCAAGGGAACTTAATCCCCATAGAAACATGTTCCCCAAGGGAACTTAATCCCCATAGAAACATGTTCCCCAAGGGAACTTAATCCCCATAGAAACATGTTCCCCAAAGGAAATTAATCCCCAAAGAAACTTGTTCCCCAAAGGAACTTAATCCCCATAGAAACCTGTTCCCCAAAGGAACTTAATCCTCACAGAAACCTGTTCCCCAAAGGAACTTAATCCCTATAGAAACCAGTTCCCCAAAGGAACTTAATCCCCACAGAAACCAGTTCAAAGGAACTTAATCCCCACAGAATCTTGATCCTCAAAAGGATTATTGTTCCCAGTAACATTTCGTCCACAATACAAAATCCTCCCCACGAATGGGCAGGAATATTGCTCTTTAAAAAAAAATTCCCCGATTCAATTTTTTTTCAACGAGGAGTAAAATTATTCGACAAAAACCACCGTAAAACAGTTAATAGATATCAAGATTTCATTTTCTTTTCCCTAAAAGTCATCGCGTGGCCTTGCTGAGGGACAGAAATAGCTTCACATCCCATAAACTGCTATTCATCTGGGGTCGATTTCACCAAACTCATCGCAACTTACTATCAATCGTAGGACTTGAGATGCATTGCAGTCCTACGTAGGATAGGCCCCCTTATGATGGGTTATCCTTCGTATCTCCAGATACGATCGATCGCAGGGCTTAGTGAAATCGACCCCAGGGTCGATTTCACCAAACCCATCGTAACTTACTATCAATCGTAGGACTTATGATGCATTGCGCAGTCCTATGTAGGAAACGATAGGTTATCCTTCGTAACTCGAGTTACGATCGATCGTAGGGCTTCGTGAAATCGACCCCTGGTCAAATTGATAACAAATTATTAGGAAAACTCTCCGGGAAAGACTAAAATTATGGTACATTAAGAAAACGGCCTGCCTCACTTCAAAGGCGGTCCCGTTTCCCTTTTCGGTTTTTTTGTTTAGTATTTACTACTACGTCTTTTTACAATGTAAATAACAGTTTATTCATTACGTACATGATTACAACACTCCTTGCTTTGCTTTGCATTCCAGTGAATGATGATTTTTTTTTAAAATTTTTTTTTTAAATATTATTCATTTTATTTCTTGTCTTTTCAAGTAAGTCTTCCAAAAACAAAGTTGAGAAGATGTATAAAAGCTAGTTTTTTTTTGTTTATTGTTGTCAATAAAATCAACTTTCTTTGACTAAACAAGATGAATTGTAAAAAATATACAGCATTTTGGTTGGAGGTGGAGCGAGACTGAAAGAGAACCGAAACAGAGCATAGTTCGGCGAGGTAAAATTGATTCCTGTGAAAATGACATGATGTTTTGACCTCACCAAACAGACGGATTACTCTTTGTGATTCTCAAAAATTCCTTACGAAAATTGCCGAGCGAAACATAGGTGCTTAATAATATGAACACATTGATAATAATTATATGCAAATTGATGACTTGACAAAACGTGGCTGTCCACTGCAATAGATATTTAGATTTTAAACAACAAAAACCAAAACAGAAAATGGTTATAAACACTCCTTTCCAATGTGTATTTAAGTAATGGCCCTTTCCCAAGCATGATGCAAGCATTTCCGTCCGGTTGAGCAAGCATTCAAGTAAACGCGCTAAGACTTCCAAGCTTAGCATATCATCAGTAATCGCCAAACTGCAAATCGGTATTGTCAAATGGGAGACTTTGGAGCATCGGTCTTCAAGTCAACAGCGCAAGCGTACGCACGCACACAACAACGCGAGCATGCTCAGAGATAGCAACAAGAGACTTCAGTCGGCGTCTCAAAAGTCTCCCATTGTTCAATTTGAGATTTGGGCTAATTCTTCTGTTTGTGCCCGCCACTTATGTTGACAATTTTGGCAAACAACATTTTTAAAACAAAATCAAGCCATGCTGATGTTTAAAATGTGTCGGTTGGGCTGTATCCTCCAGACAAAATAAAAAACAGAAACACAACGTGGATCCGAACTGAAAACCAAAGTCCCTCTGTTAAAAAAACCCCAAAACCTAAAACAGACAGATGAACAAACAAAGGGGGTTTACGAAACGGAGGCTCAGGCTTAGGCTCAGGCTTAGGCTTAGCCTCAGGCTTAGGCTCAGGCTTAGGCTCAGGCTTAGGCTCAGGCTCAAGCTGAAGCTCTGACATCCATACACTGCAAATATAGGTTGTGCATTTTCATTGAAGCTGAAGCTCTGGTTTCCTTTTCAAACCAGAGAATCTACTTCCAAACCGCAACCAAAAGCATCCTTTTTTCGTACCCGTTATTTCAGAATGGATTCATGAAAATGGAGCCGAAGCCTGAGACGGAGCCTGAGCCTCCGTTTCGTAAATGCCCAAAGAAACGAAGAAACGAAGACATGTCATGGAGGTTCCAACTTGAGGTCACGAGGTCAAGGTTCAGAGCTCAACCATTTTCAGGGCTTCCAGTAACGCCTGCTGGTGCTCCGTTGACAGCTGGCTGGCGCAGGCCGCCCATACCTCCCCGTTGCTCTGTGCGGAAAGAGCCAGGCAAAAACAATTACCAGGGGCCAATTTCATAGAGCTGCTTAAACACAAACATTTCTTAAAGGTAATATCATACTTTGGTTTTTGTCAAAGAAATGCCGATTCATGAACAAAAATATCAAGACAGATACAGTAACAGTCATCTGTGCAAATTTTGGTCCCATACGGTGCCCACTTTTTGTGAAAACAGTGAAAAATTGCCACAGTATTTCTAAAGTCTTTTCTCTTTTATTTTTGATCTTTTAAAATATCAAAAAGATTTTCGGTCGTTGTTTTACTAATTTCTGGATAAATACAGCATTTCAGGCGGAAAAACCATCTTTACACACTGTAAGTTATAAGTCAATCTGTGAAGATTTCTGTTTGGGTATGTTACCAATTCTGTACTGTACCTTTAACTAATAATTCTCTTGTATATTGATGTATAGATTGGATATTTCTTTTTCTGCTTTACCTGTATCTGTTTGGTGATGTGAATGCAGCGTTGCAGGACGCTTTCGTCTTCACACAGAGCGTCGCTGGAAAAGGACTCAGCAAGAATGCCCAAGACATTGGGCAGATTGCCTAAGATGACCGGGTTATTTCTGGAGGAGGATCAGGGGAAAAAAATCTTGCTAAGTTATTACAGAAGCCAAGGAGCATTTTCAAGCAAACAGTATTACAGTACCAGGGGCCAATTTCATGGCCTTGCTTAGCACAAAAATTTGCTAACCATGAAATTTCTGTCTTGATGAAAACATGATTAACAACCAAATTTCCATGTGTTGTGTATCACTTGTGATTGTTCTTTGGCTGTTGTTCGCTGACCATGAATATCAAATGGAATTGTTAATGGTGCTTTGTTTTATTGAGCGAGACATTTCGTGCTAAGCAATTTTTTTGTACTTAACGGCTCCATGAAATTGGCCCCAGTATAGCAGTGTTGAAGTCAAGTACCAAAATTCGAGTACCGAGTACGGGCAGAGTCCGAGTCCTTTTTAATAGAGTCCTTGGCCAAAAAAAAAAACAAAAAAAAAACGAATTTTGAGTTGTTCAGGGCCCAATTTCATGGAATCCGTTACCAAAAATTCTTCGCGAGATAGCAATTTTTTTTGGGTTACTGTTAGCGTGTTTCACGGGAGAGTTTTCTTTTTGGTAACAGTAAGCAAGGAATTTCTGCAGAATGCATACGATAGAATGTAATAGCAGAAAATACTCACAGTTACCCTAGAAATTCTTCCCTAACCATTTGTCCTGCTTATGGATTCCATGATATAGATTTCACTGTGTTTCGCTCATATCGATGCAAAAATCGTTCCGATGCTTTTTTATCTTGACCCAGTCAGCTGAAGAGATAGTAATCTTACGCGTGTTTCTATTGGTCAGCAGCCGTTTTGCTGAACCTCAACAGCCAATCGTTATCGAGTTCACAAGGGCGCTCAGTGCACAAACGGGAGTGCCTTGAGCTTTCGGTCTGCACAAAAACGTTATGCTGTGTGGTGATAGCGTGCGTACTATTACCATGCTTCCACTTTCGCAGGCGCAATAATCATGTGTACACCTTTTCACCACGACGGATTTGCACATGTGCACTAGGCACATGTCAATGTATCAAACGACGTACGCTGTTGTTGTAACTTGTCAGTTTATTGTTTGATTTTACTCTGTTAATATTTTACAGTGTTGTTCCACAATAAATAAGCAAAGGGTCCAATAGCGCTCCGCACTAATGACATCACAAAATTACATTGTCTCACACACGTAGTGTACGCGCACAAAAGTTTGCATGGTTGCTATGTTTGTCTGAGATCCGGTGCTATTTTTAGCGCAAGTGCGGAGCGCTATTAGGGACATTGAAAAGATGGCAATTTCCAAGCTTTGGATGTGAGACAACTGAAGTTGACAGCCTACAAATGGTCGTCAAAATCTGGTGTTTGAAAACGATAGGTTTATCTTAAGGAGAAGAAATATGCCCTCCTGGCAAATTTAAGGAGAGCGATTTATAGCTCTCCTGGATTTTCAAGAAATTAAAGGGATGGTACAGAACTGGTTTTTGCGACAAAACCGTTCCTGTAAAGTGAAAGCACATTATGTTATCCATCATATACCTTAACTGACAAACCTGTAGAAGTTTGAGGTCAATCAGCCATCTGGGTCACGAGAAAATAGTGAAAAACCGTGTACAGAGAACTGTACACATTTCAACGAATGAACAAAACGCTTCGAAGCGATTTATTCAAATCGGAAAATAGTTTCATTTATTTCTCAACGAATATGGCATTTCAGACAAAAACATTTCATGGCATGTTTTCTCCTATCATCACCATTATACTGTGTATGTTTTATGTGAATCTGTGATCTTGAAGTGTATTTTGTCTTACCAATTCTATACCATCCCTTTAAGGACTGAGTCAGGGTACTTGACATTATTGCATATTCAATGGACACTCATCCGAGTTTACTTACGATTCAATGAGATCGCACAGGAAACTGTACACGTGAACTGCTTCCTCTTTATCCTCGGTAACGGGAAGCCATGACAACCAGACGGGCAGCAGGTCGTCCAGGTTCAGCTTGCTGTTGTTGTGTTGCAGGATCTTGGTGACGGCAGCGATGGCATTCTCCGTGGCGTTGATATTGTCTCTGGATTTAGACTGTGGGTCGGCAATGACAGCCGAGAGTCGGGGCACTGCCTCTGTTGATTCCGGGGGCAAACAAAAATAATAATGATAATGGACACTTATAATGGACTGGTATCCACCGAGCATGAAACTCATGGCGCAAATAATTAATTATCACTGGTCATCGGGCCATAATTTACATTCCTGAAACCATCTCAACTCCCTGGGGAGCATACAGCCCTGGCTGCCGTATTCAGCGCACAGAGGCTAATCAAACCACAAAGCCATCTCTACCCTCCGAGGTACCCATTTACACATGTGTGAAGAGGAGCAATAATGTGACAAAGCGTCTTGCCCAAGGACGCAAGCACCATCAACCCATGGCTGGTTTCGAACCCACAATCTGTAGATTGACCACAAGACTTTGAGTTCAACACTCCAGACCATAAGGCCACAGCACTCCACACTCCAACATGAACATTAAATTATAATCAAATAAACCACACGGGAAACTGACTGGATTAAGTTCCGCCATTAAAAAGTGAACAAAGAAAATTGACTGGAGCAGTTTTTGAACCTGCGGCCTCCTGAAAACCGTACTGGGGTGCGTTTCACTCCAGCGAATTACGCACACTATGTGCGCCATCGTTTTCAAACTGGAACGCACTGTTCGCTTAACAAAGCTAATGGTGTAGAGAAGGCATTTGCTGAAGTTGGCTAACTACATTGATTGAAAGATAGACGTAATACGCGACATACGTTTGCCGTTTGTCACACGTGCGTTCCACTTCAAAATCCAATCATAATGCGAAGCGTGCTAAGCTGAACTTCAACCAGGCATCGAATGAAAGATGGACGTAATACGCGGCATACGTTTGCCGTTTGTCACACGTGCGTTCCACTTCAAAATCCAAGCATAATGCGAAACATGCTAAGCTGAACTACAACCAGGCATGCAACTTAAACTTTAAATAACAAAATATTAGGAAATTCTAATAATCTGTAGCATACTTTGTACATTGTTTTTCACTTCTCAATGGCATAAGAGTGAAGTGAAAAAAAAAGAGGAAATCAGCTGATCCGAGGAAAAGTTGCATGTTCAACTTAATTTTAACATTGAGGCCACTATCCTCTAAATCTCTATCCGGGTAAACTGGTAAACACAAAGGGAATAAATGATAGCATATTGAAGTCACAAAGAATTTAAGCAGGAGCTGTGACGCCTGACATGGCAGCTTTACCTAAGCAAGCCTGGGCGTACTGTGGGCCGCCAAACTTCCCGATGACCCCGCAGCCATAGGCCGCTGCTTGCCGCACCTCGGCACTTCGGTCGCAGACGTATTGCAGCAAGGGGTTGATGAAGTATTCCTGATACTGGTAGGAATTCTGGACGGAAACAATTCAACAAAACAAAGACACAAAACAATTAAATAAATGCTCATAGTTAGCAGGGCTCAAGTTCTGGACAGAAAGTCTAGTATTACTGAAGCATTTTACTAGACCTGGGTTCGATTTCACCAAACTCTTTGTAACTTACTATCAATCGTAGGACTTTTGATGCATTGAAGCGCTACATGGGATAGGCCCCCTACGATGGGTTATCCTTCGTAACTCGAGTTACGATCGATAGCAGGGCTTCATGAAATCCACCCGTGAACTTTTTTCACTAGATCTGTGACATATAGGAGGTTGTCTTTACAAGATCTTGCATCATTTTGATTTAATGCAAGGAAAACAAAATCACTAGACAGCCGGACCAGCGCAGTAAACACTTTACTAGACCGACGCAGAAATCATTACACACGGTCCACGGTCTAGTGGATATTTCGAGCCCTTGGTTAGGAGGGTCTGATGTTTTTCAATCTTTGTTCTTCTTTTCAAAGGGTTGGTAAATTTAGGGTAACGGAAGAAGAGTTTAAGTACAAAGCACCAAATCAAGAAATTAATTAATACAACAATATAATGAACAATACTTACTGGCCCAAGATACTCGATGACATCATCAAATATGCAAATTCCCCATTGTCTGTCTGTCCATGGCCTGTCCACCGACTGTAGAATTGAAACAAAGGAAAATGATATAACTATTATGTAACGTCCTGTGTTTAGCTAGGTCAAATCTGCTTAGGTTAAAGGTAATATCATACTTTAGTTTTTGTCAAAGAAGTACCAGTTCGTGGGCAAAAATATCAAGGAAAATACAGTAACAGTCATCTGTGGAAATTTCAGTCCCATACGGTGCCCACTTTTTGAGAAAACAGTGAAAAACGGCCGAGGTATTTCTATAGACTTTTCTCTTTTATTTTTGATCTTTAAAAGAAAATTTTGGTCACTGAAGGACACCCTCACTTGAGTTGTTTTAGTTATCCCCTTTCACTCAAGGTATGAAGGTGGTGCTGGTAGAAACATACCATTACAATTTTTCCACCTGAAATGCTGTATTTATCCAGAAATTAGTAAAACAAAGACCAAAAACAGTTTTGAACTCGGGGTAAGATCAAAACAATTCTTCATGTTTTATAAGAAAAATTAAGTCGGGTTTTTCGCTATTTTCTCGTGACTCAGATGTCTGCTTGAGCTCACATTTTCACAGGTTTATTATTTCATGTACATGTTTGATCAGACAAAGTAGGACTGCTGTCCTGTGACCTTTACCAATTATGTATTGTGGGGTGCTGTGGCCTAGTGGTCTGGCGTGTTGAACTCAAAGTCTTGTGGTCAATCTACAGATTGTGGGTTCGAATCCAGCCATGGGTTAATGGTGCTTGCGTCCTTGGGGCAAGACGCTTTGTCACATATTGCTCCTCTTCACCCAGGTGTAAATGGGTACCTGGGAGGGTAGAGATGGCTTTGTGGTTTGATTAGCCTCTGTGTGCTTAATACGGCAGCCAGGGCTGTATATACCCCAGGGAGTTGAGACTGTTTCAGGAATGTATTAAATTATGGCCCGATGACCAGGGATAATAATTTATTTGCGCCATGAGCGTCATGCTTGGCAGATAGCAGCGCATTTTAAGTGTCCATTATTATTATTATTGTACCTTTAAGCAGCTCTATGAAATTGGCCCCTGATATCATCCCGGCCGTACTCTCAACTTACCAAGAGTCTGACAATGTGGGGAAGGAGCTGTTGAAAGAAGGGAATCCCTGCATCCCGTTGAGTACCCAAGACGGCGTGAACCACGTCTGATACCTTACTCAGCAAGTAAGCGTCATCTTGATGCTGCCAATGACAAAAACCACATGTTTATTAAATCAAAATGTTCAAAGTAGCTGGGAATAAACGATTGGACCTACAAAGCAAAGGTTTAGTTGAAAACTCTCAAATCAAGATCTTGGGCCCTTCCACAAACAATGCGATTTCGGTGACAAAAGTTGTTTACAAGCAATCCTCAATAGACCAATCCATTAAGCCCCGCCCTATTTTGCATTGACCAATCACAGCCGCGAAAATCTGATCACCATTTCCAGCAGCCATTTTGGTGATCTCATGCTAGCGATCGCGGTATTGATTACAGCGGTGTTTACGTTTACGTACTGGAAAAACAATAAATACCATCCTCTGCAAGTGCAGCACAACTTCACAAGTACAGTATCTTTCTGCTACAAATTGATGGTGTTTATATTTTCATTGTAATTCTGACTCTCGATGGCCTGGTAAGAGAGGAAACGTACATTTGTGACCTTTTCCAAAACCAGAGTCCAATGGAGAGAAGTGCTTTCGGTGATGGTTGTGCAACGCGTGTGGGCGATCGTGATACATTACGCGCGCGCGTGTGCGTCGTTGCTAGGGTGGGCGTGGCCTACTGGATCGGAGTATTGTGTTTTAACAGCATACCACATTGCATAAATGCATGTTCAATGTTGTACACAAAAAGAGATAAAACACAAGAAATTCTAGAAATTCAGAAATAAATCTACAAACCTCGTCCTGTAGATTCTCCTCTACCACATCATCGTAATCTTCATCTTTTCTCTTTTCTACAAGAAGAAGCGACAATCATAATTCGTTTCCTGATATTTTCTGCGCATGAATAATATTTCTTTGACAAAAGTATGAAATTACCTGGAACATGATTAATGTCTGGTAAACTGACTTCATCTCACTGCATGCACTGATTGAAGTAAGAAGTCCCCAGACTACACACAAACTGGCGCTACAGCCAGCCAAGCTGTGTTCAAGGTTGTGTTGGTTGCAAGACGCTCTTAGCGATCGGTCATACTCCAACCGCGACCATTATCGCGCAGAAGGTTTAGGCCTACTGACGACGCGGCGGACGGCCGGCCAGCGCCAGCACACAAAGCTCATGGCTTCATCAGCCCCAGAGTGCAAGAAGGGCCTAGTATCCGACAATAAACCCATCAGTCGCGGAACTTAACTCATCGGGCCCCAAAGAGACGCTGGTGTTTCACTTGTGGCTAAGAGCTTGTCAGCTGCCAGTAGAATAAAAAAGTAACCTGATTTTTTCGCTCTGAAACTTAACTGAAACAATAGGGGTAGACATCTCAATCGCTAATTCTGCGGTTACAGGTCAACTTGCCCCCTGACCAACTTGCCCCTCTCATCAGAGAGGGCGCTGTTGTAACAGTGAATCAATAATTATGCATTCGTTACATGCGGATATCCGCTTTCAACTGCTGGTACTCGTCAGAGAGGGCGCTGTTGTAACAGTGAATCAATAATTATGCATTCGTTGCATGTGGATATCCACTTTCAACTGCTGGTACTCGTCAGAGAGGGCGCTGTTGTAACAGTGAATCAATAATTATGCATTCGTTGTATGTGGATATCCACTTTCAACTGCTGGTACTCGTCAGAGAGGGCGCTGTTGTAACAGTGAATCAATAATTATGCATTCGTTGCATGCGAATATCAGCTTTCAGCGCCTGGTACTCGCCAGAGAGGGCGCTGTTGTAACAGTGAATAAATAATTATGCATACTTTGGGAAGAGAATTTGAAGATGCTCACCTTGCCTGTCTGCTTGTCTCTTGAAATGCTCCTCTAACATGTCAGTCAATGTCTTGGCTATCTCCTGCATCTGCTCGTTGTTAATGCAACCGACACCCAGAAACTCTATACACTAAAAACGAGTGAAGAAAAAACAAATAATGGACCTCGTGCTACACCAACATTAGCTGTCATCTTAGATGTTAAAGGTACTATCATACTTTGGTAGGAAACCAAAACAGAAATGTTCACAGATTTACCTATAACTTACAGGGTATAAAGATGGACTTGGTACAAACATAACGTTAACATTTCTCATGTGATGTCGACATAATATATGCAATTACCCAGCGTGATGTACGTTTTGGTAGACACTTCATTCATGAGTGCGACCCTTGCCTCTGCGCTTTACTTGCTTGGAATAGCGACGCAGCGCTAGCGCATTTTGTCCACTACTCTGGCGTGTGCCAACGGGTGGTACCTGACTGTAGTACATGGAGGGTCTACCAACAATGACGTCACACGCACTTGCTTCGGGATTAAGACGCGACCTCTTGTTTTCGAGATTCGCTAATGGAGAACAGAACATCGCGTTTTTTGTCGATTGCACATAATCTCCTATTTAATCTAATTGTTGGGGTGTCAGTATTGGCAAATACATGTAAGACGCATTATAAGAAGAAAAACACAAATCCAATTGTTTTATTTGAGCCCCACTTTTAACATTTACGCAAATATCCTGCAACTTTGTGGTATGGATATTAAAGGGCCTCTGCAATGGGAATATTATGGCTTGAACATGTGCCAATAACAAAACTGTACATGGGGATTGTGCTTTTACCCACTTCCTCACACAGATTCAGGGTTAAAAACAGGTTTTTTGGTTTGTATGCTAATTAGCATTTCCATATTCATGAGCAAAACTGTGATGTCATCTGGGGAACTGAGAGCAGTAACCCAATTGATTTGTGCACAAAAAGTTGCGGTTGTTTTATAGGTTTTCCGACAGACCTTTTCCTCTTCAATGGGTTTTATTTTGCCAAATATGTTCCTTTCACTCATCTGGTGGTGTAATTTTTTTACCAAAACATTTCTGTAGGTCAAGTTTGCCTCTTCATTTGTTTATGTTTTTTCATTACATTTTTGCAGTTGGTTCCCTACATGAGTATGCGTGAAAATCCCCCGTTTTACAAAGCCATAAAAAAAAAACCAAATGCTGGTTTGAAACCAAAATAAGACTTGCCATTCATTATCTGTCGGTATATTCTCTGTATGAATTCAATAAAATAACACGACTGAAAAAGCACTGCAGGGACCCTTTAACAGGATTTGCACAAACTTGGGGGACAAAACAACAATTTGACAATTGATTACCTTTGACAGCGAGTCCATGTGTTCCTGTAGTATCTCCACACCCGGCTCCGTCTGAATAGCTTTGATCATTTCCGGATACATGAAGTTCCACATGGACGTCACATACTGCTCACCTTTGGCCTTGGCGCACTCCAGCAGCAATGGCATGGACTCTGCGGCCGTAAATCTGACCAGTGAACCAACGGTCAAGGAACAATGGGATACTTTAGACTAACCATTGTTAATCTCAAGAGGGCGCTCTTCACCAGCCTCGGGAAAAGTGTGTCGACTTTGTTGTTATTGCTTTTGTGCACGAATATTTGTCGTAAACACAACGACCGTAAAATAAAGCGCATGAAAATGCCTGGTACATACTGTGCAGTGTCCGGTTGTGATGGCAGGGGAGGACATGAGTTCCTAAGAACGAACAAATGCAGAATCTGTGGAGATTGGCCTTCAAAAGGGTGAGTTACAAACGATATTATGATGGCCGACGGCAAACATCATAGTGTTTTGTGCACAAAGTTTTTACTTTGGCAAGCGAGACCTAGCACATTTTTCCTCGCCAAACATAAACATTTCACCTCACTTTGTGTTTTTTTAGGTATATAGTAAAACAAATATCACATGGTATATTTTGGGTGGACAGTCGATTCTACCTTTCCTCGGTGTTGAAAGTTGTCAACCTATTTGGTTCTAATCCTGCTCCAGTCAATTTTTCTTTGTTCACTTTTCAAAAACAAAATCGATATAAATAAATACTCACATGAAAAAAAAAGAAAAGAAAATGGAATAAAAAGAGGAGTCTTTCATTAGCTGAACGGGAGCCACAAAAAGGATATTGTCATGGAAATAGAACTTGAGCAGTGGCACCATGATCTTAGCCACTTCCTCCGTGTAGTCGCCAAAGGCCTCCTTTAGCTCCCGGGCATAACACACCAGCATCTGACAAGCAGTGCTTTTGTCTTCCATACCGGCCGTCTTGATGCCGAAGCTCTGCTGCTCACCCAGGTTGACAAACTCCCAGCCCTCGTCTTCCGTCATAGTCTTGGCCTCTTCAGCTATGGAGGATCAGAAGCCAGGGTTTAAAGGGAGCATAGGATTTGCAAAGATGTGCGTTTTGGCTGAATTTGGTACTTAAACAGAAGTGAAGATCTTAAACTTCCTTTCAGATGTTGTTTCACGTACCTTTTTACACTCTGTTCGTCTGGAAAGCAGATATACGGCCGAAATAATCTTGCCCCCTCCGAATCCTTCACGGTTACACAACGCTTTGAAAATGCTAAAAAATCGTTCGGACGAACGATCTTTGGAAAAGACACTAAATCATGATTTCCTTGAAAAACCCAGCATCTGATAAACCAGGATTTCCCATGGTGACTGTTTGCACTGTTTACAAACTGTTGAGTCCTTTTTCTGTCTCAAACTCAATCATTTTTGTTGGAGGTCTTGCAAATTCTGTACGCTGCCTTTAATGGTTAGGCAAATCATCATGTACATGTATGTCTTGAACAGCCCCATGAAAGAAGTCAGTTGATGTCTCTAATAAACTACGATGAAGCAAAGGAGATTAAAATCACTCACCATCGAGCAACGCCACCTCCGGCTTGAGCGAGGCCGTCTTGAGGGTGGGGCCCATGACCAGCGGCAGATACTGCTGGAAGTCCCGGCCAAGGATCTTGCACATCCGACCCCAGGCTGAGATCATGTAGGACACCTGGGGGTCATCGTCCTCTAGCTCGTTGGGCTGGACCTGGGCTTTCAGGAGCAGCTGCATGACTTCATTGCCGTCCTGTGAAAACTGATAAACAAAAACAACAACAAAGAATGAAAAAAAACAATATAATAATAAAAATAATTTGGAGGGATAATCATTCTTACTAGCAGCTGGGGTGCAGAAAAGGATGTGACTTCAACATCATCGAGTAGCAGGCTTTCATGGGCGCCCTTGGCTGCCAGCCACATCAACTCATATATGATCACGGAGTACAGCCTGAGATCGAAAGTGTTTGATTTTTGTGGAGGGAGGAAAACTGGAGAACCCGGAGAAAAACCCTTGAAGCATTGGAGAGAACCAACGCACAACTCTACTCACATTATGACCCAACTAGTATCGAACCCGGGCCACATTGGTGAGAGGCGAGTGCCTAACGCAATAGACGATTTGAAACCATGTTTACAAGCATACAAATGCAGGTCTGCCCGGCCACAACAAAGGGCGTTTACGAAATGGAGGCTTAGGCTCAGGATCAGGCTCCAGCTCTGACATCCATATGCTGAAAATATAGATTGTAGTTTTACATTGAAGCTGAAGCTCTGTTTTCCCTTTCAAACCAGAGTATCTACTTCCGAACCGCAGCCAAAAGCCTCTGTTTTGATACCCGTTATTTCAGAATGGATTCATGAAATGGAGCCGGAGCCGGAGCCTGAGACGGAGCCCGAGACGGAGCCTGAGCCTCAGTTTCGTAAACGTCTTATGTCAAATTCCTTTGTGGCTTTATATATTTGTGATGTAGCCGCAGCCATGATCAAAGCCTAACAACTGGAATGCGGCGACAAAATGGCCACACTGCCAAGTGCCACAGCCGTGGCAGCAGCCAGTCAATTGGGACACAGGCCTCTTTGGTCAGGTGTCCAAAGTTTGAGTGAACTGATCAAGCCCTTAGGCGGTGAATTTGAAACTGTTTTCATACAAAACTCCACACCATGAACTAACCTTTTCTCTTCCAACTGCCAGGCCTATCAGGCTAATGCACTCAATGGTCTTTCCTCTCAGTAACCTATACTCCTTCATGGTGGCCGTCTGTACGATGTATTTCAAGTTGGGCATGAAGCGGTCGTAGTAGCTGACAAACTTCTCCTCGGCTGTGTCTGCCACGGCTGCCAGCGTGGTCACCATTTGTTCCAGGACCAGTTTGGTGCCGCTCTGTAACAGCTGAAAGGGAAATCCGGAATCAAAGATTATCATAATATAATAATAGACACTTATAATGCGCCGGTGTCTGCCAAGGATGATGCTCATGGCGCAAATTCATTATTATCCCTGGTCATCGGGCCATAATTTACATTCCTTAAACCATCTCAACTCCCTGGGGAGTATACAGCCCTGGCTACCGTATTCAGCGCACATGGGCTAATCAAACCACAAAACCATCTCTACCCTTGCAGGTACCAATTTACACCTGGGTGAAGAGGAGCAATATGTGGCCAAGTGTCTTGCCCAAGGACGCAAGCACCATTAACCCATGGCTGGATTTGAACCCACAACCTGTAGATTGACCACAAGACTTCGAGTCCAACACGCCAGACCACTAAACAATAGCACCCCACATGATCATATCAGTCATTGAGAAAGATCCTGCTAGGATCGAAACGTCAGGCCCTCCTAACTCCAAGCATTCAGCCTTTGAGAAAGATCCTGCTAGGATTGAAACGTCAGGCCCTCCTAACTCTAAGCATTCAACCTTTGAGAAAGATCCTGCTAGGATTGAAATGTCAGGCTCTCCTAACTCCAAGCATTCAACCTTTGAGAAAGATCCTGCTAGGATTGAAACGTCAGGCCCTCCTAACTCCAAGCATTCAGCCTTTGAGAAAGATCCTGCTAGGATTGAAACGTCAGTTCTTCCTAACTCCAAGCATTCAACCTTTGAGAAAGATCCTGCTAGGATTGAAATGTCAGGCCCTCCTAACTCCAAGCATTCAACCTTTGAGAAACATCCTGCTAGGATTGAAACGTCAGGCCCTCCTAACTCCAAGCATTCAGCCTTTGAGAAACATCCTGCTAAGATCGAAACGTCAGGCCCTCCTAACTCCAAGCATTCAGCCTTTGAGAAAGATCCTGCTAGGATTGAAACGTCAGGCCCTCCTAACTCCAAGCATTCAGCCTTTGAGAAACATCCTGCTAGGATTGAAACGTCAGGCCCTCCTAACTCCAAGCATTGAGCCTTTGAGAAAGATCCTGCTAGGATTGAAACGTCTGGGGCCGATTTCATAAAGCTCTGCGATGCGTCGAAACTCGATTTGCGACGCGTTCTAGCTGCGACACGTCGCATCTATGCGGTGAGTCCATAGAGAAAGGATGCGTCTTAACTCTGCGACGCGTTGTAAGTTTTATGAAATCGGCCCCAGGCCCTCCTAACTCTAAAGCATGGAGCCAAGGTTTGGAAAAGGCGCCAAAAAACTCTTTATTGGTTTTTGTTTTTGAAATTTTGTGTTTTGATATGTGCTCCTACCTCAGAAATCTTCATACTAAGAACGCTCTCTAGTTTCCCCAAGATGGCGTCGAGATAAGGCAGCAGGAGATTCTTCGGACAGGCCTCGCTGAAGTTGACCAGGGCTGCCCCGGCGTGGGCCTGAACTCGCGGGTGTTTGTGGTCGTCCAGGACCGCAAGGAGACCTGGTATGACTTTCTGGTGGAATTTACGCTCAAACGTCTGGGCAAAATCAGTTGCCATCTGTCCGAGGGCATTACACGTGGCGTACCGTACTCTGGGATGCTACAGAACCAGAACAAAGGCAAAATAGATAATAAAATTAAAGAAAGAAAAACTATTTGAACAGCAAAATCAACATTCAAGATAATTAACTTAAAGGTAGTATCATACTTTGGTAAGACACCAAAACAGAAATGTTCACAGATTTACGTATAACTTTCAGGGTACAGAGTACTCCGAGTACTTCAGGGTCCGAGTACTGGGCCGAGTCCGAGTACATTGCTGCCGAGTCTAAGTCCTAAGTATCGAGTCCGAGTACATTCAAGGCTGAGTACAGGGCCGAGTCCGAGTACCAAAGTTCGAGTCCCGGGCCGAGTACATGCACAGAACCAATGCACAGTACCAACAAATGCAGTTCATGACAGTCGTGTGTAATAAATCTCTTCATTACACAACAAAGTCAGCAGGTAAATTTAAAAGAAACAAAAACAACTGCCCTTTATCCTCTCTGGACTAAATCACAAGCCAAAAACACTTTGGATCTTAGGGTGAGATCAAAACTCCAGATGTTTTCTTTAAAAAAAAGTGGGCACTGTAAGGGACTGGATATTTGCTGTATCTTCCTTGATATTTTTGCCCATAAATCACAATTTTAATATGTACCGATTGAGAATGTACCATGGACTGTACATGTACATATAGTGCATCATTTTGACACAACCATAATTGGGCATTGGGCCCGACATCCCAATTCGGGCCGCGCTTACCACTAACTCCACTACATCTCTGCGCTCTTTGCATGTGCATGCACTCACACTGTACCCAGGGCAAGGAATGCCTCTAGGCTTCTACACGTTATAATTAAATGGATATCGTGCTACCAAGCTTACGATATGTTCGAGGTTAAGCAATGTCATCGACGATTTTTTTTCCAGAAATTGTCGAGTACTGGGATCGAGTACCGAGTACTTAACGTCGAGTACGTCCAAAATCCAAGTACATCGGATCGAGTACGGGCCAAGTACATTTTGTTTTGGGGTACTTTTAATCGAGTACGGGCCAAGTACTTTGGTGGACTCGAGTTGTACTCGAGTACGAGTACGAGTACGAGTACTACAACACTGGTATTCATCCAGAAATTAGTAAAACAACGACTGAAAATCTTTTTGATCTTTTAAAAGATCAAAAATGAAAGAGAAAACACTTAAGAAATACTGTGGTCGTTTTTCGTTGTTTTCTCAAAAAGTGGGAAACGTATGGGACTGAAATTTTCACAGATTCCTTTTACTGTATCTTCCTTGATATTTTTGCCCACGAATCTGTATTTCTTTGGCAAAAACCAAAGTATGATACTACCTTTAAAGGTTGCCAGTTGCACACCAAAATGGCGGATCGTGTATATTTTGTATGGAGAATGGCGCCCTCCATACCGATTACCACGCGCCCTATGGTCAGTTATCCATCTTGCGCGTGGCGCTATATAATCTGTGGTTTATATCGCTTACCTGATCACCCAGGAATGGTAAGACTGACTCTACAATCTGACCCAGCATAGCTTCCATCTGCTTGTGACATCCCTCTCCTACTGCTGATATTGCCATGAGTGCAGCATGTCTGTAACGCCAGTCAGCTAACGAACAAAACAAACATCACATACCTCAAAAAATGTATCACAAAATGCAGGGATGAGATTGACCAATGATAAAAATGTCTGAAAACAGACGACAGGGAGCATAAAAAGTCTGAAATTTAAAATCTCCTAAACTCTTGTACACAGCCTGTGAGGGAAAAAATCTGAAATCCAAAACACAAAAGTCTGAAATCAGATTTTAATCTGAGAAATCTCATCCCTGAAAATGGCAGTTTGGGACACTGGCTGCAAAACCTATCATTAGGATGGTGCATACTTGTTGTGTTAACGCATGCACAACGCACAACGTAATAATAATAATAATTCAACATTTATATTGCGCTATTTACATATAATGATCAAAAGCGCATTACAATAAAAGACCGTAACTAAGAACGTATAAGAGAGAAAGATGCAAGAAAAGAGAGACAGAATATGATAAAGACAGGTTGCCGAGTCAGTGCCCAAACCGCAGTATGGGGATACGTCTGTCCCGTCAGCAAGGAGTTGATGATTACCTACTTAAGCCTAACCCTGCTGACATCGGTAATGTCTTGACCTTTTCAGTGGACAGATGCCTCTAACCCTACCTACGTATTAATTATCTAACTACCTGTCACGGCAACCATAGAAGTAGAAGCAAAGACAAGACAGTCAGAACACACATTAGCAAAACAATATTACTCTACGAACATGACCAATGCACTGTTAAAAGTAAAGGTTTTAAGTTTACATTTAAAAGAGACGTTTCACGTTTCTGCTGTGTGTATACATCCGGCGGATGTTGAAGTAATTCAACTTGTCTGAATACGGATCTCATTGGTGCGTACAAACCTTTTTTTATTTTCAAACGCTGCACATAGTACGTAGTGTGCGTTCTTACCAACAGGGAAGACACTTCAAAATAGAATGCCGCGCCGCATATGCAGTGAATACGCAGCGAGTATGAACCGGCCTTTAACAAATCTCTTCTCTACCACAAACAATGATGACAACTTACGATTCTGCAACATTGGCGGTATTGTCGTCTTAATCTGAGGCAGCATCGTCTTCCCGCCGATCCCGCAGGCGAAACGGTCGAGGGCGCTCTCCCCGGCAACGGAATTAGAATCCGCATCGTCATCATCAACATCATCACCCATGGCCCAATCCGGCTCCTCTTCAAGTTCAATCATCATGGCCAACATCATGGAGACTGTGTAAAAATAAAATAAAGGGGGTATCTCACTGGGCCTGAAAATAATTCGCGACTATTTCGCGACTCCAGATTTTGCTAGTTGCACAGACATCTTCGCAACGCCTCCGACACGTCTCCTGAAAATTATGGAGTCTCCGAGGTGTCGCAAGAAGTTTAAACATGTTTGATTTTTTGGAGATGCCACGGAATCTCAGGGCTTGAAATATCCACTAGACCGTGGACTGAGTCCAGTGATTTCAGTGTCGGTCTTGTAAACTGTGTACTGCACTAGTCCGGCTGTCTAGTGATTTCAGTGTCGGTCTAGTAAAGTGTGTACTGCACTAGTCCAGCTGTCTAGTGATTTCAGTGTCGGTCTAGTAAAGTGTGTACTGCACTAGTCCGGGTGTCTAGTGATTTCAGTGTTGGTCTAGTAAAGTGTGTACTGCACTAGTCCAGCTGTCTAGTGATTTCAGTGTCGGTCTAGTCAAGTGTGTACTGCACTAGCCCGGTTGTCTGATGATTTTGTTTTCCTTGCACAAACAATATTGCATACAATTACAGTTTCCCAATGTACATGAATGCCACAGCTCTAGTGAAAAAAAGTTCAGGTCTAGTAAAATGCTTCAATTACTAGGCCTGCTGTCCAATGCTTTTTTTCACGAAATTAGAGCCCGGAGACTTATGATATCCATGACTTCTGAAACGTCTCCGCGATGTCTCCTCAACGCCTCAGAGATGCCGTGGAGACCTCCCTGAGACCAGAAAGACTGACGAGATGTTGCAGGGACATCTAAGAGACATCTCAGCGACTATTTGGTGACTTTACAGCAACTTTTCCACGACTTTTGTCCAAAGTGCTTGTCACCTGGTCTGGATATATCGCGGAGACGTCTCCCGTTGGAGAGAGCGTAAGCCATTTTCAAACAATAACTTAACTAGGAATTTAATTGGTTGGTAACTTTAGGCCTAAAAAAAAAAATTGGTTGTGTTGCCCTCAGCGACCGACCGTAAAATGCCAAAACTTTGGGTCAGATTTTTTTTCCTTTTTCTCTGAGTCCTAAAGCATAAAAACTCAAAATTTTTGACAGAAAATGTAAGATTTAGCGGTAAAAAAGCGTGCCTCCTCAAAACGACCCAAGACCGTTGATTTGTAAGCCTTGGTGACCATACATCCTGTATTTATTCTTAAATGTTTGAAAAAAAACTTGACCGACCGACCCAAAATTTTAATTTTTCCACTTGAGGGCAACACAACAATTTTTTTTTTTAGGCCTTATGATGTCATAATTTACGTCCGAAATTTTGAAATTACAAAGAAAAGAAAAGAAAAAGTCTGAGACTTACTAATGTGTGGTATGTACTGGGGCAGCCTTCTCAACATGGCCGGAGCCGTCTCAGCTATGGTGACGATCATTTCAAGCCCAAGTTGTCGCCAACTGTCCATTAATTCTGTGTTTTCGACAATCTGTTGCATCCGGTGGACAAAAGCAAAAAGACAATTTTCAAACCGGCGACCTCCTGAATACCGTACAGGCGCTCTACCAACTGAGCTACCCAGCCTTATGTTGGTGGTGACCCAAATGGTCAATTATCTTTGTTCGTTTGGCAGTCAGAAGCCATGAAACCACACACACACCCCTATACACCAAGGATCATTTCATTGATACACGCAGCAATGCTGCAACCTGAGAAACAGTACATGGGGGATCACTCAAAGAGGATACGGCTTTTAAAATAATATAATCATCAAATAAGCACAAGGGAAACTGGCTTGTTTGAATGTGGGTTCCATACCTTCAGTGCTAAGCAGACGACAGTTTCAAGGTGTGGTCTGATCAGCTTGGGTACCGATTCCTCAAGCTCAATGAAGCTCTTCAATAACGTATCGTCATCTCCTACTTTCAGGCTCTCCACACAGGCCTGCCCAAAAAATTAACAATAACATGGAAGTAAACAATAATAATAATAATAATAAACAAATACTTGTATAGCGCTATATCTGGTTACAAACTACTCAAAGCGCTTATTATTAATATCCCTGATCATCAGGGGCCAATTTCATAAAACTTTTGAGCACACAAAATTTGCTAAGCATGACATTTCTGACCTAATAAAAACAGGTTTAACAACCAAATTTCCACATGTTGTGTATCACTTGTGATTGTTCTTTGGCTGTTGTTCGCTGACCGTGAATATCGAATGGAATTTTCAATGGTGGTTTGTTTTTATGGGCGAGAAATTTTTGTGCTTAGCAAATTTTTGTGCTTAACAGTTTTATGAAATTGGCCCCTGGCCCCATTTACATTCCTGAAACCATCTCAACTCCCTGGGGAGTATACAGCCCTGGCTGCCGTATTCAGCGCACAGAGGCCAATCAAACACACAAAGCCATCTCTACCCTCACAGGTACCCGTTTACACCTGGGTGAAGAGGGGCAATATGTGACCAAGTGTCTTGCCAAAGGCCGCAAGCACCACTAGCCAATGGCTGGATTCGAACCCATAATCTGTGGATTGACCATTAGACTTTGAGTATGACACGCTAGACCACGGTACACCAAAATAATCCCCAAAATGTAAATGACAGCTTAATTCACAGAAAATGTTTCACGCCAATTCGACCTGACCACTTCTCACCTGTATGACTGGGGGTATGAGGTATGCGAAGTGCTTCTGCGTCCCCGAGTCACCGTCCTGGGCCAGCATGAAGGAGATGATAGCCTTTGCAGCAAGTATCCGGACCTACAGGCAGCGGGACATACAAACATGAGAACAGTTATCTTATGCTTGGAGTTAGGAGGGCCTGACGTTTCGATCCTAGCAGGATCCTTCTCAAAGGCTAAATGACAAGAGGACAAGAATGTGCAAGTGAAGATACATAGATGAGAGAGTCAGAACACAAGGGGGGACAAATCAATCAATCAGTGGGAGCATGCGCAGAGACAGCGCGTTGCCGCATTTACCCTTCGAGGTAAGTTTTGTCCTTTTTTTTCCCTTTCAGTTTCGGCTAACGGTTAGTGAAAATTTGTAACCGAATAATTAAATCCGGGTCGGTTAACCTTTAACCGAATAAAAATCCCAGCACTACTTCCATGAGCTACTTGATGAGCACTTTGCAGCAGTTCTGCAAATGGGAGACTTTGGAGAACCGGTCTTCAAGTCAACAGCGCATGCGCACGCAATTGTGAGCATGCGCACGTTGTTTTGCCCCTGCGCTGTTGTGCGTGCGCTGTTGACTTGAAGACCAGTTCTCCAAAGTCTCACATTGAGAATTGCTTTTTGCTAGATCTAGGGCTAGGCTGAGTACACTCGTCATGGGAACATCTTCTGTGTCGGTCAGGACCGATAGATGAAGGACTTACACTGAGCTGTTCCTGTTCTGTGATGCACTGGGCCAACATCTGCTTGATAACCTCTAGGTAATGAGCCTGTCTGTTGCCAAATATGCCCGGGTAATTGCTGCAGAGGGAGACAAGGAGAAAGACAAATGCAGATTTAATGAAAGAGGGGAGAAAACTGAATGAAATGTTACCGGACAGGGGCCAATTTCATAGAGCTGCTTAGCAAAAAAAATTGCTCAGCACAAAAATAGCTTGCCCAATAAAACAAACCGCCATTGAAAATTCCATTTGATATTCATGGTCAGCGAACAACAGTCAAAGAACAATTGCTAAGTGATACACAACACACGGAAATTTGGTTGTTAATCCTGTTTTTACTAAGACAGAAATGTCATGCTTAGCGAATGTTTGTGCTAAGCAGTTAGTATGAAATTGGCCCCCGGCCATATGCTAACTTTTTTTCCTGGCTAGCCCACTAGTCCAGCTTACTTCAGATTTTACTAGCCCGTTTAGATTTCTACAAGTACGTACATATGTTGCTCCATACCTTAACATGTAGGTTTTTCTTTTCTTTTACTAGCCCACTGGGCAACCAAGGAAGTGAATCTAGCTAGCCCAGAGCGGTTTTTGCTAGACATTGTACGCCGGGCTAGTACTATTTCCAGCCCTGCCGGAGGCTACAAGCTCCAGAATAAGTATCAAACATGTAACATTTGGAGCACAGTACTTAAATGTAATATTCCGAATGACTTTTGTCAGTTTTTCTGTCAAAGTTTTATTTAAAAATTAATCAATACAAGTAATAAACTGCTGCAAACTGCTCATCAGCCAAAATGACCTGAAATATATCAAATGCTCAGAATTAGAAGGGCCTAGTGTGTTTTGATCCTAGCAGGATCTTTCTCAAAGTTTTGATCTTTCTCAAAATTAATCAAGTCAGTTTCATTTGTGGTCTATTTGATGATTTATTTTGAATAAGCTGTTTAATAATCTCGGCTCTTACTTGAAGATGTGTAATGCACTTTCTTTGAGCCCAACTGTTTGCGATGTTGCACAACTGAAGAGAAATTCCAGAATTTCTGTCCACAGTAGGTTCCCTTCCTCATCTGGGGAAGAAAAAAAAAATGCGAAAACAATTAATTTAGAAACCACTATCTCAGTTTGGCTTAGAACTTTCCGGAACCTACGCAAGTCTAGTACTGTGCAGTATGCATGCTGTACAATAATGGCATATCCTTTAATACACCGATCCAGTAGGCCACGCCCCTTGACAAATTGACCAATCACAAGGGATGTAAGTGACCGACGAAGTCATTTCTGGAAAATTACCAAGGCCAATAAATTGCGTGACCCGAGGCGAGAAACTTACGGCAGGGGTGCACACGGTACAGGCGCCCTTCACAGGCTTCAGTGTTTAGCATTCACACTTCTTTCCATTTATTTGTATCAATGGTTTTGGTAGCTTGTCCCTTGTGGATGTCTCGATCAATAATATATCCTTCCTTCTTTTTTATTTCAAACATTCAAAGTCAGTTTGACATGTGCAGTTGCTAATTTGATCAATCGATGTAGGCCGATCAGTACGACAAGCGTCCGTGCCTGTCGGAGAGTGGCTTAGTATCCACATCTCAATGTATTCATTAACGCGACAAAAGTTATATGGAACCAGACTATTCAGTTTGATAGTCAACAGAGGGCGCTATCGGTAAGGTCTGTTTTCTGCCCTATTTAGCTCCATATAAACACGTGTACACAAAACACGGAGCCAGACGATAGGCCTGTGCTTTATTGTTTTTCTTACTCTCAAAAAGAACAAGCGCGGCACGCGGGCGTAGCAGGAATTATTCAGCAGCGCTGTGGAAAACATTTTTTCTTAAAAAAAAAAATGTTTTTTAATTATGCCATTTCCGGAAATCCAGAAATTTCCGGAACTCTTACATCCCTGTGTCATGATTACACCGACTCTCATCAGCACAACAGACAACCTAACATTGCGCATCTTCCTGGACGGACTCACCGACCAAATTCCTAGCAAGCTCTGCAGCCGCGTCGCAGACCCGTCTCTGGACCAGCGGTATCGTCTCCTGTTGGATGCCACTCAGAAGCTCCACCTTAATCCACTCCTGAGACTCTGCCCCCAACGAGGGCCACACCTGATCGTGATAGGTGCTGATGACCCTCCGCAGAAGAACGGCCGCCATTTGTCTGGACTGAAACGAGAAATAAACCGAACGTCGTTCATCATCTGTTGGCTGCTTTAGATTTAGGAAATAAATTTAGGAATTTTGTTACACATACTGTATACACCTAACACTGGTCCTGTGGCCAAATGCTAGTCAAAATGCCCAAGGACCAGTCAAACCTTTGTTGAAGTGGTCTGGCAGACCAGTCAGAATCATTTGGCCTTTACTCATCATAACGCCACATTTATGATGTCATTCGCCATGACTGAGCATTTTTACTTTTTGAACGGTTTCATTTAAAATAACTTATCGAACCAAGTAAAATTATCTTGAAGTTATTGGTCGAAAATAATAATGACAACTGAAAATCTTTCCATTTTTACTGTCCTACACATGGCTAAATTTGATATTGAAAATTCAAAGAAATGGTGAGAAAAATTTGAAGTTATCTTGTCAAGTAGGGATAAACATGATAAATGCTAAATTGCAAATATTGAATTCACTTATATGTACATACCGAGAAATTGGTTTTGATTTGGTTGTGATTTACTTTTGCGCTGTGCAACAAATGCAAAAAAAAGACAACCAGTCAAAACCTTGGTGGGCCAGTCAAAATATGAGTCAACTGGTCCGATTGGCCAGCACTGCCTCGTACATTGGGTATGTTCAGACAGCCTTTTATTTTGAACCAATTGAGTTAAACCGCCCGGCAACCGCAGGGGCAAGTGGTAAGTTAAAATTCTGTTGCGTCCATACAGCATTTTACTTTTTGTAGTTAAAACAGATCGGTTTTATTTTTGGTTTTAAGAGGTCAAACACTGTGCCTTGACCCCGTACGGGCTTCCAGTTATAAAATAACTGATAAAACCAATCAGTTTTAAATATAAAACCGTTTTAGAGCGTCCAGACACAATTTGTTAAAACCGATCGGGATAAAAAGAGTGATTTAGGGAATTTAAAATGCTGTCTAAACGTACCCTTTGAGTACACTGCAAGTATACCACGTTACATGTTGTATTGTGTACCACTTGACAAGGTTATCTTATAAAGCAAGACGTAGAGGAAAAAATGACTCGACAATTATGAGCTCGACAACAATTTAATAATAGTTGTCAATTCAAACAATTTGCCACTTCTTAATTGAGTTACTTTTCCCCAACTCTCCTTGAAAGCAAGAAGGTGTCAACACACAACCTCCCTAAAAAAAAAAATTACACAAATTTGGGTCATCTGCCACAAGCACGAGCTTACAAGAAAGAACGATAACTGGGGCCAATTTCATAGAGCTGCTTAGCACAAAAATTCGCTAAGCATGACATATCTGTCTTAATAAAAACACGATTAACAACCAAATTTCCTTGTGTTGTGTTTCACTTGCAATTGTTCTTTGGCTGTTGTTTGCTGACCATGAATATCAAATGGAATTTTCAATGGTGGTTTGTTTTATTGGGCGAGCTATTTTTGTGCTAAGCAATTTTTTGTGCTAAGCAGCTCTATGAAATTGGTCCCTGTTCACAACTACCTGTACTGAATGTACGGTAAAAGTATAAAGCATCTTTTCAAAGAAAAACTAGATGCATTTATTTAATGTTGAACCTAAATGTATGACACACAATTTCATTACGATAAGACAAAATGGCCCAGTTTTCAAAATTTCACCTGCCAGTTACAATTTCCTGACTACAATGTACATGATTGGCACAACCAGGTTGTTATTCTTTGAGTGAAGTGTACAGAAAACATGAAGTAACCATTGTGTACGTTTTCAAGTCTGTGCACACCGCACAGTGCATGTATACATGTACACATACATGTATATCACACTACTGTCTACTGTATACACTGCATGGATTGATACAAATGTGCACACGTATGCATGTACAGGAAAACTGTGCATTTTTCAAGGCCTACTATACCATTAATCAGTTTATGGTGCTTTGATGGCCTTAAAGGTAATATCATACTTTGCTTTTTATCAAGAAATACAGATTCATGGGCAAAAAATATCAAGACAGATACACTAACAGTCATCTGTGAAAATTTCAGTCCCATACAGTGCCTACTTTTTGAGAAAACAGTGAAAAACAGACACAGTATTTCTTATTGGTCTTTTCTCTATTAGGCCTATTTTTTATCTTTTAAAAGATCAAAAAGATTTTCAGTCGTTGTTTTACTAATTTCTGGATAAATACATCATTTCAGGCGGAAACATTTTAATGGTAGGCCCCTATGTTTCTACCACCACCATCTTCATACCCTGTAAGATATATACGTAACTCTGTGAACATTTCTGTTTTGGTTTCTTACCAAAGTATGATACTACCTTTAAAAATCATGAATTAATCATGTTGTACTGTACATGTTCATGTAAAAACCCCTAATAGGACCAAACCCTAATATGACCAGTGACTTTATAGAAGCCAAGTTCCTCACGTGTTTCTACACATATTCAAATGTACATGATGCATGCATACAATCTACAAGGTTCTAAATTGTTTCTTGGTCTAAGGTGTTAAAATGTCTTGCAATTTGCAACATTTTTTGTTGCGTTTTCTGTCTTCCTTAAAAGGAATGATCATTCATGGAATATGCTAATTGCTATACTTCAATTTCACTGTATTCCGTAATAGCGCGTCAGTTTTTACGGAAGAAAAAAATATGTTAGTGCGACAGACCAAATTAGGGCAACAAATTTGCTTCCAGTTTTATTAATAAAAACAATTTTGTAAACTGTGTATGATGTCATTTTTATTGAGGTCCGTCCATCATGCTCTCAAATCTTCTTAAAAAAAACCCCCAAAGTAGACAAATTGAAAATGGCTTGTAGCCAACTTGCACTGGTGTTAGGGCTTTATATAACATTCACATGTTTTTTTACTGACAATAAGTATTCAAGAAATCTTTGGCGAAGCAATTAATGCATTGATGTCCGTCCCTCACGTGAGGGACGGATTTGGATCACGCTAAAATATTAATGAATAATACCTCTGGTCCAATATTTCCATTGCGTAAAGATCTGACAAGGAAGATTATCTTGGTGGCTGTAGGGATAGCCTCATACGTTGCCTGCAATAGGAAAGTGAAAGAAACAGGGAGAAATAAAATATAGAATTACCTCACTGATAATATTCATTGAAAAAGGTCATCTACAACATGTATAGGGCGTTAACGGAACGGAGGCTCAGGCTCCGTCTCAGGCTATGGCTCCATCTTCACGAATCCATTTAGAAATAACGGGTAAATACAATCAAAATAGAGGCTTTTTGCAGCAGTTTTGAAGCAGATTCTCTGGTTTGAAAAGGAAAACAGAGCTTCAGCTTCAATGAAAAACCACAACGTACATGTACATGTAGGCCTACTATACATGGTCAGTGATGATCTGTACATACACTTAAGTATATTTTCAGCATATGGATGTCAGAGCTGGAGCCTGAGCCTGAGCCTGAGCCTGAGCCGCGATTTGGTTGAGATAGACTGTTCAGACGTCTTTAAACTCATTTGCAGAACGGTCTACGCAGTCTAGACCGTCCTAGGCCATGTGCATGTAGGCAGAAGTTTTTGTAGATAGACCGTTTTGAGCACCCAAACATTCTATCGTAGACCGTTCAGACACAAGTAGGTAAAACCTTTCCGGTTTAAGCTGAAGATAGACCACTTTAAGTACTGTGTCTGAACGCACTTTATGTAGAGTCAAGTATAGCCACATTAATGTCTATTCCATTTCCTGTTTTTGCCACTATAACAAAAAGACAGAATTTCCATTAGGCAAAGAATAAAGGGCAAACTATGCAAATTACAGTAAGCTATCGCCAAATTAAATGTGAAAAGAACGACCTTGTTTTAGTTTGCAATAAAAATAAGGCTCCTCTAAGAGAAAACTAAAGGGTTTGGGCAAAAAAGAAGTATTTTTCATCAATTAAATTGGTTTTAGTACAATGTACATGTAGGCATGTACAGTACACGTATGCAAAGAGCATGCAGCGCACACGTACACAACACAAGTGCGTACAGTGTCATAGAGCTACTGTACATTGTATATCAAAATAACTACAGAGCTAGCTCTGCGTTCTCCGTGCGTAGACGCTTTGAAGCCGCTCTGTGCGCAGTCATTTTGAATTTATGTGCATGTCTTTTGAACAAGAAAACCTCGACGGGAATGTCTTTCGAAGAATATACTCTAAATGCAACGCACAAGTACACCGTACGCGCTAACATTACCGGAAGCGCGTCTTGAAGGTGCGTCGGACTTTGGGCGTATTGGATTTCGATAACGCACTGTATAGAACACAAATAATTATGCAGATATGCAAATTACAGTGTAGATGTTCAAAAGACGTACAAAATTGTGCTCCTTCCATAGGTTTGTGCACAAACAAGGATGAACCCAGCAGGCATCACTCTGTACTCGGAGCTAGCGCTCTAGTAATTTTAATATAGCTCTTTGGTACATGTACACGAGCAGCAGTGATGACAATGCATGTATTAGCTGTTCTTGACAGCTTCAAGTGACCCAGTGACCATCGCTGTCAATGTCAGCTGACAAGGTGACTCCCAAATTAAACCTGCACGGTCAAAGTGGGAAACCTAATAAAAGCCAGCGTGGTCCGTCCGTACAGTGTACAGTGAATCTAGGTACAAATGCATACATGTACGTGCATACAGTCGTACACTTGAACAGTAACAGACTTTGGCCATGTCAGAAAATACTGAACAGAAATCTATAAAAGGTACATGTAATATCATACTTTGGTTTTTGTCAAAGAAATTACACATTCTATGGACAAAAATATCAAGGAAGATACAGTGACAGTCATCTGTGCAAATTTCAGTCCCACACGGTGTCCATGTTTTTAGAAAAAAGTGAAAAAAAAACCCACAGTAGTTCATTAAGTCTTTTCTTTTTTATTTTTGATCTTTAAAAGATCACAAATAATTGTGGTCACTGGTAAATTTACTCTTTTCTGGATAAAGACAGCATTTCAGGCAGAACATTGTTTTAATTAATGGTATGTTTCTACCATCACCATCATTACACCCTGTAAGTTATAATGGAGGTAAATCTGTGAAGATTTCTATTCGGTATGCTACCAAAGTATGATACTGCCTTTAAACAAAAGGCTGCCTTTTGTCTCATAAAAAGCGTTAATTGAAAACATCAACTTTGGTTCTTTATTTGTTTGTTTAGTAGTAACTTTTGTCAGTACCTTTTATTAAGTTCATGCATACAGTATACTGTACATTTATAATAATCTTCTGGGGGCAAGGTACATTGTACTGTAATGTAAATGTGCCTTTATTTGTATACATGTACATGTACATGTACATGAAGGCATTGTGAGGGTACAAAAAGTTAAAACTTATAAGTGCAAAATGTTCCAAAATGTCAATGAATTTGAAGCAATGACCATCATAGAGTATACTGTACATACATGTGGCTGTCATCAGTAAATGTTTGTAAACACGGGAACTTTAGATCACTTACAGGACGTTGTGACATATTTGAAGGAAGTGGTGAAGGGCAATATCATACACTATGAGTACCGTAGGTGTAAAAAAAATTTTCTCATCACACATTTTAATATGGCAATATATGTATTACAACACAATTATCTTTCCAAAAAATAAATATTTGCACTTTTAACTTTTTAAGCAACACTGAAAAAAATTGTATTCAAAATAATTTCAAATGGGGTACCGGATGACGTTAGCATCTCAAGTGGACATTAGGGAGACATCGGGACATAGGGAGACTTTTTGATGTCTCCCTAAGGTACCAGCTCCTTTAGACATATTTTTGCTGTCCATATTTTAATAGAAGACAGAGAATGCTCTCAATATGAACATAATTATGTCAATATCAAGTTCATTGGTTTGGAGGATGTTTAGAAATTACATGTAGGTAAGTAAAGTTTGTGCATGACCCTATGGGAATGTCTCCCTAAGGTCCCATCCACAGTTATACAAACAGCTAGCATGGTACATGTACTTTCAGGGGGAAAATAAAAACAAATAATTAGGAACACAAGTCATTCCATAATGGCAGGTTTTAAAGAGAAAGCATTTTGATGAAATGTATAAAAAACAAGTGACTAAAACGTCTGTACATGGACATGTATACATGGTCTTTTCTCTTTTTTTTTATCATCAACATATTTTTGACATGACTTGTTTTATATTAGTACATGTACAGTGTCTTCATGCACATGTACTGTACAACAGAGCAAGATGACTGTCAAAATTTAGTCCAGGCTGCACTACAGCAGTTGGCCGTGATCCTTGAATGAAGTCAGCAATTTAGTTGCGTGTTGTCAGAGCGCAATACCGCACACACAGCAGTCGGCTGTTGACTCAAGTGTACAACTTCCCCATCCTAACTGAATGTCACTTCCTCTATGACTTCCGCGATCCCGCGGGGCTTTCAAGGGTCAGGATTTGGCATTTTTCCCCTGAAAGCAAGCAGTCAGGACTAAAAAAACCTTGATTTTTAATCAATGTAGCTTGCATTCAAGTTCAATTCTTCTCAGCTTTATTTCATTTTATTGGCTTTTTCGCGTTTGCAAAAAGCCTTTGTTTTTGTTGTGTGTTTTTTTCTTCTTCCTCTTCTTCTTGTAGCCGAAATTCCCATAGACTTTGCACAGGGACATTCGCGGACCCACTTTTGTCATTTTGAAACAGCCGATCTTAACCAAACTTGGTCCAAACAAAGTCCATATAGCGTAGTTGTGTCCCGAATATTTGCGTCATCATGACGTCATCAGGTGTAAAATTACAAGTAATTTAAATAATCAAAATATTCAAAAATCAATAAAAAATCAACCGTTTGAGATATAAAGTTTATTCTTTCGTCAAACATCAATGTTAGGGAAGGTGTTCCTTTGTGATACATTACTTGACCTCTGTGACCTCTACTTCCGGTCAAACAGGAAGTAGCTCCTCATTTAAAAGTGGTATGAGCTATATGTAGGATCATGATTCTTTCGGCAAATGTCAATGTTAGGGAAGGTCTTTCTTAGTAACACAATACTGATTGACAAGCAATTTATATCACATGCGAAAAAGCCTAAGGCCTACAGGTATGTGCTGTTTCCAACAGCCATAATGTCTAGTTTTTGCTTTGCTTTGCATTTCAATTTTGTATGGATGGGTGTTTACGTACAATAAGAGCAAAAGTGCTAAAGAATAAACTTTAGAAATTGAGTCAATTTAATTCATCTAATTTCATCCAAATTTGGTCGCAATGTTACATTTCAACAATATGTACCTGTAAATCAATAAATATAGTATAATTATGTAAATCAGAGATTTCAGAAAAATAGAGACTATTTTAATATGGTTTAAATGCACTAGCTGGGTGCAGTGGTTTAGGCAATGAAAGTATTTTTGAAAATCTTGTAAAGATCAAAAATAAAAGAGAAAATAAATTAAGAAATACTGTGGCCGTTTTTCACTGTTTCCTCAAAATATGTATGGAACTGAAATTTTCACAGACTGTTAGAGTATCTTCCTACATATTTTTGCCCATGAATCTGTATTTCTTTGACAAAAACAATAGTATGATACTACCTTTAATTATCGGAAATTCAAGCTTGACAGTGACACACAACACAGCGCACATCAGGCATGCAACTTGGAAATAACAAAAACGAGGAAATTTCCATCTTTACCATGCTTTGCAGTGTGTTTTTTACTTTTCAATGGCAAAAGAGTGAAGTGAAAAAAGAGGAAATGAGCTGATCCGAGGAAAAGTTGCATGCCTGGCACATTCATGGCATTTAATTACATTTCTTGTGGAATTTCTTTGATCAATTTTATTACTTGTTGAAAGATAAGATTACAAACTGTCCAAAGCTGTTTGTACAGAGTTCCTCTGACAACCACCACTTTAATGTATTGTTTATTGATGCATGCCTTGCATGCACACATGTGCTGTCAATGTCAATTCCTCCACGCTCAAGCGACTACCAAGAATCAAATCTGGCTGCACATGATGCCTGTATACTTGTACACGTATGCAATTCACAGCGAAAAATCCTCCATTACATGTTCTGTAACACGGATGAGAACTGTGCCGTGTGAGACAGGCGCCGCGCTGATTGGTCAATGGGCAAGGCAGTGCTTGTGACGTCACGGAAACCATGTGCTGGCCCAACTCGTTACACACTCACGCACGCAGGGCCATTACAGGCACTTACGGAGCATGCATCACGCGATGTGCCTATGCAAACACACAGTGTACAACTACGCAACGGCCAACCGTACGACATCTCCAGCGACCATGCAATCCTATGCATATTCATGTGGCGCTCTCAGTATACTCAACCAACAGACCCAACACAAGTTGCTATGAATATTCAACGACCTTACAAGTTACAATCACACTCAGACGGTGGCGCAGTTTTGTGTTAAAATGGTTACAAAAATATAGCAAAAGGGCAATTCCACGATAAAGTGGACATGACCATCAAATTTTCAAACTTGTCAGATCTTAATGGTTTTGGTATCAAATTAATGCTAAAAGATTGAATTTTTCAAAAATAATCATTGCATTCAAAAATAACATAATTAACATGTCTAAATATGCAAATGAAATCAGCATACTAAAATTTCAATTAAATATTAAAAAATACATTGAAGTAAAATGGATGTAGCAAGAGAAATTGAAAAAGGAAGTGCAAACTTTCAATTTATTTTCAGAGTTTTAGGGTTGACTGTCATAATAAATTGATCAAAAATTCAATAATTTCAATTTGCCGTGCTTCAGTGAATATTTAAATTATTGTAATTACTTGTCACGGTGTTACAGTAAAAACGAATCTTTTTGATATTATATGAAAAGTACAAACACAGAAGGAATGATTTTGATTATCCAAATCATGACCACAAATAAGTACCATATACAAGTACTAAAATGATGATCAGTCATTTTGTTAATTAATTAAAGAGTGTTAAAAACCTGTCACGGTGTTACAGTAACTGTAACACCGTGACTGTAACACAGTGACTTGCATTGCAATAACACAGAAAATGAATGGAAATGACTTTTGTTGGAGTGACCATGTGTTGGAGGCTTGATGTTTTAAGAATTGTTTTACAATAGACAGAAGGGCCAAGCCAAAGGCAATTAGAATGATACTAATACAGTCAATAATACAAGTAACTTCAAAATATCAACTGTATACTGGCACCAGTGTAAGACAATGGGGGACAGAGTGGGGTGGAGGTGCCCAGGTGAAGGAAAAGAGGGGGAGAAATAAAAATGGAAAAATAAAACATATTAAGAGAACAACCAGACAGAAACAAGTGTCAACCCTGAGAAATGGGTGAGGCAAATCAGCACTCGTTTCCAAACCTATTGCATCTGACAAAGAAAAGGGGGGGGGGGGGGTCCCCTGCAATGCACTTCAGTCCAAGAATGCAAATTTTTTACCCATCTTTACAGACATATTTTGTCATTTGTGATGCTGACAAGTGGGAAAGCAGGCAAAACTTAAGAAAATCACCCCTAAAAACAACTTGGAGGAAATAATATCTTGAAACCTCGTGAAATGTACAGTATTCCTTAATATCATGTGTAAATGTATGGAAGTGTCACGGTGTTACGGTGTATAGTTTCACTTATCTCATTGTTTTTGTTAATCTGTTATGATTTTTTATAATGTTTTGTTTGATCTTGAAGTGTTACACTATGATGTTGAACACTCATTATAAATGGTTGCTACATACCACCCACAGGAGAAATATTATGAGTTGCAAGTATGACAAAAAGATTCTCCATATGTTTAGTACATGCAATTCAGAAGTCACGGCGTTACAGTCACGGTGTTACAGTACATATATTCATAATCTATGTCATAATTGTGCAGTCAATAATTTTTTTTTTCCGATTGTACTTGATTATTATTACTTAGTCTCGGCTACATCCAATCAACAAAAAACTCTTTTCAAAATGTTCTTTAACTTCACAGAGTTTGTTTAGTAAACAAAGTGTGAAAAAATGCATGTCCATTTTGGGTCACGGTGTTACGGTACTAATTAATCATTCATAACTTATTAATTATTATGAAGTTTCATTAATTCTTTCCTTTTTAAAGTTTCCTGTGATGATAGTAATAGATACACAGTGAAAGTTTGTTCTCTAGGCTTACATTTAGTTTGCTATTTACATTTGAAGAGTGAAAATATACTCCAAAGTGTCACGGTGTTATCGTGGAATTGCCCCAAAAGTTCAAATTTGAACGCAGAGTCCGCGAGTTCTCGAACCTCGGGTGACACCCCACAAAAATGGTCAAAAGGTCGAAGGAATGTACAAATTTGTACGTTTTTGGTACAACTTAAAAGATCGTGGCGAGGTCTGTCAAAGTGGCAATGATTCAAGTGGGCATGAAAACTGAAATTTTTGACCAGTGCGATGACGTCACATCTTGAAATGATCGTGACAACCTCTTGCGGCTTTTTCGTGCGAATTTGTGTAAGGGATTTTTCACTGTGCACTTTAATGCATTGTTTATTGATGCACGCCTTACTACAGCAGTTCCTCCTGTCAATGTCAATTCCTCCACGCTCCAGTGATTGCCAAGAATCAAACCTGGCTGCACATGATCAGACGATATACATGCACTGTAGACTAGTATGAAAATAACTTCTCCAAATCTATCAAGGAATTCATCTTAACTTCTTGTGAGTTACCATAGCCTTGTTTAAATTAAACTACAAATATTCATAAATAATAATCATATTATTAAAAAAGAAATGTATTTTTGACATTAAAAAATGAATTTTATTTTCAGTTCTTAATATTAAAAAAAATAATACTAATAGGCATACTTCTACTGTTCCAGAATGAGATTTGTGACTCAAAAGTTTAAGCAAATGTTCCTCAGTTTGCTAAATTTAATTAAACCCTAACCTAACGATTAACGTTTCTCGTTAGTGTTGAACAAATGGGGTTAGTGTCTTTTACGCCACCCATATTATTTTCAATATTTATTTAACTTCTTCTGTTTCAAAATGAGATTTGTTAATTATCATGGGTCCTGTAAACCCTAAAATGAACATATTTCGGCAAAATTTCAGTGAACAAAAAAACCAGTTTCTTACCCAAATAAATACTCAAAATAATATGGGTGGCGTAAAAGACACTAATGCCGAACAAATTTAATATCTCAGTGACAGATATAATTAAAAATACAACATTCTTACAAGCTCGTTTCAAACTTGAACAAAAAACCCTAAACTTGGCTGAAGGCCACAAAAACTTGAAAAAGGCACAAGACATGATATGGCCCATGCTTCGACCATGGAGAAATGCTTCGACCCACAAGTTACATAGCTTCGGCTGTGTCAGTGACAGCACATGGCGCGAGCAATATTCCATTGGTTGCCACAGAAGGCACAGCACCATGCACACATGCACATTGAACAACACGTCATGCATGACATGCCGGCCAGACACACCATGCCAATGCGTTGAGTGCGTATGTAAAAATCCAAGAGCGCGCACGTTTATTTCGACACTGCAAAAATACCGAGTTTTTTTAATAAGCGATTTCTTCTAAAACCCAACACCTCATCCACGCAGAAAATACATGACATGATTCCTAATGGACGCATAACCCATAAAATGCTCGAATTACCTCCGATTGATTCCTGACATCGTTATCTGTGGACATTAAAGACGCCAAAATGCCGTCAAACTGTTCCTGTTCGTTCGCCATGATCGTCGATCAGTGAAGAAAATTACCAATTTGACCTTTGACCCAAGGAGAAAAATTGGCGCGTAATCCAGCCTCTGCATTAAAATATCAAACACATTTAAATTTAATATTCCAAATATTGTATCAAAAAAAAGATCCAAATAAATATTTTTAACAATTTGATATAATTTTAAAAGATAAATTATTTTTATTTAAGTGAGTTTTTGGTCAGAAAAATATAAAGAAAGTGATGATTACTGAAAGAGGTTATTGCTCAGTAGAAAGACAAAATGGCTGACGAGGTGAGAAGATTATTCTTATTTCCTGTTTTTGTTTTGTGTGAACGAAAAACAAAAGTTACTATTCTGTTTATCTTCATTACAGCTCGTTTAATCTGCGTGGATTGTCTTTTGTTCGGTTGATTTATTATTGCGATTTATGTTCTGTGTTTGCTTTTATATTCAAGTTGAGTATTTAGTCATTGTTTTCGCTAGACGCACGTGCCGAAAATGCGATCTTTTTTTTCGCGCGAATGCGGTGCAGTGTCACTTTTGTCAGCGAAAAGGTCATTGTCCTTCACTCCTTGGCTGCAAAAGTACCATTCACGGTGATCGCCGTGGCCTAAACACTGTTTATGCAGATCTGTATACAAAAATTCAGGCAAGTCTTTCGACTGGGGTTTCAAATTGTCAAAGTCGAAATTTAGGAAAGAAACCCACAACTTCACAAGCAGACAAGTGACTGATGAATTTGAATTGACAATCAATGAACTCTCAATAGCGCTCCGCACTAATGATGTCACAAAATCCCCGGCTGTCAGACAAACATTGTCTCACACGCGTAGTGTACATGGACGCGCACACCCACGCACGTGCATGGTTGCAATGTTTTTCTGAGATCCGGTGCTATTTTTAGCGTAAGTGCGGAGCGCTATTGTCAAACATGTTTAAGTCAAAATATTAGGCCTAATATTGATTCATACAAAATGAATAAACAACATTTTTGAGGAGGTTTTCCCTGGTTCTGGATTTGTCATACAGCACCAGAGTCTGCGGTCTAGGCCTAATCATTTTTTTTATATAGGGGGCCTAGGCCTAAAAGTTAGGCCTAATCATCAAATGACCACAACAAGGGAAACTGACTGATATTTGTTTTTATATTACGACGATATTTATTGATATTTGCAATACATGTGTACTTATGTTTAGCTTACATGTAGGTTGCTAGAACTGCTAGCCTTCATCAGGCAACTGAAGATTGGATGCTGGGGTGTCCGTTCAAATCCCGTTCATCCAAGTCCGTGTTCACTGGTCCGTGCTGCACCTACCCGAAAAAAGATTAAGAACTACTGTAATCATATTTCACTGTTTTCTCAAAAAGTGGGATTCGTATGGGACTGAAATTTTTTACAGATGACTGTTGTTGTATCTGTCTTGATATTTTTGCTCATGAACATGTATTTCTTTGATACTCGAAGTATGATACTACCTTTAAAGGTAGTATCATACTTTAGTAAGAGACCAAAACAAAAATGGTCACAGATTTACGTATAACTTACAGGGTATGAAGATGATGCTGGTAGAAACCTACTGTTAAAATATTTCTGCCTGAAATGGTGTATTTAACCAGAAATTAGTAAAACAATGACCGAAAATCTTTTTGATCTTTTAAAAGATCAAAAATGAGAGAAAAAAGACTTAAGAAATGTTGTGGCCGTTTTTCACTGTTTTCTCCAAAAGTGGGCAAAGTATGGGACTGAAATTTCCACAGATGCCTGTTACTGTATCTTTCTTGGTATTTTTGCCCATGAATCTGTATTTCTTTGATAAAAACCAAAGTATGATATTACCTGTAAACCATCGCTTCTGAGAACCACACACTCTCACAGAAGAGATTACATGGTGCCACTTATACAACTTATACAATTGTTTGCCTTTAAATGTACTGGGGCCTATACCATAAGTCTGAAAATAAAGGATGTGAATTGAATTCCATTTCTCATTTCTGTTTTGTTTGCATTATTCTAGCAATTGCATTTGGCTGTTCCCAGTTGTCCAGCCCCTAGTCCTGAGGATGCTAGTAGGTGGGATGCAGAAGTGGCTAGCGGTATGGCAATGGACGCTGAGGTGATGGAGTTTATGCCAACTGCTGTCACCTCAGGCATGATGCTGGTGCCCTACGACCATCAACCGATCTACGGACCCCATCTCCCTGGTCTGGAAGCTGGAAATGGTGAGAGGGGTTGGGTTAGCATGTTTGGAACTTGATTGAGAGTAGGGGGGGGGGGTTATCTCACTGGGCTTGAGACTAGTTCGCGACTCCAGATTTTGCTAGTTGCAGAGACGTCTCCGCAACAGAGTCTTTAGTCTGGTGAATTCAAACTGGGGTGTTTATGTGCAATGAAAGAAGTCTGTGTAGTGTGTACCAGATACAGTGTACTATTCCGATTTAACTCACAAATGGCTTTAAAGGTAGTATCATTGTACTTTAGTAAGAGACCAAAACAGAAATGTTCACAGATTTGCGTTTAACTTTCAGGGTATGAAGATGGTGCTGGTAGAAACCTACCGTTAAAATTGTTCCGCCTGAAATGGTGTATTTATCCAGAAATTAGTAAAACAACGACCAAATTTTTTTTGGATCTTTTAAAAGATCCAAAATAAAAGAGAAAAGACTTAAGAAATACTGTGGCCGTTTTTCATGATTTTCTCAAAAAGTGGGCACCGTATGGGACTGAAATGTTCACAGATGACTGTGACTGTATCTTCCTTGATATTTTTGCCCATGAATCTGTACTTCTTTGACAAAAACCAAAGTACAATACCTTTAATATTGATCACTGACTGTAATGTGTTTGACATTCCACAGTTCACAGCAACAGTCCAGTTCCAGCAAGCTTCATGGCGGGAGATGGCGATAACATCCAGAATTCTGATATTCGAGGTAACAGATTCAAAATATTCGACACAGTGGTGCAACATTCAGACAGAAAACTTTGCTATACAGGGTGTCCCAGAAAAACAACACCACATTGTCGGGAACCATTATGTTAAAAACAAACTGTTTATCACTTCAAGATTTATCACCATGTACAGTGTAAGCGAAAATTTGCGAAAATATGACCAAATGAAAGAGTACTCCTTAAAACAAATTTGCAGTATTGCAGAATAAGTGGTCAATACACACATAATGTGTATTCAAAGAAAGATGAAAATTGGGTTTTGAGGTTTTTTCCCTCAATGTCAGTCAAATTTTGCTCACATTCTACACGGTGATAGCCAAGACATGGCTGTATCACATATCTGAATCTTGAAGTGATAAACAGTTTAAGTTTCATTTAATAGTTCTCGACACAAAGTGTTGCGTTTTTTGGGGACACCCTGTACAATGAAACTAATGAAATCAAAATTAGAAATAATTTTGGTTTGAACTTTGAAATATCAGTTTACACCAGTGTTCAAAGGCTAAACATGGGTTAAGCTTAAATTCCAACGATATAGAAGTGCAAAAGTACGAACGATTCTTATGTGGTGTTTCCGCAAACCAATCCACATTGCTACATTTCACTGATTGCTGATCCACCATGCAAACCTTCAACAAAGTGACATTGTCTTCTCCAGATGGTAAGGCGTCTCGGGGCATGTGCGGCCTGCGGAACATGGGCAACACCTGCTTCATGAACTCCGGCCTGCAGTGTCTCATGCACAACAGCCAGCTGCTGCAGCAACTGCCCCAGGCCGAGCAGCTGCTCCCGGAGACGTTGTCCGGCAAGTTCAGGGTCTTGGCTGACAAGGCCTGGAGCGGGGAGTTCTCCCTCTTGCATCCCTCGGAGTTTAAGGAGACGTTGGGGATCATGCACGGGCAGTTCAGGGATTACAGACAGGTGGGTCTGGTCACAGGAGCTTAACAAAATTTGTCCGTAAAAGTTCATCTGCAGATTGTCCATGCATTTAACCCCTTCAGCCCGGGGAGCATCCATAGCAGCCCCACGTCATGGTCTCAGAATATTCATTGAAATGCATTGAATGGGGGCATTGTCTGGATCAAGAGGTTCTGGGAACCGTTATTGTCCACAAAAATTCCGCTTATTGTTGTACATTCACCCCCATAATTTGCATTTGAAAAAAATCTCCATTTTCGAGTCAATGGTAACCTCTGAGTTCGAAACATCTTGCTGTGAACGGATTAGAGTCTGCCTTGAATACGATCTTTTGTGCGGCGCTATTCAACCAATTCGTGCCTGCATTGTTTACGCCGAGCACCCTGCACACAAAGCAGGGCCAGATGACCTCTATGTGACCAGTGGCTGATGATGAGGTCGGAACAAGCAGGGCTGAAAATAAACCTGGGCTGAAGGTGTTCAGATGAAACTTAATGAAAACAATGACAATAAGCACCTGCCAAGATGGTATAGAGAATCACATAGGAAAATGAGAGAGGTCTCAATGCCATGGCCTCCATGGCCTCTATTAAATTCCAAGCTTGTTATTAGTTTTGCCAAACAACCATTGATGATGTTATTTGAATTGTTGCATTACTACCAGAACCAACAGATTTAAAAATGACTATTTTCAATGTGTGGCTTTTATATATTTTTTTTCTGGCAGCATGATGGACAAGAGTTCTTGGCGCTTCTTTTAGACACCTTACACGAGGAGCTCAATCAAGCCAAATCCAAGAAGAAGACCCAGTCTCCATTCGAAGACATCTCAGAAAACTCCAGTGACTCTCAGTACATGTCCGAGGCATCGACGTCCAAGCTCAGTGAGCTGGAGGCACTGGAAATTGACTCGGGAAAAGAGGAGCATGTTTCCAGCCACCAGAACAACCAGCGGGACAGCGAGAAGGAGACCGGCTCTGGATCGGAAGAGAGTGGAGCTGGGGAGGAGGTGAAAGTCCCCAGCATCGAGGAGTTTTTCAAGAAGGACATGAAGACCCTGAATACTAATATGATGCAGGGGGAGGAGGTCACGTCCAGCCCGGCTACCGGGAGCGAGAAGTTCCCCAAGCAGGAGAACTCCAAGAAGCCTCAGAAGTCGCCCACCAAGCAGCAGCGGTCTCCTCTCCGGAACAGAGTGGAGAACGACTGCGAGAAGCCGAACTCTTCCCCCAAGAACAAGAAGACCAACCTTCTGGTGGCCAAGAAGAACCTGAAGGGGAACCTGAAGAATGGATGTGGAGAAGGCAGCAGCGTCAAGTGCATTGCTGAGAAGGACCTTTATGAGGACGAGGATCCCATCAAGAGAATGAAGATGGACTCTTGCAGCAAGACGGAGCTCCTTCAGAATCTAGCGAAGGAGGGCATGACTACATCATTCCACAACTATGCCACTTACTCTGTCCCAGAGCTCCTCGGTAAAGACAATTTCTTCCCAATGGCTGACAGTAAAGTGACAAACAAGCTTATCGAACTCGAGGGCATGGACACTTCTCTCAAACCCGTCACGGAGGCTGGGTGCTTCAACCAACTCAAACCTCAAGTTGGGCTCCACGACCCATCGGTCAAATGTCCAAACCTGCTGTTCCCGGCCAAAAACGAGGAGGTCGAGACCAAGATCGCGGCTAAGAACAGGGAGGAGAGGCCGTCGTGTCTGGCTCCGCACACCAGCACGAGCAACGAGCAGGATTGCTGTTTCATTCCAAACAATCAGCAGTTTCTGACAGTCCAGCGGACACCGTCCCGCATCAAGAAGGAGGTGGTGATGGAAGACGTGGACCTAGGAGGAGACGAGGGTGAGGTAGAATGGGATGAGTACCTCAGGTCTAATCAGTCACCCATCATGGACTTCCAAGGACAGTTCAAGAGTACCGTAAGTAAACAGAAACCAAGAAAGTTCTATTCACCCCTTGAATCCAACAACATTTCATTCAGACTAAAAGAAATGTATGCAGGCATGCAACTTTTCCTCGGATCAGCTGATTTCCTCTTTTTTCACTTCACTCTTATGCCATTGAAAGTGAAAAACACTGTACAAAATATGGTAAAGATTGGAATTTCCTCTTTTTTTGGAAAGTCCAAGTTGCATGCCTGTGTATGGTGTTCTTATTCTTTCTACATTAGAGCTGCTTCTTTTAACAGAGTCCCAGCCTTTACCACAGTTGTTATTCTTATATTTATCATACATGTACTTATCTTTAGAAATTGCGAAGACACCATGTGCAAGTCTTACTCATTCTAGTCTCTCCACCATGCAAAACTTCAAAACCTACATACTAAACATTGAAAATACAGCAGCCAGAAGTGACATTTGAGCCTCAAATGTCATTAAACAACCACAAGGGAAACTGATCGGATTTTGAGTATCCCTAGTACCTAGTCAGAAGCTCTATTGTTTTCTGACTGCTAAACGAACAGAGATAATCGACTGTTACAGACACCGCCAACATTTGGTTGGATAGCTGAGTTGGTAGAGCGCCGGTACTTTATTCCAGAAGTCGTTGGTTCGAATCCCGGTCCGCTCCTATGCCTTGGTGTGTGACTACTGCACACATAAAAATAAATGCCAGTGCACTACCACAAATTCCAACAGCAATTACACAATAGACCATGGGAAAAATTACCCACAAGATAAATGCCAGTGCACTGCCACAAACTCCAACTTTCGTTATCACAAGTCTCATGCCTTACTTCCCTGAACCTGATTAGAATTAAACAGAGTTTTCCTGGACCTTTGGTACTGAATCAAACAAAACCCCAACAACAGTTCCTTACTGTTTGTTACCAAACCAGCCCAAACTCAACAGAACCATCGTTTGAAGTTTGATTGGGTTGAGTCTGTTTAGTCAGTTTGATAGAAACATCAGCAATCTTATTCATTTTGTAGATTACTCTGCCTGGTGATTTGTTCCCAAACGCACTCACACTTATCCTCTAGTTTGGTTGTCTCTTCTGTTTGTTTGTAGGTTGTGTGTGCAGTATGTGGACATGTATCCATTATCTACGAGCCATTCATGTACCTCTCGGTCCCGTTACCTCGTGCAATGGAAAAACAGCTCAGTAAGTAAAAGAAGGTTCGATAAAGAAGTTTCATGCCTCTCAATTCAGAGATCAAGTTTATACGGAGCTCTAGAGGTGCCATCCAACTTGTTGAAATCCTGACATCTTGGGGGGACGACGTGTCAGGTTTAAGATTACAACATCCTGAGATAATTTAATATCACAGGATGACGACATCCTAAAATCAAGATGATGACATCCTGAGATAATTTATCACGGAATGACGACATCCTAAATTCAAGATTTCAATATATTTCAATTTCGTCATCCCGCTCGTAATTTTCACGCCTTAGTTTTAATAAAAATTAGGAGAGCTGTAAATCGCTCTCCTTAAATCAACGTAGGGAATTTAGGAGTTTGATTTGCTCTCACTAACAAAAATCAAGTTTGAGCTGCAAATCCAACTCCTTAAATCTACATATGACCTAGTCATACTAGTGAATAAAGAGAGCAGTTTGTTCTTGCTAAACCACGCATTTGCATGTGTCTGGTTTCAGAAAAAGATGCAAAATTGCGCTTGTCCTCTTGAAAAAGATAATAAAAAAAAAATGTTTGTGTATTTTCCATAAAGGGAAAATGTCAGCTTGAAAAATGTATGTGATGTTTTAAAAAAAAAGGCAGCTCTCCTTAAATTGTTAAGGAGCTCTTTTTTCGCTCTCCTTGGAAAATGAGAGCGGAGGAGAGTGATCACTCTCACTCTCCTTAAAAATTAAGGCCTGAATATGTCGTCATCCCGAGATGACAAGTCGAACGGCATCAGTCCATTTTTAGAGCTCTGTAAGTTGACATTTGAGTAATCAATCTTTTTATTTCTTGTTCCTCTCCAAGTCGTTACATTCATTCCCAAACATGGCCAGACGCCGGGAAGGTACCTGGTGACCCTGAATCGACTAGACACCGTCAAGGAGCTCAGGATAGCCCTGGTGGGGATGCTGTATGGCGACGGCTTACCCAAGGACAAGGAGTTGGTCCTGGCAGAGGGGCTTGATCATCACATCTCCAGATTTCTGGTACTGGAAAGTTGACCATTCTAAATAGTACATGTACCTGTTTGATGTAGCAACTTGGCTTGTGCTTTGCTATGTCCCTGCATTAGTACTCAAGTTGTGTGTATGATTTCTGTTTGGAGGTTGTTCCAGCAAAGAGGAGCATAAACAGTAGCAAACGGAATGCATACCCTCTGAAGACTTGAACTGAGTATTATAAAATAGAATTGGACACATGAGATGGATTGATAGCTTGTTTCTTCTAAAATTAATGTAATTCTTAAATTCTTTTGTCTTCATCTGTTGGGGACCGCTGTAAATTGTTTGTGGTGCTAAGGCAGTGTTTTAATGGAACCACTGAGCAGAAATCATTTTTATGCAACTTTAAGCATTTGTGTCTGCTGTAGGCAATGTTTATGAAGCAGAGTTTAACCCAGGAAGCTATCTGTATGGAAAAGATGATGGTGTTAAATTGATTGAAAGGTGAACAAAGAAATATTGACTGGAGCGGGATTCGAACCGGCGACCTCCTGAATACCGTACAGGCGCTCTACCAACTGAGCTATCCAGCCCTACGTTGGTGGTGATCCTAATAGTCAATTGTCCTTGTTTGTTTGGCAGTCAGAAGCCATGGTGTTAAATTTAGGTATTGAAAAGGGCAGCTTTGTGGGAACTCGCCTCTTTTTAACTTACTGCCAAGTTAATAGTACCTGCAGTTTGTACACAAACGTGGCAACCTAGGTGGGTCGTACATTTTACATTAATTTACTATGCTATTTTTTATGCAGGAGGACAGTATACAGTTGAGATATATCAACGACAACTGCCGCCTGTTGTACGCATTGGAAACCTATTCCAAATCGGCTCTTGAAGAGTTGGTCCATCACACAGTGACGCCTAGTGAAACCATGTGTAGCAGTCTCGCTCAAGAGACCGATTCAAGAACTGAAACCGATAAGACGAGCGAGTGTGTGGAGACCCCAAAGCGGGCCAGCGTGGACCTGACGCAGCAAATCGACGCGGACTACCTCCCTACAAGCGCCGAGAGTGCCTTTGAGGCCCCAGATGCATCATGGGATGAGGTCCTGACGTCGTCCAGCCAGTACGCAGAGATGAACAACGTTAACAACTCCCGAGTGGACGACGTGATGAAAGAGGTGCCGCGCGACGCGGAGGTCGGAGCCTCAGCGGCCGACGTTTTCTCGAACATGACATATTTTGATGTGAACGAGCTCCCGCCGATGGACGAGCAGGGTGGCGAAGAGGCGCTGGCGGCTCTGCCTCACAAGACGCGGGGTTCAAACAGCAGCCTCCAGGGCAACGTGGACATCAACAGCCCCGAGGCCGTCTGGGGACCGATTCAGGATGAGGGCGCGACGTGGAACGACGACGTCTTCGTCCCAGAGAAAGGCGGAGAGACCAGCGACAGTGGAGTGGTCATGAGCCAGTGGCATTCATGTGCAATCTGTCTGGAGGAATATCCCGAGCATCAGTTACTCACGCATAAGGCCTGTGGTGGGGTCTTGTGCCATGCATGTATGGAGGTAAGGGAGAGAATCTTTACTAATGGTTTGTCCCAGTATGGAGGTTCAAAAGTGAACATCTGCTTTTCTGCTCTCCAAGTAGCAGAGAAGCAGATTGAATGCTTTTGTAAATGCTCTTTTCTACTTTTCTGTGAACGAACGTTTGGTAAAATGCACTTTTCTGCTTTTCTGTTTTTCTGCTACCAGAAAAGCAAATGTTACTTTTTACCCGAAACTGGCAGTACAAAAGCAGATTGAACGCTTGTGGAAAGCAGAAAGGCAAACAAGTGGATTCATCAAAAACGTTCAATCTGCTTTTCTGGTAGTAGGAAAAGTGAAAATGCAGATATTTACTTTTGTACCGCCAGTTACGGGTAAAAAGTAACATTTGCTTATCTAGTAGCAGAAAAGTGCATTTTACCAAAACGTTCGGTCTGCTTTTCTGCTAAAGAAAATGCTTTTCTGCTAGTAGAAATGTAGAAAAGCGCATTTTACAAAAGCGTTCGATCTGCTTTTCTGTTACTTGGAGAGCAGAAAAGCACTTTTGAACCTCCATAGTCCAGCCACTGAAGGGGTCTTGTCCTTATATCCTTGGCACTGAACTATCGACTTCGAGCCCCTGCTGTGTCCTGGATCATTGTCCTGATTGACAGATTGTGTCCACATTGATGATGGACAGTATCCATAAGCAATGCTTTATTGATTTTAAGCAGCTGTACTGTAGTGAAGTTCAAGACTGACAGGTGCAGGATTTTAGCCCCGAAATCCTGGGCCTGGCCAGGCTTTTTAGCGGCTTGGCCCAACCATCTCCTCATCAATAATCCTCATGCCAACTGCCACCAAATCTACCATATACTCTCCTCTCTTCATTGAATTCAACTAATTCCATCCTTTGTATTCTTGTCCAGAGAGCTGTTAAGCATTATGGTCAGCAAGCTGTAGACTGCCCGGTAAGATTGAAATTTGTTTTTATAGTATTCCCACCAAGATGAACTTAAAGGTAGTATCATACTTTGGTTTTTATCAAAGAAATACAGATTCATGTGCGAAAATATCAAGAAAGATACAGTAACAGTCATCTGTGAAAATTTCAGTCTCATACGGGGCCCACTTTTCGAGAAAACAGTGAAAAACACTTTTCTCTTTTATGTTTGAACTTTTAAATGATCGAAAAGATTTTAGGTCGTTGTTTTACTAATTTATGGATTAATACACCATTTCAGACGGAAAAAATTGTAATGGTATGTTTCTACCACCACAATCTTCATACCCTGTAAGTTATACGTAAATCTGTGATAATTTCTGTTTTGGTTTCTTACCAAAGCATGATACTACCTTTAACAGAGGACAATAAATAAATGGAATAGTGAATGAATGATTCAACACCATGGCACGATTTGAATGTTCCAAATAGACTTCAACATTTTGGAATTTAATTTTTGGTTTGACGGCATTGTAGGTTTGTAGGAAAGAGATCGATCCCAGCCAGGACTATGTCATCATGCAATCGTCACAGATGGCTCGGCCTGCCAAGAGAGTCCTGTTACTACCCGTCCTATTCAGGAATGACACCGTGGAAGATGGAGAAACTAAGGTAGGTCAAAGGTTACATGACTCACACCTTGAAAAAAACTATGAAAAAAACATTCTTTGGGCCTGTTTGTTTCACTGCGGACCGTGATCACCATATTTAAGGCCGTATCTCGCCAAATGCTCTTAGAGTGATCCCCCATGTACCGTTCCCAGGTTGTAGCATTGCTGCACGTATCGCTGAAACGATCCTTGGGGTATGGCGGCGTGTGCGTCGTTTCATGGCTTCTGACTGCCAAACGAACAAAGATAATTGACTATTGGGGTCACTACCAACGAAGGGCTAGATAGCTCAGTTGGTAGAGCGCCTGTACGGTATTCAGGGAGTCACCAGTTCGAATCCCGCTTCAGTCAATTTTTCTTTGTTCACTTTTCAATGAAATTCTACAGTTTACACTTTTTGGGTTGTTGAGCATGAGCCAAACGTTCGTCCCTTTGCTTTCCTTTCAGTTTCGGCTAACGGTTAGTGAAAATTTGTAACCGGATAATTAAATCGGGGTTGGTTAATCTACAACAAATCCTAGCACTATTAGGTGTGTAGTTTGACCGATGATTTTTCTTGTTATGTTTATCTAGGGAGAGCTGTTTGCCTACCCTAATGCAGTACATACCCATAATGAAGTCAGTGGTGAATGTTTATACAGTGAGATTGAGCGTATGCTACCAGTGCAAGCAGCATTCTCCATTGTAATTACTGATGGCCGGGTAAGTCCATAGGACTGAAATTTCCAGAGATGACTATAACTGTATCTGTCTTGATATTTTTGCCCATGAATCTGTATTTCTTTGACAAAAACCAAAGTATGATATTACCTTCAATGGCAAAATTTCCATAATATTGATTATTAAGTTGATTATTTTGTGGCCTCATTTCTTATACTTTATTGGCAAAATTTATTGAACAAAACCCCCGCCAGTGCCTTTCATCACACAAGTGCACAACCACAACCTCCTGTGCAACTGTACTATAGGCCACGGGTAGCCTTACCAACAAACAAAATGCCAGTGCACTGCCACAAACTCCAACACTTGTTTCTACAGGTCTCATAATGCCTTACTTCCCCAAACCTGTCAGAATGAAACAGTGTACCCCTGGACCTTTGGTACTGACCAGGGATGAGATTTCTCAGGTTAAAATCTGATTTTAGATTTTTCTGTTTTGGGTTTCAGACTTTTTTCCTCACAGGCTGTGTACAAAAGTATAGGAGATTTTCAGATTTCAGACTTTTTATGCTCCATGTTAGCTGTTTTTAGACATTTTTATCATTGGTCAATCTCATCCCTGTTACTGAATCAAATAAAGTCCAACAACAGGTCCTTACTGTTTGGTACCAAACAAGCCTATTAAACTCAACAGAACTACCTGTGGGAGTTTGAGTGGTTTGGGACGGTTAGTCTGCTGTCCATAGCCTTTTCTCACAAAAAGTTAGAGTGTACAATGATGCTTCTCTACCATCTGTGCTAGAACCTGGTCAAGTCTGAATGGTCTTAATCTTTAAACCACTCCAGGGAATTCAGTGCTCACGTTGCATCTACAGTGTCCACTGTCGGGGCTGCCAGCTGGTCCGAGAGGTGGACATCACCCTCAACTCGGACGATCACCTGACCGTAGTCTACCAGAGCCTACCCGCCGAGGTCAGGGACTTGGCTAGCCGTGCCTACGACGACAGGTCTTTCAGGGAGTTGACCAGTAACGAGCCCTTGACCCTCAGGGAATGCTTCAAGGCGTTTACGGAGAGGTGAGTCTGGATTTGACTCTAACTAACTGACTAAAGAGGAATCCCAAATGTTGAAATTTTTTTCAGGAGAACATGGGTGAATTGCTTTGATCGTTTTTTTGATCGACAGAGAGGATTTGGACGAGCACAATCCTTGGTTCTGCCCCAAGTGCTGCAAGCCCCAGTGTGCCACAAAGACCATCGCTGTCTGCCGATTCCCCGATACGCTCATCGTCTACTTCAAGAGGTCAGTAGCAAGAACTAATCAATCAATCATTTGATCAAGGGTATTGCCGCATCTACTATCGAGCGGTACTCCTTCGGTCTTCTGATGGCCATCCCCCAGGCAGTCACGCCACCCATCCCCATCTCAGCTAAATAACAATCCACCTGACACAACGTGTCACGTGGTCGCCTTACTGGGGGCGAGTCCTACCAGTAGGGTCTCTCAAAGAGATATGCCGTATTTATGCACAGCTTGTTTGGAAACCGACTGAAACACAACAAAGCTGTCCCCTCCTTTTCTTACATTCCTTACTTCGGCTGAAAATCTTCATGCCTCATGTTTTCTACCTCCATGCCATAGGATTCTTCACCCGGCAAGTTTTATCCTGTAATTTCTGGTCCTTTTCAGAAAACATGCATCCCCATCTCCATTTCCTCTGCAATTTTATTAACACAACCCCTTCTATTACTTTGAGTGGCCTTAAACCTTGTTTTATATTATTTCCTTGATTAAAGGCAGAATACATTATATATTTGGTCCGTCTATATTTTGTTGTCTCGCTGTGGTCAGGTTCGTTTTTCACCAGTTTGCCAGCACCAAACTGGAGAACAAGGTGCTGTTCCCAGTGGAGGGACTGGACATGTCCGAATTCCTCTGCCCAGGGGTGACCAGAGAGGGCATGGACCTGACCTATGACCTGCAGAGTGCCGTCTGTCATTTCGGAGGTAATAATAATAATTTGGGAGGCTAATCATCCTTACTGGCAGCTGGGGTACTGAATTGCGAAGGATGCGGCTACAACGTGATCGAGTAGCAGGCTTTCATGGGCGCCCTTGGCTGCCAGCCACATCAACCCATATATGATCACGGAGCACAGCCTGAGATTGAAAGTGTTTGATTTTTGAGGAGGGAGGAAAACTGGAGAACCCGGAGAAAAACCCTCGTAGCATAGGAGAGAAACAACGCACAACTCTACTCACATATGACCCAGGCCGGATTCGAACCCGGGCCACATTGGTGAGAGGCGAGTGCCTAATGCACTTGCCACCTATGCATCCCAATAGTCATTGTTTGCTTTGCATGTACGCTGGACCCAGCACTGATCTTGTAGGTCGAGTTTATCGGCTGCCAGCCTACCCTGTGGCCGTTTTCTAACACTTGGTTAGCCAATTTCATTTCACTAGCAGACAGCACACAAATTCGCTAAGCGCAGACAAGCTTTGCTCAGCAGAAATCGTTTATCAACCAAAATTCCATTTGATATACATGGCTTCTGACTGGTTCTTTACAGAATTTTACTGAGTAGAATGTTTTTTTGAGAAAAGAAGATATTCCGAAAAAAGAAAACAAAAGCAGATGTATTTATTTTGTCACTGTCCAGTAGTGCTTCTTATTTTGTGTTAGTCTCAAGTCCTTATTAGACCCCAGATTCTTTCTTTTAGGAAAATTGTTTGTTTTAATTTTTATTTATGTAAGTAATAAACTGCTGTAAACTGCTCATCGGACAAAATGATGACCTGAAATTTATAAAATGCTTGCACACAAAGCAAGGCCAGATGACCTCTATGTGACCGGTGGCTGATAATGAGGTCGGAACAAGCAGGGCTGAAAATAATCCCGGGCTGAAGGGGTTAAACTCCATAGACGATCTAGAATCTGAATGTTTCGTTGTGCTATGTTTGCTTCGCTTTGTGCAGGTGTAAATGCCGGCCACTACACGTGCTACGTCCGTAATCCTCTGAACAGCCAGTGGCAGTACTGTAACGATGAGATGATCACCCATCAAGAACCATCAGAGAACGATGCAACCAGCGTCTACATCTTGTTCTATCAACGAAGAGGTGAGTCTGAACACGGGGCATTTCACCAAGTCTGAGCAAGAGACTGTATGCGACATTTTCACAGACATGACAGATGACGCTTGCCCATAGAGATACAGTCGAACCTCATTAATACGAGCTCTCTTAAGACGAGATCTTGGTTAAGACGAGCATATCACGCCGGTCCCGACCGAGTTGTGTATGTTTCTATGGGGAAATATTTGCTTAATACGAGCACTGATAATACGAAAAACCTTTTAATACGAGCGTTTTGGGCTGACCCAGTTGCGTGAAAGTCATTGTAAACAACCCATTTAATACGAGGATTTTTTTATCTGGCTTCTTTTGGAATCGATTTTCGGATTTCTTTGTACAGATTAAGAAAAATCCCACCACCATCAATTCGCCGTTGTTTAATGTTACCGAAAGCTAAATTCACCGCAGCGCTAATGCCCACTCATTATCCCCTCCTGCGGTTTTACCAGCGGCTTGCCCAGTGGAAAGTGTAAACAAAAAACAGACAATGTACGGCGCGTCGTATTTTAGTTTTATTGTGCGTGATCCACATGTGATTTTTTTTTGGCTGTCACGAAAGTCAAAACCCGACCGAGGAAAACGGCGAGGTCTTCCATTTTGTCGATTCGTTTTCGTAAGGAGAAAAACTTCTTCATTTTTTTTCTCAAAAATCAAGCCAAAGTCCACGCTAATTTGCAGACAATTTTACCTTGCTGATGATGTGTAAAAAGGATTTTGGTCACAACAAATTCTTCAAAGTGTAGCCAACATGTATCCGAACAAAATAATATTCCATGAACGGACCGATACGATCCGACTGCGGCCCGACCGATCGGCCGATGTTACAGCTACACATGGTCACCATGCACGTGATCGGATATAAATGTGGCTAAACTGCAGCATGGGTTTCGTTCATGCAATGCTTCCGCTGATTGGTCACGGCATGCCGACATAGAGCAAATTTTGTGATTGGCTACATGGAGGGGAGGGAAAAAAGACAGATGTTGGGCTGCTAAAAAAACCTGACATCATAAAAAAATAATCCGTGTCAAAAAAAAAAAACCACGAACGCACTTATTAATTTAAGTTAAAAAAGGCGCCCTCTCGTGTCCATCAAAATATCGCTGGTGCACATTGCTTCATACTGCACACATTGTTTGGCAACCAACTTGTCTGAACGTGCGGTGCTAACGTTCGTCGCTGTCATCCACTCGCAATATATTTTCATGTCATTTTCGTGCCGTCATTATTTTTATTTACTTGGTTTTTATTATTCTTACATATTGTAATGAAATCCCTTTTACATACGTGACAATTCAACAAAATGGAATTTATCAAGCAAATTTATTAAGTATAAATTACTTCTAAAATGGAAACACGGACTTGACTATGGGTTTCCAGAGGGATAGTGCGTGCTGTATGTGCCGTGTACCGCACACACGTGCATTTCGGTTGACAAAATATGGATCCCGCATAATACGAGGCCCCGCTTAATACGAGCATTTCGGTAAGTCCCGGCGACCTCGTATTAACGAGGTTCAACTGTACATACTAATAAACTAGAGGGCGGACGCACAATACTCCCCTGTACTGTGGTGCTGTGATCGCATGGGCCCGTGCCGCCATTACTATTATGGGCACGAATTACGTATACTTATGCGTACCAGGAAATGCTGTGCTGACGGAGCACTTGCGTAAACTACAGTACAAATGCCTATGCCCTACGTACACAGCTAGGATAGTAAAGTGCGGCGCAGTGCCCATTTCATTAATGCCAGATCGATCCCCATGTTGTCACAGAAATTTCGCAGAGCCCGCCCTCTAGTTTATTAGTATATATCTCTATGCGCTTGCCATAGTTTCCGCCATCTTGGTTGGCAAGAACTCGGGCTGTGACGTTGCAAATGAAAGGTCATATTGCTTGGGCATTGAAGGATGCAGGTCTGTAGTACCCAGGCAGTGTAGCTTCATATGGGTATTTGGTGACTTGGTTTGAGACATGGCATTTGGGATCCTACACTGGACTATGACAGAATACATGAGGCAAAATGTCACTGGGCTGAACGGCGAAGGCTGCGCACTGTCCCTGTTTTGGTCCAGATTCTTGGAAAAGTGATATACCGTCATGATTTCAAAGATTTCTAAACTGCAGCTCTTTGTGTCTTGTTTTTATACCATGAATCCAAAATTGTTTTTTTCAGTAAAATAATCATTGATAGCACTTGTTCAGCAAAGCTGCAAGCCTTGAATTTAACGGAGGCCACAGAGGCCACGGCCTTCGTTGCCCTGGTTCTTGGCCTTGGTACCCCCTTCAAATTGTTCCATAGACATTGCGATTTTCCAGTGGAAGTGCCCCTTGCAATGGCCTTCGTTGCCCTTGTTCTTGGCCTTGGTACCCCTTCAAAATGCAAATGTTTCCATAGACATGATTTTCCAATGGAAGTGCCCCTTGCAATGGAAAAGTGGCCTTGCCCTTTCAGAACCAAATTCAAGGCCTGAAACTCTTCAGCAAATAACCCCAGTTTGTTAATTTGTTTGTATTTGCTTTATCATAGGACTTCAAGTTGAATTCACCCCACCACTAGGATATGAACACACACCCATGGTCCCACCACCTCCGCCCCCGTCATCACCCCCTCCCGGTCAGGTGGAAATGTCCGGCCACCTCACGGACCGGACATCGTTCCAGTCCGGCATTGACCGCTTCATCTCGGAGTTGAACAAGGAAGAGGAACGCATTGATGACGAGAGCGCTTCCGTCGGGAAAAGCGCAGATCTGGACTGAAATCTGAAGTGAGCCGCGTTCGCAGGACGTAATCCTCATTTTGGTGTGGGCAGGCAGAACCAGATTGGATGGTTGGAGACGATTAAGCATCAAAGGTTGTCCAGTGATCAAGAACACCGTGCTTGTTCAGGATCGGCAAATGACATGCAGCATGCTCGATTAATTTTGTGTGATGTCGTTCCCTAAATCCAGTTTATGTACCTCACGGCAACACGTCGCCCGCGATGCCTCGCTTATTTTTCATCGAGTACGTACCCTTCTGTAGACATTCAGTATTAGCTTCTTTGCAGTATATTCCTGTCAGCCTTCCTCATTACTCGACCCATTGGAAATGCAGCCTGCTCCAGCAAATTGAGGCATATGTCCAGATGCTAGAGAGAGGACCATTGAGGCTGTAAAATCTACACGTCCATCCGTTCCCAGATTTATTGTTCAAACCGAACAACTGTTTGTCCCATGTAATTTTCTGTCAGAAGTTGAATTGTATAATTAAGACAATATCGCCTGTGATTTATTGCTTTTCCCTAAGAAGCCACTGGTCCAAATTCTGTGATTTCATGTTTTTTTACGGCAACCTTATCTCAGTACAAGTCCACCAGGGTCCAATTTCATGGCGCTGCTAAGCACAAAGAAATTGCTTAGCACAAAAATGTCTTGCTCAATAAAACAAACCAGCATTAAAAAAATTTATTTGATATTCATGGTCAACAGCCAAAAGAACAATCACAAGTGATACACAACACATGGAAATTTGGTTGTTAACCCTGTTTTTATCAAGACACAAATGTCATGCTTAGCAAATTTTTTGTGCTAAGCAGGGTGGTGAAATTGGCCCCAGAACGTCATGAGGACAAAGTCATGTTTTTGTGAAACTTACGGTAGTATTGAAAATAAATGTATCCGTGCAATAAGGGTGTGTTGCAGGGGACTTTACCATCAAATTCTGTTGGTGCTTGAAAAAAGAAAGAAAATGAATGGACTTGTAAAAAAACCGTAAACCAAATTGGTTTCGCATTGTTTATACTTTCTACAAGTTGTAGATTATATCTTCTATTTAAGATTACTGTATCTGCAATGTGATATAACATGTAAAATTCATCTGATACAAGAAAAACTACATAGTGTTTGGTATTGTGTACATTTTACAGATTTTTTGACTTGCTTTTTGAGTAAAAAAGCATCCTCATTGTTCGGTATTTATTTGTTATTTATTAAATTTTTGTTTTAATCATCAAATAACCACAAGGGGAATTGACTGAAATTAAAGTCATTGAAAAGTGAACAAAGGAAAATTGACTGGAGTGGGATTTGAATCGGCAACCTCCTGAATACCGTACAGGCGCTCTACCAACTGAGCTATTCAGCCCTACGTTGGTGGTGTCACTAATAGTCAAATAATCTTTGTTCGTTTGGCAGTCAGAAGCCATGAAACCACTTACATACTCTGGGCGTTTTTCACAAAAAGTGGGCACGGTATAGGACTGAACATTTCACAGATGACCGTTACTGTATCTTGATACTTTTGCCCATGAATCTGCATTTCTTTGACAAAAACTAAAGTATGATATTACCTTTGAATAGTTTTGTTTTGGCTGAGGTTGCCATTCAGAAGTCATCATGCCACACATCAACGGCCATATTGCCAATCTGGGTTGCTAGAATGAGTCGAAAAATATAGAAGTAAACGTCTTGACTCTTGTGAGCATGGGCGTCAAAGGGCGGGGGACTTCATATAATTTGCCAATCCCCCCTCCCCCCATTCAACTTTGGGGATCTTCTGACCTGGGCCCAATTTCATGGAGCTGCTAAGCACAAACAAATTGCTTAGCATAAAAATATCTGACCCAATAAAACAAACCACCATTACAAATTCCATTTGATAGTAATGGTCAGTGAACAACAGCCAAAGAACAATCACAAGCGATACAAAACATATGGAATTTTGGTTGTTAATCCTGTTTTTATTAAGACAGAAATGTCATGCTTAGCAAATTTTTGTGCTAAGCAGCGCCATGAAATTTGCCCCAGAAGGCATGGTTTTGTTGTAGTAGACAACTATGAACTGTACTAAATTTGAACAAAATGCATATAGACACTTAAAAGTAAATAAAATTCGTCTTAAATATTATGCACTAAATGACATAATTAGAAGCACGAAAATGCAAACAGCTTTTTACCGCGGGAGGGGGACAAAACACCTCCGCTCCGTGAGCGCTAGCGAGGGCTGAATCACTTCGTTCCTTCACAGAATGGTTCCCCTGACCTTTTCAGAACCGGTGTGGTGGTCTCAGCTGTCTCCTGGTTCCAGTGGTCCCCCTTTACCAAATATGGTCAAATACGTCATGCTATCTCTGCGCACAACAACGGTAAAGTCGTCCGTTTTAAAGTTGCATGCTATGTCCGACTACGTCAGGGGACATCTGAGACTAGGAGGGTTTACGAAACGGAGGCTCAAGCTCCAGCACTGACATCATGTGCTGAAAATATAGGTTGTGGTTTTCATTGAAGCTGAAACTGTTTCCCTTTTCAAACCAGAAAATCTACTCCCGAATCACAGCCAAAAGCCTCTATTTTGGTACCCGTTATTTCAGAATGGATTCACGAAATGGAGCCCGAGACAGAGCCTGAGCCTCCGTTTCGTAAACGCTCTTTGAGACAGCTGAGAACACCACACCGATCGACGCCCTTGCCTGTGCGTGCTAATATTAATGGTATCAGGGGTCGATTTCACGAAGCCCTACGATCGATCGTAACTCGAGATACGAAGGATAACCCATCGTATCCTACATAGGGCTGCAATGCATCATGAGTCCTACGATTCATAGTAAGTTACGACGAGTTTGGTGAAATCGACCCCAGATTTGTGGGGGCTTGAAGACTATAAATTTGGGAGCGCATGGCCTAACAGGCAATAATACATGTATGCTGGATTTAAGGAGCTTTCAGTGTTTATGCGTCTGGACATACGGGCTTTTTAAGTAATCACACACACCGTTACCTCTTCGGGAACTTGTACAAAATGTTCGTATACAATGACATACATTGTCATTCTTATTTATTAATTTTTGCACTGTAAAAACATTATAAACAATAAACAAGTCAGAATGAGAAGATATATAATGTCTGCATATGTTGTTGACTGTTATTTTTAAAGGTAGTATCATACTTTGGTAGCATACCGAAACAGAAATCTTCACAGATTTACCTATAACTTACAGGGTAAAAAGGAAGTGATGGTAGAAACATACCGTTAACATTTTTCGGCCTGAAATGTGTATTTATCCAGAAAAGAGTAAAACAAGTCACCAACAATATTTTTGACTTTTAAAAGATCAAAAATAAAGCAAAAAAGACATGAAATATTATGGCCGTTTTTCACTGTTTTTTTTTTTAAAGTGGGCACCGTATGGAACTGGGAATTTCACAGATAACTGCATGTGACTGTATCTGTCTTGGTACTTTTGCCCATGAATCTGTACTTCTTTGATAAAAACCAAAGAATGAGGTAGTATCATATACTTTGGTAAGAAACCAAAACAGAAATGTTCACAGTCAGATTTACGTATAACTTACCGGATATGAAGATGGTGGTGGTAAAAACATACCGTTAACATTTTCCCGCCCGAAATGTCGAATTTATCCAGAAATTAGTCAAACAACGACCGAAAATCTTCTGAAATTCTGAAATCATCATTGATCATCATTTCCGTAAGGGATATTCATATCGAAAATCGTAATGGAAATTTTATGCGAAGTCAACAGAATCATAATCCCCAGTGTCCTATTCAAAATGTAATTTTTGGAACTGAAATTTCTGTATACTTTTTAAAAGATGTTGCTGGCAGTTTTGCAAGCGGTAAGGCATAGTTCATTTGCTGAGGCGCGCATCGATGGTATAGTATACCGATAAAGCGAAGGGTCACCAAACTTGGAAACTGCCACGAAGTTCAAGGGCTGGCTATGCATTATCACCTACTCGTCTAGTATGTCTACAGATTATTATGTGCTTATCACTACATGTACTTATCAGGGGATAATTTCATGGAGCTGTTAAATGTAGTATCATACTTTGGTAAGACACCAAAACAGAAATGTTCACATATTTACGTATAACTTACAGGGTATGAAGATGGTGATGGTAGAAACATACCGTTAAAATCTTTCTGCCTGAAATGGTGTATTTATCCAGAAATTTGTAAAACAACGACCGAACTTCTTTTAAAAGATAAAAAGAGAAAAGACTTACGAAATAATGTAGCTGCTTTTCACTGTTTTCTCAAAAAGTGGGCACCGCATGGAACTGAAATTTTTACAGATGACTGTTATTGTATCTGTCTTGATATTTTTGCCCATGAATCTGTATTTCTTTGACAAAAACCAAAGTATGATTTTACCTTTAAGCACAAACAAATTATGCTTAGAACAAAAACTTGCTCAATAAAACAATCACCGTTAAACATTCCATTTGATATTCATGGTCAGCGAACAACAGCCAAAGAACAAGTTCACAAGTGATACAAAACACATGGAACTTTGGTTGTTAACCCTGTTTTTATTAAGACAGAAATGTAATGGTTAGCAAGTGTTTGTGCTAAGCAGCTCTATGAAGTTGACCCCAGTTTGTATTAGCACCATTGTCACTGCCATGCCGACAGCTGCGCCTGCGTGTTGAGTCGCTCACCATCCACGTCTGATCCAGAAATCTATGATTGTAATTTCGTCATGGAATTTTGTTTTGATATGCAATAAATCCACGGTGTGAGTAGCATATCGTGTCAGGCTGATGATGTGACAGGGTCAGTCGTTGGATAGCACAGACGCAAAACGGCAAACACTGAATATTGGGCGCCTGAACGCAACGGAATTAATACGGTAAGCTTGTACGTGACTTTGTATTAGAAATTTTGTTTAGACTTCGTCCTTGTATGGCTGAGCAGCGAGCTCTTTCATGAATCTGCAGATATGAGACTCTAAGACTCTAGGATGCACGTTTCAAAACACAGGATTAAAGGCAGCATACAGGATTTGCAAGGCCTCAACAAAATTATCGAGTTTGAGACAGAGACTGTACTGAACAGTTCATAAACAGTGCAAACAGTCAATATAGGAAATCTTGGTTCATCACATGCTGTTTTTTTTTTCAAGGAAAATCAAGATTTAGTGGCATTTAAAAAGATTTTGAAGCATTTCGAAAGCGTGGTGAAACCGTGAAGGATTGGGGCGGGGGGGGGGGGGGGGGGGGTTATTTCGGCCGTATGTCTGCTATCCAGATTGAATTAAGCGTACTTGAAAAGGTACATGAAACAACGTCTATAAGGAAGTTCAAGACCTTCACTTCTGTTTAAAGGTAGTATCATACTTCGGTAAAAAAACAAAACAGAAAGGTTCACATGCATATTTACGTATAACTTAGAGGGTATGAAGACACATACAGTCAAAACTGTTCCGCCTGAAATGGTGTATTTATCCAGAAATTAGTTAAACAACGACCGAAAATCCTTTTGATCTTTTAATAGATCAAAAACAAAAGAGAAAACTTAAGAAATACTGTGGCTGTTTTTCTCCGTTTTCTCAAAAAGTGGGCACCGTATGGGACTGAAATTTTCACAGATGACTGTTATTGTATCTGTCTTGGTATTTTTTGCCCATGAATCTGTATTTCTTTGATAAAAACCAAAGTGATACTATCTTTAAGTACCAAATTCAGCCAAAATGCACATCTTTGCAAATCCTATGCTCCCTTTAAAGGCTTAAATGATTATGTTGTTTGAAGATATATCTTCAAGTGTAATACGAAGATTTAGACCTAGTAGAGGGTTAGACTTGGGGCTAGAATGGTGGGATGCCAAAGAGATAGGGGAAGAAATCTGCGGCAACACAAGGGACTTTTTCGCTCAGCATCACTTTAGTGGCCTTACATTTGGTTTGTAAGTTGAACTGATAAAAGTTGAAAGTCTTTCATCTGGAGCCCAAAACATTTAGCAAGGATAACAGCTCGTTTTCCCTACTCCCATATAGAACACAGATAGACTAAGCGAAGATGGAAACTGTCATCCGATTCGTCAAGAGTAGATACTTCAGTCTACCCAGTATCGGATGGATTCTCCTTATTGCCCTTGCTGTGTACGCACTAGTGGTAAGTATAGCAGTAGCTATACAGGGTGTCCCAGAAAAAACGCAACACTGTGTCGGGACCCATTATATTAAAATTAAACTGTTTATCACTTCAAGATACAGATATGTGATACAGTCATGTCTTGGCTATCAACATGTAGAATTCAAACATATTGTGGCTGAAATTGGCGAAAATATGACCAATTAAAAGAGTACTCCTTAAAAACAAATTTGGAAGGATAACACGCATAGTGGTCAATACACACAAAATGATATGAAAGAAAGATGAAAATCGTGTTTTGAGGTTGGGTAATTCAGTCTTAGTTTTTCACTAAATTGTTCACACAAGTGTTGCGTTTTTTGGGGGACACCCTGTATTGTTACGGTTAGGGTTAGGGTTACTTGTTATTGGGTTACAGCTCTCAGTTACCTGAGTTGTGCCCATGAATATGGAAATTCTAATTAGCATACGAACCAAGAAACCTGTTGTTTACCCTGAAACAGTGTGAGGAAGTGGGTAAAATCACAGGCCCCATAAAACAGTTGCTTTTTGGCATAATATAAGCCATAATATTCCTATCACAGAGACCCTTTAAATAGTATTTTGCCTCAACTATTTTGTTATTTTTCTCGGTTGTGTTTCCAGGGTACAGCCTTTTTCCCACAGTCCTTTCCTGCTGAGTACTTCGGTCCTTTAGGTCACTTCAGCAAATTTCTCCAGGAGAGGAATCTGACGAACATCGTATGCTTTCTGATGTAAGTATATGTTTTCAATTAAATTCATCAGTTGTTGAGTTTAACCATGCAAAATCGGCACCCAATTTAGCACGCTGTCAAATGCCGTTGCGAATTTGAACGCTGTTCAAATGGAACTTTAAATTGAAAGGCGATTCTTTTTATTCGCCTGACGATTTCACATGAAGCGAAATCGAATGACTATTTTCAGGTGCCTTGCAGTTTCACGCGAAATGGAATGACGCAACGTTTAAATTGTCCGCCCATTTGCCGAAAATGACCGGGAAAACCGATATGTTATTGTAAGATTATACGGACTGAATACCCTTACTGACAAACGATATGCAATTGCCAGGGTCCATGCACTCTTTCAAGTTTTAAAAGCTGAAGGAATCATTCTCTTCTGCAAGACTGCCAAACTAACAAATACATAATATTGTTTGGAGTTAGGAGGGCCTGATGCGTTTCGATCCTAACAGGGTCTTTCTCAGAGGTTAAAATAGGAAAAGAGGCCTTTGAGAAAGATCCTGCTAGGATTGAAAACGCGTCAGGCCCTCCTAACTCCAAGCATGTGATATATTTTTCAAGTCATTTTGGCTGATGAGCAGTTTACAGCAGTTTATTACTTGTAAAACATAATAGGGACACCGCCAACCGTAGCCTGGGCTAGATAGCTCAGTTGGTAGAGCGGCGTCACAGTTTTCAGGGGTCGTTGCATGGTTCGAATCCCAAACCAATCAATTTCCATTTGTTCACTTTTCAGTGAGTATCTCTCTGTGTTATATAAATTCTCTGTGCATGGCTAGGAAGATTGGTTTTCATTTTGTTGTTCTGTCACTCTAAGATTCCCGCTTCTTTTCCCTTAAAATTGGTATTTTTAAATGCTTTATGATACTACAGAGGCCTTTTTGCAGTCACGTGCCACGCCTTGGAAAGTGTTTACTGCTGGCGGTTGTGCAGGTAACAATTTATAGTAATTCTTGTTCATCTAATGGGGTTTAGGGAACGTTTGATTTGGCTTCATTTTGTGCACTCTATCAAATAATTATGATTGTGTGTTTTTTGTCCAAGTTGGGTTAATTTTGCTCCTAGCTTAAATTTCATGCATTTCATGAAAATTTGCTAAAAAAGAAAGAAAAAACTTACGCAATGCTGAAACAATTACTCAGGCAGTTTCGTAATAACATACGGTTTTCATATTGGGCGTACCGAAAATCACCATTGTTTTATAGTTTACAGTGGCTGCATTATCAATTTGATCCGGCTCCTTCGGCTCCTTCGGTCAGTTAGGGCAACATTGACCTTTGCTCAATATACATCCCATTCGTTGATATACATGTACACCAAGTTCATTGGTTCACTTATTATAGCTGTGTAATGTACAGAAAACTGTGGATCAAAAGTTAAGTCATTATCTTTCGAACGGTATGAACAAGTTTTGTTTTGAAGGCAATTTCATACTTGGTTTTTTTCACAGAAATGTAGATTTATGGGCACAAATTTCAAGAAAGATACAGTAACAGTCATCTGTGAAATTCCCAGTCCCATAGGGTGGCCTCTTTTTGCCTGAGAAAACAGTGGACAAATTTCCACGGTATTTTTTAAATCGTTTCACAGTATTTTTGATCTTCCGAAGAAAAATTGGTTGTACTCTTTTCTGGATAAATACAGCATTTCAGGCAGAAATATCTTAATGGTATGTTTCTACCATCACCATCATTATACCCTGTAAGTTATAGGTAAATCTGTGAAGATTTCTGTTTTGGTATGCTACAAAAATATGATAGAAACTTTGATCCCAAGCCTCCTGTATACCACAGTTTACCTCACATGGTTTTTACATGTAGTAATTAAGTGTGGGGACCTGCATACCACAATACACCTCATTGTGGTTTGTGTGGTAATGCATGGTTTATGATCCAGTCCCCCTGTGGAGTAATGTGTGGTAAGCAGCTCTTGTCTTGTGTGGTAGGTGCAGAGGGTTAGGGTGAATATCCAGTCCTCCTGTGGAGACTGTGGTTATGTGTGGTAAGCAGCTCTTGTCTTGTGTGGTAGGTGCAGAGGGTTAGGGTGAATATCCAGTCCTCCTGTGGAGACTGTGGTAATGTGTGGTAAGCAGCTCTTGTCTTGTGTGGTAAAGTGCAGAGGGTTAGGGTTAATGGTGTGCTTCCGTTCTTTATCGACAGTGAAAAGGCCATCGAGCAGTCAGCTCGTATTAAGTGGCTTTTGTCTACCATGTGTTTCGGAGGATTTTCCCTGTACGAGCTGGACCAATACCAACCAGAGGAGCTTAGCACCGACCAATAGCTACAGCAGGAGCTGGTGACAATATCATAAAGCTGCTTAGCACAAAATTTTGCTTAGCACAAAAATGTCTTACCCAATAAGACAAACCACCGTTCAAAATTTCATTTGATATTCATGGTTAGCGAAAAATATCCAAAGAACTATCGCAAGTAATACACAACACATGGACATAATTTTGGTTGTTAACCCTGTTTTTATTAAGACAGAAATGTCATGCTTAGCAAATTTTTGTGCTAAGCAGCTCTATGAAATTGGCCCCTGGTGGCATCAGCCAGCCGTCTGCATGTAGAAGTCCTACGTGTTGCCGACCACACAACAAACTTTCATCACCTTAGTGCGATAAATCTGAACGCAAATGATGTCCCAAACATGATAATAATTATGAATATTTAATGATTTTGGTCGAGAGATAGATAATATGCAAACTACGCTTGCCCTTCACCGACGTGGATGAGCACTCTATAATCAGTGCTTATGAGTGCGCGTTAACATACCACGTCCTAATAGGCCTTTCTCAAAGCTCGGCTCAAGCTCAGGCTCCGGCTTCGTTTTTGTCATCCATGCTGAAAATATGGGTTGTGGTCTTACATTGAAGCTCCGTTTTCTTTTTCAAACCAGAGTATCTGCTTCCGAACCGCACCCAAAAGCCTCTATTTTGATACCTGTAATTTTATAATGCATTCACGAAATGGAGACGACCGGAGCCTGAGCCGTGCTTTGAGAAAGACCTCTGGCTCAGATGGGATTCGAACCCACGACCTCCTGCTTACTAGTGCAGATGCCAGACCGCTAAGCCACGGAGCTAGCTGGGGTCATCGGGGTGAATCAAATACAATACTGCGGCGGGTACCGCAGTAAATCATGAATATTAGATGATTCGGGTCGGGAAATAGATGCAAATTAGGCATGCCCTTCAACGTCATGGATGAGCACTGTATACTCAGTGCTTGTGAAATTGTGATTGCACGTGAAAAAAAAACCGTGCTGGCTCAGGTTTGATTCGAACCCATGATAATAATTAAAAATGATGAACTAAGGATTTCAGAAGATCCCATGGTATAATTACGTTACCTTGGCTGGCCCAAGTGTACGTGTTTTCACATTTATATATAGTTGTATGTTAAATAATGTTTACACTTCTTACATTCCTTCCACTATAGTAAATATTAAGGTTTTTGTTAAGGCTTTTTTATAAATTGGAATGTACTATTTTAATATCATTTTATACCATTTTTTTTATACTTCTTTGCCATTCCATTTTTGTGTTTTATATTTCTAAATCTAGTTTTGTTTGTAAGAGAAGGCTAATGACGTTGGGAAACGAGTGTTTACCCGACTGAAAGTCAGAAACTCTGCCAATGGGAGACTTTTGAGACGTTGGCGGCAGCAGACCTAAGTCTCTTTTTAGTAGCTCTGAGCATGCGCGCGCAATTGTGAGCATGCGCGCGTTGTTGTGCGCGTGCGATATCAAGTTGAAGACCCAGCTCCAAAGTCTCCCATTGGTTTAGTTGTCTTAATTCTTACATTAAAAAAGATTCTTCTTGGGACATTGGTTGGTCACTTATATGCGGTCTTAATTAGGCGCAATGGCAGTCTGGTACCCATGACTCTTAACAGGCCGTATTACTGTGACATCAGTATGTCGTCAGGGGGCACGGCGAAATATGGCGGCATTATGAACAGTATTGAAGATATCACAGGTTATGTGTAGTCATGATGTACTGTCATGCGATTTGTTGGCCAGTGTTAACAAATAATTATATGCAAATGAAATCAGTGGCCATTACTCAATTTCAGAGTCAATTAAATGTCTTTGATTTTCATTTGTGTATGACTTTTCCTTCCTCCGTGGTATTACCTTCTGTTTGTCTCCAGTAACCTTCTCCCTTGTTACTCCTGCCCAGACTAAAGGCCTTTTCACACGACGCTAGAAAAACTCCCAACCGTTGAGAAATGTTTTCATGGGTCTGGACCTCGGTCAAAATCTCTCAAGGATTCACCAGGGACGTGGGCCACTCTCAAGCATTGGTGTCCTTTCACACGATGACACTTTTGTAGTAAGAGTCGCAACCATGAGCTAATTTATTAATGGTTGGGATTTTTTGTTAGCGTCGTGTGAAAAGGCCTTTAATGTTTTTCTCCAGTAGCCCCCAGTAAAAGACACAACCTCATTTTGCCCCAATTCTCTGGCTGCGGCTGCAAATTACACACGCACCTATGGCAGCCACTAACCAGTGACTGCAGCCATTTCCATAGACTTGTGTGTTATTTGCGGTCGCAGCCAGAGAATTGGGACACGGCCATCATTATGTAGGTTCTCGGACTGTACTTCTGGCAATTGTTACACCATAAAGAATAAGATCATCAACTATTGTTTAGAAAAAGGAAGTCGAAGTGATCTGTCTGTACCATACCATAAAAGGTAAAATTGTGCAAGACTTTATCGAATCAATTGTTGCATTGTATGGTATAGACAAAACAACACTTACGTTATCTTTTTTATTGTTTGCTTGTGCAAACATGCACATACCATCTGCCCCTGGTATCAGCACCAGGAGTTGGGTGTGACGTCATTAGTGTGGAGTGAACTAACAAACGTTGCGACCTGCGTGATCTAAAAGGACAACCAACTTTGCCAGATATTGTATACCAAAGTTCAGGCGGCATTTTGTTGTTAGGCCGTTTAACTAAATATGACAAGATCAAGATCAAACAAGTATTAAGATTAATTTACGAGGCGCAGAACAAAATACATTTGGGCCTTTACTCGTTTCCCATATTTTCTTCCCTTTAAATACTTCTTAACCCGCACACATCAAACACACACCAAACGTGGACACTAAAATATGACAATCAGTAAAATGTCGAGTATAGCAGAGCAAAACTGATCAGAGTATAGCAGAGCAGGGCAGACCAGAATACGACGGCAGAGGCAGAGGGGAGGCAGTGGGAGGCAGTGGATGCCGAAGCAGAATGGAGGGGGGCAGAGGCATAGGCAGAGGCAGATACAGAGGTACATACAGAGGCAGCTGAGGCAGAGGCAGGGGGTACATGCAGAGGCAGAGGGAAGGCAGAGGCAAGGGCAGAGACAGGGGAGGCAGAAGCAGAGGCAGAAGCAGAGACAGGGGCAGAGGCAGGGTGTACATGCAGAGGCAGAGGGAAGGTAGAGGCTGGGGCAGAGACAGGGGCAGTGGGTACAGGTAGAAGCAGAGGGAACTTGACAGAGGCAGGGGATTCAGTGCAGAGGCAGGGGCGGGGAGAGGCAGAGGGGACGCAGAGGCACGGAGGGTATGCAGAGGCTGAGGCAGAGGGGGGAGGCCGGATGCAGAGGCAGCTAGAGACAGAGGGAAGGCAGAGGGAAGGCAGAATGGGACGCAGAGGCAGAGGGGACTCTGCGGCAGGGGGAGGCAGAGGCAGAGACAGAGGGGAGGCAGAGGGGGAGGGGACGCAGAGGCAGATGGGGAGGGGACGCAGAGGCAGAGGGGAGGTAGAGGCAGATGTAGGGGGACGCAGAGGCAGAGGGGAGGTAGAGGCAGATGTAGGGGGACGCAGAGGCAGAGGGGAGGTAGAGGCAGATGTAGGGGGACGCAGAGGCAGTGGGGAGGTAGAGGCAGATGTAGGGGGACGCAGAGGCAGAGGGGAGGTAGAGGCAGATGTAGGGGGACTCAGAGGCAGAGGGGAGGTAGAGGCAGATGTAGGGGGACGCAGAGGCAGAGGGGAGGTAGAGGCAGATGTAGGGGGACGCAGAGGCAGAGGGGAGGTAGAGGCAGATGTAGGGGGACGCAGAGGCAGAGGGGGGGGGGTAGAGGCAGATGTAGGGGGACGCAGAGGCAGAGGGGAGGTAGAGGCAGATGTAGGGGGACGCAGAGGCAGAGGGGAGGTAGAGGCAGATGTAGGGGGACGCAGAGGCAGAGGGGAGGTAGAGGCAGATGTAGGGGGACGCAGAGGCAGAGGGGAGGTAGAGGCAGATGTAGGGGGACGCAGAGGCAGAGGGGAGGTAGAGGCAGATGTAGGGGGACGCAGAGGCAGAGGGGAGGTAGAGGCAGAGGCAGAGGCGGAGGGGAAGCAGATAGGGAGGGGAGACAGAAGAGGAGGCAGAGCAGGGCAGATCGAGCTGTAGCAGGGTTGACTGATGATCTTACATCTATCATTTCTGTTTCACTTTTCAATATTTCTATTTCGTCACGCAACAAACACAAGGTCAACTCTCCTATTGCTCTCAATCGGACTTTAGGCCCAGTGATCTGATCAGTGTTTGTTGATTCAAATAACAGTATCTTAACTATTGATCATTGAATTGAACTTTGTAATTGGGTTTAGTTTGATTGTTATCTGCTAAACAAATCACGATGCGTGCGATGCTTTGTGTTATGGTAAGCTGGTATGTTTGTCCTGTTTGTTTGCTGGGGTCGTGGATATGTGGGAGCTAGATAACCGAATAAACCATGAGATGGAATTGAGGTTACCTGTGCGGTCACAACGAAACAGCTAGAGGATCACCCAAGGGTGCAGACCAGTATAGGTCCAAATCAGTCCGCGGAGACATTGATTTTTTTGTATACCCTCAAAATCTTCTTTATAAAATCATTTGTTTGGCCGAACATGGGAAGTCTTGTAAAGAAAATGTATGGAACTCGGTCACCAGAGTTTGGACTTTCAACTTTGAGCTGTTTGGATTAAATCAGGTCCTAAAGTCGCTCTACTTTGGCATATGATAATTCTTTCAGTCTGACACCAGTCAACATGGCCATTTTCATGGTATTTTCCTTTGGATGGATTTTTCTCAAAACGTCATTGGTTACTCTATAGAAAATTGAAAGGAAAGTGAAAATTGAAGATTTCAGCTTCATTTTGGTGTATAGCTTGAGTGTCTGAGAAACTTTTGAATATTTTTAATATTTTTTTGAAATTGGCCATTTAGCATGGGAGCCAATGGGAAATTATTACTGGTCTGCACCCCAGGTATGCAGACCTATCTACGCGACTGGTCGCTACCATTGACGGTGAAGTAAGTTATGCTGTTTCCAATACGATTTTGAAAGTACGATAGCAAACGATTGTGATTGTCTTGTAGTGTTCTTGCAATTTCACCAGTCAAACTGCGACATAAAACGTACTGGGATTCAGGATGTCCACTAAAGATCTGGGGCTGATTTCACTAACGCTTTGCGATCATCGTTAAGCCCAAATCCATCGCTAAACGGAAAATTGATCGCTACTTTGTGTAGAAATTTTACGTTTAGCGATGGATTTTGGCCCAGCGATGATCGCAAAACGATAGTGAAATCGACCCCTGGGGTCGATTTCACCAAACTCATCGTAACTTGCTTTCAATCACAGGACTTGTGATACAATTGCAGCCTTATGTAGGATACGATACGTCCCATACGATGGGTTTTCCTTCGTAAATCGAGTTACGATTGATCGTGAAACCTTTAACCAGTACACCTTTTATAAGGTTATATACAACTACGTGAATGTCCATAGCAGTACGTGTTATTTGTTGGGAACGTGTATTTTCTGTAGACTTGAACTTTGCACAAACTTGTGAATTTTGGTCATGCATGTATGTCAACAGACTGAAATGGATAATCTGCTAACATTTGGCCTATCATGCTAACCTGTGTGGTTAGCTAGCTGGCATCGGATAGGAGTCTCAAAATAACTGCAGTGTGATTGTCTGCTGCCACCAATTGGCATAGGCAGTCCAGGATTTCAGTCCAGGGGCGCGTTTAGGCGGACGCGACCTGGAAATAATTGTTTTTGACGTTACTACTCATGACCAGAAACAGCTGGGAGAGGGCGCCCAAAACACCGAACCAATAGTCATCCCAGAAACATGTTCATTGTTGAAGCCGCCAAAACATGCCCCAAAAGTTACCGCCCTGACGTCGGTACGGTACTACGTTAATGGGAGACTTTAGACTAACCCTTGTTAACCTCAAGAGGGCGCCCTTCATCGTTCTCATGGGTGCACCACACTAAATAGTGTCCCATTGATTTTAGTGTGTAAAATACCTCAACTTCACAGTTCAAAAAATCCCATCCAGGAGTCTCTCAACAGGCCGAATCACTGAACCCCCAGGTTGTCATAACCAGTCATAATTACACAATATATTAATTGCACGACCCCATAAACATTTCAGGGTACACAAAATATGATAATCAGCTCGGCGCATTGATTTTGGAGGTATTTAGTGTTTTGTGTCGTGTTTGTATTGCTTTTGTGTACGAATATTCGTCGTTAAACATAACAGGCGTAAAATAAGCGCATGAAAATGCCTGGTACATACTATGCAGTGACCACTTGTGGTGGCAGGGAGGACATGATCTCTTAAGACCGCACAAAATGCAGAATCATTGGAGATTGGCCATGGACAAACTAAGATTGAATCACCCAACCTCAAAACCCAATTTTCATCTTTCTTTCAATACACACTATAATGTGTATTAACCACTTATTCTGGAATACTGCAAATTTGTTTTTAGAGAGTACTCTTTTTATTGGTGGGAAGGGGGGGGGGGGGGGGTTGATCTTGTAGCTGGGTCGTACTCATAATATACGTTTGTGCACAAAATCATTTTTTATACATGTGTAAAACCGAGGGGGGGGGGGGGGGGGGGGGGTGTTGCAAGCCTTTGCCCCCCCGTGATCTACGCCCATGTTTTTGTCAATATTGCAGCCCGATTTTGCTTAAATTCTCCATGATGATAGCCAAGAAATGGTTGCATCATACCTGAATCTTAAAGTGATAAAAGTTTAATTCTAACATAATGGTTCCCGTGGTTTGGGACACGGTATATGCACTACGATGGACACCACACAGGTAGCCAGTACAAGCTTTCGCCTAATGCTACCGAGAAATGCCAAGATTTAGTGCGATTAGATGAGAGCTGGGTGCCTATCCTGAGACAAGACTTAAACTTGAGAGCTGCAGCTACCTGGATATGCAGAACATAATGTATCCATACACTGTTGAATACTTGGCAGATTTTTTTTTTAAGAATAGTCACTCCAGACTCAGCAAAACGAGAACTCGGACAGGTTAAATCGGTGTTTTCTGTTTCATTTGTATTAAATAAAAATTTTCTTTAATAGGTCTGTTTATTGGCTTTCCCGAGCATAAGCAGAAAATCCTTTTTTTCTGCTCTGTTTTTGTTTTTCGTCTTCTTCCTCGTTTTCTTGTCGAAAAAAGCCCATAGTGTCAACACACAGGTTTTGTTGCACCATTTTGGTCACTTTTAGACAGACCTTTTTAACCGACATTTAAACCGACTTTGGTCCTAGCAAAGTTCAAATGATGTAGATTTGTGCCGTGACGTCATCGGTGTCACATGACAACGCCTTTAAGTGGCAAATTTTTACACATCAATTATGATCAAACCCTAGGCCCGATTGGGTTGAAACTTGGTCGGTGACTAAGTCGGGAACTGTTATATTGAACAGTTGCAATGACGTCATCATGAGCTCATCCTCCGATTTGTTTTTAATGAGTTATTATCATATTAATGGCTTTGGTCATGACATGGACCTGTGTGTACACATCTACGTTGCCAACTTTCGGGTTGAGTTACCAAGCCGGTTTTAGATTTCCTAGATCAATATGACAGAAGAGTAACATAGTACAAAACACTTTGGACAAAAGATGGCGCTATTGTCTACGCATCGGCCATCTTTGGTCCAACCTGCGGTCTCCTTTAAGTTCTAGCTCAATTTATTTAGTGTCCATTATGAAGACTGGCAATCAGTTTCACAGTCTAGACGCTTCTCAAGACCCTCGTGGATGAAAGGTGACCAGCTCGTATAGAGAAGCCCCTCCGAAGACGGCAGTTGATAAAAACCACTTGACTCTGGCTGTTCCCACGATGCCTTTATGTCTGAATGAGATAGAATGAGAAGGATTGCAGTACTGTATTACTGACGTGGATGTAGGATGCATAGAACAGCAGCGCATGGAAAAGCTTAAAGGGTATCTGCAATAGGAATATTATGGCTTGAACATGTGCCAAAAGCAACTCACGGTTTTATGGGGCCTGTGATCTTACCCACTTTCTCACACTGTTTCAGGGTTAACAGCAGGTTTTTTGGTTTGTATGCTAATTAGAATTCTCATATTTATGACCAAAACTGTGACTTCAACTGGGTAACTGAGAGCAGTAACCCAATTGATTTGTGCACAAAAAGTTGAGGTTGTTTTATTGGTTTTCGGACAGACCTTTTCCTCCTCAATGGGTTTTATTGTGCCGAATATTTTCCTTTCACTCAACTGGTGGTGTCATTTTTTTTGCCAAACCATTTCTGTGGGTCATGTTTGTCTCTTCATTTTCTTTAAATGTTTTTTCATTATACTTTTGCTGTTGGTTCCCCACATGAGCATGCATGAAAATCCTCCATTTTGCAAAGCCCTTCAAAGGAAAATCAAATGCTGATTTGAAACCAAAATGAGACTTGCCATTCATTATCTGTCAGTATATTCTCTGTACGAAGGCAATAACATAACACTGACAAAAAAAACCAACACTTTAATCAAGCGTCTTTAATACGGAGCAATCACTTTAAAGCGCCCTCAGTTTCATCTCATCCTCAAAAGCTGAGAAGACAATGCTCATGACAAATAGTGCCCAGACAACCACCACCAAGATCAAAGTCAGTGGAAAAGAACTTGAAACTGTTGACCGCTTCAAAAATACCTGGGAGCCATTATCAGCGAACAAGGTTCAAAGACCGAAATCCTAGCAAGCGTTGCACATCGAATAACAGCAGCAATGGCCAAACTCAACACCATCTGGAGAGACCGAAATAACCGAAAAAGATTACTTTCCTTGACCTCATTTATACTTACTCACAAAGATGCCAACTGTAGATCGCCTCGCCCAGATGAGCACACGTACCTCCTATCAACCTACACAAAATAAAAACCATTCAAACGTTCGTTTTTTTATCATGGAAAGGCGTCAACCAACTTCCTTCTCTCTTGCGCCTCCAATCAAAGAAGTCTAAGTATTTAAGCAAATAACATTTCTCTTTCAAGGGATAATTGCTGGGAGCATGCTGGGAGTTACGAGGGTCTGACGCGTTTCGATCCTAGCAGAATCCTTCTCAAAGGCTAAATGACGAAGGAAAAGAACATGCAAGTGGATAGAAACACAAATGAATGGATGAGAGGATCAGGACAATATAGGGGGATTGGTCAGACAAAGAGGGGTCAGGTAGTCAATGTCAAAGTTACCAGACTACAAAGGGATGGGGAAGAATGGACTGGGGATAGGGATTAACAAAGAAGGTAATTAGAGGATTAGAGATCAAGATGGACAAGTGAAGTACAAAAAGCAGGAGGGATTAGAAATTACTTGTAATTGAAAGAAAATGAGACGACCAAACATTAATATTAGTCATTTGGTTGTATATTTGATTAGCAAGCTAAGCTTATCATTGTGCAGCGCAGCCAAAATATGTTACAAAATGTACATTGCTCGTTAATCGGGCAATTCCAAATAGTGCGCCACCAAGAGTTTGCAATGAGTTGACCAATCACAATTCACGGAATTTGTCGGTCCAATGTGCTTCTGGGTCAGGGTCGACAGATTCCGTGCATCGTGATTGGCCAAAGCGTTGCAAACTCTAGGTGGCGCACTATTTGGTCCCATCCTCGATTATTGTATATTAATATAATGTTTATGTGAAAGACGTCAAAATGCTCTTACGCGACATATCCGAGTAACGGGCAATAGGTGTATGTCAGTCGAATCCACGTACCGGCTGGGCCAAACAGGTGATAGGGCACCAGGTGCGGAATGAACACGGTGCTCTGGAGCAGAGAAATACGAAGCTGTATTAGGGACATGCTGAAAAACTGTATATACGAGATATAAGTCGTACGTACGATTTATATGTCGCACGTACGACTTTATATGAATCGTATCTCGTACGTGCGACTTACATCTTACGTACGAGATATGATTCATAAGTTGTACGTTCGAGATATATTAAAGTTAAACAAAATAATCCGTATCAGATTTGGAAACAAAAAAAGGTGACTTACGTAAACGCCGATATAAAACCAGGCGATAATATTGATCATCCACGGTAGACTAGGCAATGTGAAATAGCTGCCATTTATGTACTGCATGTTCGCTGGTTGTAGAAATTCGGTTGAACAAAAATCGTTTTGTTTGCAAGACAACAATAACGTTTCTTCTCAATACTGTGTTATGACAGCAACACTGGACTTGCAGGTTTGCAATATGTCTGCACCGAATTATCACAGGGTGACACCACCACACACACACACGTGCAAAAGGTTGAAGTTTACTGCACAAAGTGAATCACTCACTTTGTCCAAAGTTATCATCTTGATTATTGTGTTTGACAACCGCAAACACAAAAATTACTGCCATTAAAGGGATGGTACAGAACTGGTTTTTGCGACAAAACCGTTGCTGACAGTGAAAGCACATTATGCAATCCATCATATACCTTAACTGACAAACCTGTAGAAGTTTGAGGTCAGTTAGCCATCTGGGTCACGAGAAAATAATTATAGTGAAAACCCGTTTACACATTTCAACAATAATTATGCGTTCTTAATAAAACGCTTCGAAGCGATTGATTACAATCAGCAAATAGTTTCATTTATCTCTCAACGAATATGGCATTTCAGACAAAAACATTTCATGGGATGTTTTCTCCTATCATCACCATTATACTGTGTAAGTTTTATGTGAATCTGTGATCTTGAAGTGTATTTTGTCTTACCAATTCTGTATCATCCCTTTAAGAATAGGTCGTGTAAACAAGCAAACACAGAAGTACGGAGCTCTGTATAGGTATTCCAAAATAAATACAGAAAAAACGGAAAAATTAAACGATGACGTATTCAGAGGTAGGATCTAGAAAAGTGTAGATGTTGGGTGAGGCCTTGAAATGGTTGTAGACGATCACAAACGTTAAGAACACGACTTCGAATTGAATACGAATCTACTTCCATACAATACTACATAATTTGTGCAACTGATCCTTGTTTGCAATCTCCGAATAAGTAATATGTGGCACTTTAAGAGCTCCGTAGATATATGAGGAAAACATGGAGGAATTCGAATTGAATACAAATCTACTTCCATACACATTTCTACATATGCAACTCCTTGTTTGCAGATCGCCGAATAAGCCATGTGGCACTTTCGGAGCTCCGTAGATAGATGAGGAAAACATGGAGGGCATTATTAATATTATCAATACGCCGTTGATATCAATGATACTGGGTCGATTTCACCAAATTCATCGTATCTTACTATCAATCGCAGGACCTGTGATAATGCAATGCAGCCCTACGTAGGATGGGTTATCCGTCGTAACTGATGTTACGATTGATCGTAGGGCTTCGTGCAATCGACCCCTGGTATGATAACGTATAGGCTATAGTGGGTGAGATAGGTTGACCCGTTACCCACAGCCTACATTTCATGGAGTTTGTACTCGTCTGATGAACTTAACTTACAACAGTATCTAATACTTATCTCTTTTTCACAATAGGCCAGACGGTGAAACAAACATCGCCTGTGATTTTACCCACTTCCTCACACTGTTTCAGTGAGTAACAGCAGTTTTTTTGGTTTGTATGCTAATTAGAATGTCCATATTCATGAGCAAAACTGTGAAGTCATCTGGATAGCTGAGAGCAATAACCCAATTGATTTGTGCACGAAAAGTTAAGGTTGTTTTATAGGTTTTCTGGCAGACCTTTTCCTCCGAATATGTTCCTTTCACCTAACTGGTGGTGTAATTGTTTTGCCAAACCATTTTTTGTGGGGCAAGTTTGCCACTTCATTTTTTATGTTTTTTTTTTCAATATATTTTTGCTGTTGGTTCCCCACATGAGCATGCATGAAAATCCCTCATTTTGCAAAGCCATTCAAATGAAAACCAATGCTAGTTTGAAACCAAAATAAGACTTGCCATTCATTATCTGTCAGTATATTCTTTCTATGGAGGCAATACAATAACCTGACTGAAAAAAGCACTGCGCAGGAACCCTTTAAGCTCCGCCCACGTGTGTGTTTTATTTACTGCTTGTGACTGAGTTTGGAGGCTTTCGTGGTCACCTGATTAAAAGGCGTCCTCCAATTAGTCAATGCGCACAGTTTGATTGACAGGTCTGAAGGGTCCATTGTCGGTGACACAATGGGGCTGTTTGTTTTATCGCCTGGCCCATTGTGAAGAAGCGATTACAATAAAAATATATTGTTGTAAATTTAACAAATTCACCAGACAAAAACAAACTCCGTGAAATATATGCCGTGGGTAACGGGTCAAGCTCAAACACTATGCTTGATTATCACAGCAGCTATGATTAACATTAACGGGATTTCCTCAATGTTTTCCTCTTTTATTCTACAGAGCTTCAAAAGTGCCACATGACTTATTCGGAGATCGCGATTTGCACAAAAGGAGTTGCATAATTAGTAATGTATTTGGAAGCAGATTCGTATTCGATTGGAAGTCGTGATCCTTAAGTTTTCGAACGTCTAGAATCATTTGAAGGCCTCACTCCATGTTTACGCTATTATGCAGATCCCGACTTTCTTCGAGACTGAATACGAAATGTTTTTTTTTTTTGTTCAATCTCTGTTTTTCTTTTTCTTTCTTTCTTTATTGATTTTGGAATACCTACACAAAGCTCCATTGTTCTGTACCTTTGTTTGCTTGTTTAAACGATCTTTTGTTAAAGGCAATCATTCTTTGTTTGCGGTTATCAAAGCATACACCATTAAGATATCGATGATAATTTGGGACAAAGTGAGTTATTCACTTTGATCATGTACACTTCAATCTCGTTCGTGGTGGTGCCACTGTGCTATTCGAGGCAAACATATTGCAGACTTGCAAGTCCACTGTTGCGTCGTTAGTTGAGTTTTGAGAAGAAGCGTCCTCGTCGTCTTGTATAAAGCAAAACGTTTTTTTTGTTCAACCCAATTTCTACAACTAGCAACATGCAGTACAGAAATGCCAACTACTTCACATTGCCTAGTCTACCGTGGATGATCATTGTTTTCGTCACGTTTCATATCGGCGTTTCCGTAAGTCACCTTTTTGTTTCCAAAACTGATGGTTTTTGTCACAGAACTGCAGATTAATGGGTAAAATACCAAGAATGATACAATTAAAGTCATCTGTGAAATTTTAACTTCCATATAGTGCCGAATTTTCGAGTAAACATTGTAAGCCCCCGCGGAATTTATTAATTTTTTTCACCGTTATTTTGTAAGTTTTTAAAGGTAATATCATACTTTGGTTTTTGTCAAAGAAATGCAGATTCATGGGCACAAATATCAAGGAAGAGACAGTAACAGTCATCTGTGAAAATGTCAGTCCCATACGGTGCCCACGTTTTGAGAAAATCATGAAAAACGGCCACAGTATTTCTTAAGTCTTTTCTCTTTTTGTTATCTTTGTTTTAAAAGATCAAAAAGATTTTCGGTTGTTGTTTAACTAATTTCTAGATAAATACACCATTTCAGGCGGAAACATTTTGACTGTATGTTTCTACCACCACTATCTTCATACCCTGTATAGTTATATGTTTTGGTCTCTTACCAAAGTATGATACTACCTTTAAAGATCAAACTATTTTCGGTCGTTGCTTTGACTAATTTCTTGTTAAATGTCCAGCATTTAAAATTTAACAGTTTGTTTCTACCAGCACCATCTGTATACCCTGTAAGTTATACGTAAATCTGTGACCCTTTCTGTTTTTGTTTCCGACCAAAGTATGATACTACCTTTAACCGTTGACAACTATACCTGTAGTGTAAAACAACTCAATAGCGGCTCTAAACCAGTGACGTGTATATCATACTATTGATCAAATTGTTAAAATTCGCAATACTATATAAACAAAATGTAATAATTTAATAACCACAAGGGAAGCTGAATGAATTAATTTAAAGTCATTAAAAGATGACTCAACAAGAGATGAACGAGATGATTCAAATTAATAATACAATTTATGATACGAATGCCTATTATAATTATAAAATTGGTATTAAGGAGACACGTTAGCATCTAAAAGTGGACATTTAAGGAGATATCGGGTATTAGGGAGACTTTTCGATGTCTTGCAAAGGTGCCTGTTACCTTTTAAAGACATATTTTACTGTCCATATTTTAATAGAAGACAGAGAATGTTCTCAGTATGAACATATGTCAATTTCAAGTTCATTGGTTGGGAGAATGTTAAGAAATAGGTAAAGTTTGTGCACAACCCTATGGGAAATTCTCCCTATTAAGGTCCCATCCTCAATTATTATTAAAACTATTATTATGACCTTTATAGACAGTGTTTATATTATAGTATGCATAATCTGACTGGTGCTCATTGTTTGTTTGTTGGCGTGTTTGTTTGTTTGTGTTTCTCTGCTCCAGAGCACCGTGTTCATTCCGCACCTGGTGCCTTATCACCTGTTTGGCCCAGCCGGTACGTGGATTCGACTGATATACACCTACTGCCCGTTACTTGGATATGTCGCGTAAGAGCATTGTTTTTTTCCTGTGCTGCACACGATACTTCCGACCACAAGTGCTTAAAGATGACTAACACCCAACCCAAGGCACCAAATTCACGCACCCCTAAACTCACTCCACCCAAACCCCACCCATTTACCCACCCCTAAACTCACCCACCCAAAACCCACCCATTTACCCACCCCTAATCTCACCCAACCAAAACCCACCCATTTACCCACCCCTAATCTCACTCCACCCAAACCCCACCCATTCACCCACCCCTAAAGTCACTACACCCAAACCCCACCCATTCACGCACCCCTAAACTCACCCACTCCTGAACTCACTCACCCCAAAACCCACCCACCCAAAACCCACCCATTCACCCACTCCTAAAGGGTGCATTCGTTTAGCTCCCCTGGGTCAGCCCTTACTGGGAATGGTCATGTTTTACAGCACAAAACAAGCGAGAGAATGGGGGACGAGGTTGACTGGTGTCGACCTGGGGAGCTAAACGAATGCACCCAAACTCACCCACCCAAAAGCCACACATTCACCCACCCCTAAACTCACCCACCCAAAATGGATGATTTTTCTCTCAACCTGCTCAGCCCGCAAGCTCCCCAAAATTCAGATTATCTGAACTTCGTCAATGGGGGCAGCAGACAAATCTGTTTGATTTTAAAAGATATGGCTCCCATATCTGACGTCACGAAATCACACAAATTTGTCTGCTGCCCCCATTGACGAAATTCAGAGAATCTGAATTTTAGGGAGCTTGCGGGCTGAGAGAAAAACATGATCAAAAAAGTCTCTCTTTCTGTATTCAGAGTGAGATAAATATTTGTTTCTAATTTCAAGTAATTTAAGGATTATAGTTCTAACAAATAAAGTGAGGTTTGTTGAGTATTGAACATCCTTTTTAATTTATAGAAGCGCAGCCATGGGCCGACAAAATCGTGGATAGTAATTGGCCAACGCGTTGCAAACTCTTGGTGGCGCACTACATGTATTTGTAAACACTCGTATTAACCAGTCCCAAGCAATGTACATCATATAACATATTTTGCCTGGTAAACCCGTGCCTACAATTAAAAATGGGAGACTCTTTTTGATATCTCTGAGCATGCGCGCGCTATTGTGAGCATGCGCGCGTTGTTGTGCGCATGCGTGCGCGTGCGCTGTTGACTTGAAGACCGATATCCCGAAGTCTCCCATTTCATATGCTCTAAATATCTATCTGACACATTATGCACAATTGGACAGAAGCCATTTGATTGACGCTTTTACGTTATTACAACGAAAGTTTGAATGGTTTGCTTTGTGTAGGTTGATAGGAGGTACGTGTGCTCATCTGGGCGAGGCGATGTATAGTTGGCATCTTTGTGAGTAAGTATTAATGAAGTAAAGGAAAGTAATCTTCTTGGGTTATTTGACTCCATGTTTCGTTTCTTCTGTGACGTGTGGTTGCTTGCTGTACATGTACGAATCTCGCGTTAGGTTTTCAATCTCGCATCTTGCATCTCGCATTTAACTTGTGCCTTTAATTTGGTGCCTGTACGTGTTAACATTCATGACCGGCGCGCTAGCGGTATTGTAAGTTGCACAAATTACTGTAACTGTCAGAGCGTGTTTTAAGAAAACATGGAGGAAGAACTTCCTCCATTGTTTTATCGGGCCATACCTGTCTGTAGTGTACATGTATATATCTATAAGAAAGAGTCAAATCTGGGTGATATGTATTCCTAAATTTAATACATTGGCTAATACGTTTACGGTACGCGGTCAAAAGCACGATGCAGACAGGTCATGACCTGATAAAACTAGCTCTGATATTTCCAGTAGGTCGACTTACAAAGTTACAATACCGCAAGCGCACCGGCCATGAATGTAAACACAAGCACCAAATTACAAGTTCAAATGCGAGATGCGAAATTGACAACCTAACGCGAGATTCGTAACGCGAGATGCTAGATGGCAGGTTTGGAACACCATAGTATTTATGCAGTGTTTTGTTTTTGATGCTTTAAGATGAGGTGAAACTGAGGGCGCTGTTGCATGCATCATACAGGCTCGATCGTCTTTATTAATAATTAACAAGTAATCGTCCTTTCCACTCCTTCTCATTCTACTTCATGCAGACATAAAGGCATCGTGGGAACAGCCAGAGTCAAGTGGTTTTTATCAACTGCCGTCTTCGGAGGGGCTTCTCTATACGAGCTGGTCACCTTTCATCCACGAGGGTCTTGAGATGCGTCTAGACTGTGAACCTGAATGCAAGTCTAGTCCAGAAACTATCATGCTTCGTAATTGAGACTTAATTGAGCTATAGAGCTTAAAGGTAATATCATACATTGGTTTTTGTCAAAGAAATACAGATTCATGGGCAGAAATATGAAGGACGATACAGTAATAGTCATCTGTGAACATTTTAGTCCCATACGGTGCCCACTTTTTGAGAAAACAGTGAACAACGGCCACAGTATTTCTTAAGTCTTTTCTCTTTTATTTTGGATCTTTTAAAAGATCAAAAAGATTTTCGGTCATTGTTTTACTATAAATTTCTGGATAAATACACCATTTCAGGCGGAAAAAAAATCCGGCAGGTTTCTACCAGCACCATCTTCATACCCTGAAAAAGATACGTAAATCTGTGAACGTTTCTGTTTTGGTCTCTTACCAAAGTATGATACTACCTTTAACTGGACATAGCCAGTCAGTTGCAGCCAGTTGCAGTCTCCTACTGCATGTGACCAGCCTGCAGTACTATAATACTATGTATTTTGGAGTGCGTAATCAGTCGATCTCACAAAGATTTACGATTCATATTTTACACGAGTCGTTCCTCTTTCTATTGTAACTAATATTGTGCCATCACACCTTGCATGCTTAGCAATTAAGATTGATGTGCATGTTTTACGATCTGTTTTATAGCCTTGGCGTGAAATCGAGCATAACGATCCGTTTCATTGAATTAAATACCAAAAAACCCTGTCTTGCGTGTAAAAAATAAGCATGCAGTGGCTGATAACACGAAACACTAAAATGTATCTTAACTTAGAGATGTCACTACTATAATGGAGGAAGAACCCCATGCTACTATATAGTTATTTATATAATTGTGACGTCACGATTTGCTTAGCGATTAAAATTGGTCCACGGTATAAGATCATTCTTAGTGTGCTTCGTGAAATCGGCCCCTGGTTCTTGGCTCCATGGTCATACCATGGAGGTATAATTCTACCTCCATGGTCATACACACACTGTGTACGGAACGACCTCACTCAACGCCCTCAATTATTGATCCTGCTTTAATTGTTCCCATGACCCCTGACCCTTGTCATAGCTAGTAATCGATATATCACATCTATCAATGTATCGATCAATGAAAACCTGTCTGAAGGTATATAAGGACGATCGACTTAGAGTCCTGTAAAAATGTACAACTGTATACAGGTATGAAAGGACAAGAGGTCGATTTCACGAAGCCCTACGATCGATCGCAAATCAAGGTACGAAGGATAACCCATCGTATCCTACGTAGGGCTGCAATGCATCACATGTCCTACGGTTGATAGTTAAGTTACGATGAGTTTGGTGAAATCGGCCCCAGTGCCCACAGTCCAAGGGGTCGATTTCACCAAACTCATCGTAACTTACTATATGTATCAATCGTAGGACGCATGATGCATTGCAACCCTACGTATGTTACAGTAGGTTATCCTTCGTAACTCGAGTTACGATCGATCGTAGGGCTTTGTGAAATTGACCCCAGTTCATTGTTTGCGTTGGAGATTGAATTCTCCTGACACTTTTCCTGAACAAAGAAAAATTTAACTTGAGCAGGATTCCAACCAGCGACCCCCTGAATACCGTACAGGCGCTCTACCAACTGAGCCATCCAGCCCTACGCTGGTGGTGTCCCTAATAGTCAATTATCGTTGTTCGTTTGGCAGTCAGAAGCCATGAAACCACGCACATACCGCCATATCCAAGGGATTATAATCGATACACGCAGCAATATATATATATATTTTTTAATAATAAACAAATCTTTGATTTCACATAATTGACAACGAATTTGAAACAATCAACACAATAAGACCATAACCTTTTTGCAACACCAACATGCAACTAACAAATTAACACCGTTAATCCTTTATTGCAACATATACTAAATATTTCTATACAATTATATGTACATGTATATACAAATATTGATATACATTTAAATATTATGATAAAATAAAGAATATCATTTTCCGGAATGTAAAATAGCACCCTACAATCGGTGATTAAAATGATTAAAATTCAACGTGATGTTAAAAAGACAGAACTATCTGAATCAATTATTATTGTCTACTGTACAGAATTTAACAAATTTATTCCGAGCATCCTGTACGTTTGACGTCCGCTTCAATCGGATCTCTTTTTAGGCAATTTACTGTGCCAACGTAAACAAACCGCGTTCTTAAAGGTAGTATCATACTTTGGTAAGAAACAAAAACAGACATGTTCACAGATTTACGTATAATTTACAGGGTATGAAGATGGTGGTGGTAGAAACAATTTTAAGCCTGAAAATTTATCCAGAAAATAGTAAAACAACGACCGAAAATATTTTTGATCTTTTAAAATATCAAAAATAAAAGAGAAAGACGTAAGAAATACTTTTAAACTGTTTTCTGAAAAGGTGGGCACCGTATGGGAGTGGAAATTTCACAGATGACTGTTAATGTATCTCCCTTGATATCTGTACCCGTGAATCTGCATTTCTTTGACAAAAACGAAGTATGATATTACCTTTAATCAATTTCATACCCCCAAAATCAGGATGTCAGAAACAGGATTTGAACGTTTTTTCCCTGAAACCCTCTTCCACTTATTAATATAAAGAAAATATGCGTGGTTTGTTTTAAATAAAAATCACAAAAAAGTACGATATCTCAACGTGCATTTTAAGAACATTACATGTTCGTAATAACCCAATTCTGTGTATTTGTTAAAAAATAATTTAAATTCTTATTTTGGTGAACAAACATACGGTTAAAAATTATTAAAATCAAAACTCGATAAGGTGTTGAAATGTTTCATTTATGTAACTGTAAAGGTGATGTTTCTTTTCTTTTTCACAAGTGCGCCATGAACGTTATTAATTAGTTGATTAAGCGTTTTGTAATTATATTGTTATTATTATCATTAATGCAAGTAATCAAATGCTGCAAAATGTTCACAAGCAAAAAGTGACCTGAAATGTATAATTTGCTTGGAGTTAGGAGGGACTAACGCGTTTCGATCCTAGCAGGATCTTTGTCAAAGACGTAAGTGTTTGAGAAAGATCCTGCTAGGATCGAAACGCGTCAGGCCCTCCTATAACTCCAAGCATATTTATTTTGATTATAATTTATAAAATACGATTGCCACTGAAAGTATCGCAGTTTAACATGAAGGCAAACAATTTCAGCAGCATTTCTGAAGTTTTAACAAAATTCAGCTGTAGAAGGATTTTTGGTTTTCGCAACAAAAATTACCGACCTCTTTAAAGTAATTTCAGTTTGCAAAAGCTGTATTTCTCGATGTATATACTTTGTCAAGTAAAAGAGGTAAGACTCTGATTAAAATGCTAAAAATACTAACATGAATAGAAATGTTTAATCAAAAAAAAAACTATTACTAATCACCAGACGCGAATCGTTTCATAAACGAATCAGTTCTTGATGTTAGGTTCTTCCTCAGAACGGATACCCAGCCCTGATCTGATCTCACCAAGTCTCGGCATTTCTCGCTGACATTTGGAGAGAGTTTGTTGCTGCCCGTGCGGTGTTTATCGTAGAGGATAGTCGCATTTTGAAGGCACTTCTCAGTAGTTGCTGCCTTCAGTGCACGGAATGTCTGTAGATCACGTTGGAAACTGGAACCGTAACTCTGTACTTTCTCCCAGAATGTCTGGTTGAAATGCTTGTAAAGCTTGACATCAGCGTGGTTCCATTGGTAGATCTGTTTGGTGACGGTGGCTGACAGCTTTTTACGAGCTGCGGACTGCCTCACAAGTTTGGATATGTAGACGATATCGTCGAAATCCCAACAGAGGAGATTCTTGAGAAGAATCAAGGACTCGTCGAAGTATTCCTTAATCATTACCAAATCCATCTCCTTGCTGAGTGCTTGGATTTTCTGATCTACAGATTTAGGGTCTTGATACTGCTGCTCCAATCCAAGATCGTACATTTGCCCGTTCCTTAGGAAGGCCATTGGTCTTGAATTACTCGAGACGTAAAAGCTCCTGGAACTTGTTTTGAAAACGTCAGTCAGAGTGTGGTGAGGCATGAACTTTTCCATCTTGAAGAAGTTGAAGGCGGATTCTAACTGTGCAGCAGGTTCTCTGATGATGGTACAGTAGAAGGCGTTAGGGATGAGTGCTTCCTGTTCAGGCCGGTTATATCTGGCGTGGTTGGTAAGGATATGATAACCTCCCATAGCAGGTATCACCAGACTCCCATTCTTGTCCTTCAGGTCGTGGAAGTGTGCACGATTAGCTTGAAACTTCACAAACTGGGAGAAGGCGTGGGATCCACTTGGTACAGCAACATTGAGTCCATTGTTGTAGCTGTAGCGCTCAAATATGGTGGCCATTGTGGAGCTGCCGGTTTTATGGGTCTTGGCAAAAACGATTCGATTCTTCGGTTGACAACTCCTATGAACATTCATAAATACCGTCTGCTCTATTGGTTCCGATAGAATAGTCCGGCTGTGAAAGAACAACGAAGTATAACTTGAGTTATAATTTTACAAATTCACAACAAGTTACCCTGAACAGAAAATCATTCCTTATGCTACCCATTTTTCGATATCAGTATGTCTGTACGTCATTTCCCTTATGTCCCTGCAAACTGTTAAATTCTTTCACATTCCCACAATGCGAAAAAAGGCGAATGTCGTTGAAAAACAAAGTTTCTGCCCTAGGTCGTGGCACTAACTAAAAGAAAGAAGTAATGTATGTTCTCGTGTCAGCAAAATCAATGGAAACGACGTATTGAGCTTGTATACGAAATCTTTAGGTTAATACTATAGTTTCCCTCCACACGCCCACCATCATAGTTACGCCACTCGATACCTTGTAACACAGGGGGCAAAATTACCCATGAGAAGCACTATTGTCAGGCTTAGTTCAATGGGAGACTTTGGAGAACCGGTCTTGAGTCAACAGCGCACGCGCAAACCATTTTTGTGCAATTGTGAGCATGCGCGCGTTCTTTTGCGCCTGCGTGCGCGTGCACTTGAAGACCGGTTCTCCAAAGTCTCCCATTGATTACTTTCAGGTATAAGCCAGAGTAACTCTCAATCAATGGGCAACATGGAATGTCCTGTTTGTAGTTGTTTAATTGAGGAAAACTGCTTACCTTTTTTTAAAATTTTCTCCTAAGTTGTATTTCGTATGAAGGTTTCAGTTCTGGATGTCAGGTTCTTTCTCAGAACGGATACCCAGCCCTGATCTGATCTCACCAAATCTCGGCATTTCTCGTTGACATTTGGAGAGAGCTTGTATCTGCCCGTGCGATGTTCATCGTAGAGGATAGTCGAATTTTGAAGGCACTTCTCAGCAGTTGCTGCTTTTAGTCCACGGAATGTCTGTAGATCACGTTGGAAACTGGAACCGTAACTCTGTACTTTCTCCCAGAATGTCTGGTTGAAATGCTTGTAAAGCTTGACATCAGCGTGGTTCCATTGGTAGATCTGTTTGGTGACGGTGGCTGACAGCTTTTTACGAGCTGCGGACTGCCTCACAAGTTGGGATATGTAGACGATATCGTCGAAATCCCAACAGAGAAAATTCTTGAGAAGAATCAAGGACTCGTCGAAGTATTCCTTAATCATTACCAAATCCATCTCCTTGCTGAGTGCTTGGATTTTCTGATCTACAGATCTAGAGTCTTGATACTGCTGCTCCAATCCAAGATCGTACATTTGTCCGTTCCTTAGGAAGGCCATTGGTCTTGAACTATTCGAGACGTAAAAGCTCCTGGGACTTGTTTTGAAAACGTCAGTCAGAGTGTGGTGAGGCATGAACTTGTCCATCTTGAAGAAGTCGAAGGCGGATTCTAACTGTGTAGCAGGTTCTCTGATGATGGTACAGTAGAAGGCATTAGGGATAAGTGCTTCCTGTTCAGGCCGGTTATATCTGACGTGGTTTGTAAGGATATGATAACCTCCCATAGCAGGTATCACCAGACCCCCATTCTTGTCCTTCAGATCGTGGAAGTGTGCAAGATTAGCTTGAAACTTGACAAACGGGGAGAAGACGTGGGATTCACTTGGTAGAGCAACATTGAGTCCGTTGTTGTACCCGTAACGCTCAAATATGGTGGCCATTGTGGAGCTGCCGGTCTTATGGGTCTTGGCAAACACGATTCGATACTTCGGTTGACAACTCCTATGAACATTCATGAATATCGTTTGTTCTGTTGGTTCCGATAAAATAGTCCGCCTGTGAAAGAACAATGAAGTATAACTTGAGTAATAATTTTACAAAATCACAACAAGTTACCCTGAATAGAAATTCATTCCTTATGCTATGCATTTTTCGATATATTTTGAAAGATCGAAACAGGTAGGGCTCGTCAGCCTTGGTCGACTGTCTACCCAGGAGAAGGACAATTTGATTTCAAACCCGGGTAGGAAGAGCTCGTCAGCCTTGGTCGGCTGTCTACCTAGGAGAAGGACAACTCTGATTTCAAACCCGGGTAGGTAGAGCTCGTCAGCCTTGGTCGGCTGTCTACCTAGAAGAAGGACAACTCTGATTTCAAACCCGGGTAGGTAGAGCTCGTCAGCCTTTGGTCGGCTGTCTACCTTGGAGAAGGACAACCCTGATTTCAAACCCGGGTAGGTCGAGCTCGTCAGCCTTGGTCGGCTGTCTACCTAGGAGAAGGACAACTCTGATTTCAAACCCGGGTAGGTAGAGCTCGTCAGCCTTGGTCGGCTGTCTACCTTGGAGAAGGACAACCCTGATTTCAAACCCGGGTAGGTATAGCTCGTCAGCCTTGGTCGGCTGTCTACCTAGGAGAAGGTCAACTCTGATTTCAAACCCGGGTAGGTAGAGCTCGTCAGCCTTGGTCGGCTGTCTACCTAGGAGAAGGACAACTCTGATTTCAAACCCGGGTAGGTAGAGCTCGTCAGCCTTGGTCGGCTGTCTACCTTGGAGAAGGACAACCCTGATTTCAAACCCGGGTAGGTAGAGCTCGTCAGCCTTGGTCGGCTGTCTACCTAGGGGGCTGATCTGTCAGCGGGTGTTAAATGCTGGGGTAGTTGTACTGCTATTGACATGCATGGATGGTGGTCCGTGCATCTACTTCCAGTTGCTCTCCCGAGGCCATCCGGATGCCTCTGCCTCCTTGGCAGAGGGTTCTTTGGGTCTCTTGCTGTCAATCTTGGGATGCCGAATCAGTTTTTCTGACTAGTAAGCCTTGGTTCCTTTTCCTTCTTCTCATAAACCATTATATGTCAGTTCAATCTAATGTACCACGTTCTAAACCTGCATCTAGAACCCCACCGTCTAGGGCGTCTAAATCTAAAGAACTTAATGTATGTTTCGCCAACGTTCGAGGATTAAGGGGGAATTTTACTGCAATTCAGTCGTTTTTGCATGCAAACTCTCCTGACATCCTTGCTCTTTGTGAGTCCCGACTTAATGATGAGGTGATGTCTTCTTACCGTGATGTCTTCTGTACCGATCTCCATCATCTCAGCACTGCGCCATATTTGATGCAATTTCCAGCAGCATCGACTCTGCGCTGTCTCAACATCCTACTGCTGAAGTTATGGTCTTTGGTGATTTTAATGTTCACCACAAGGAGTGGCTAGTTCATTCTCACAGCACAAATGCCTCTGGCGTAAGCGCTTACAACTTTGCTGTATCTCATGACCTCACCCAGATCATTTCAGCTCCCACCCGTATCCCAGATCGTGCTTCTGATAACAGATATCTCCTTGATTTGTTCCTTTGTTCAAATCCTAACATTTACACGCCAACAATTTTTTCTCCACTAGGCACGCCTGACCATGTTAACATTGAAGTTCAGATAAGTTGCTCCTCTACACCGACCAGTTCTCATCCATACCACCGAACTGTCTTCCAGTATGGCAAGGCTGACTGGGACGGGTTACGATCTTTCCTAGGCGATGTCCCTTGGAACTCCGTTTTCTGCCTGGATCCTTCTGAGGCAGCAACTGAAGTCACTAATTGGATTCAGATTGGTATAGAACTGTTTGTCCCCTCTAAAACCTCTCAAGTTAAACCCCACTCAAATCCATGGTTTACCCCCGCTTGTGCTGCTGCTATTGCATATCGGATTCATTATTTTCATCAATGTTATCGTGTTTGCTCTACTGAGACTCGACATCAATTTCCTCTTGCTAGCAACCGCTGCAAAAAAGTGCTGGAGAGCGCTAAGTGCCAGTATGCCGAGTCTCTCCGAGACAGTATAAGTACTCAACGTCTTGGTAGCAAGGATTTCTGGAGAATTGCTTATAGTGTCCTAAACAGAAGCAAATCTACAATTCCAGTCCTGTTTAATGGCCCCGAAGTACTTACTTCTCCATCTGATAAAGCCAATCTCTTTGCTGAAAGATTTGCTGCCAACTCCACTCTCGATGACTCGGGCCACAATCTGCCGGATTTTCCTCTCCTGACTGATAGCAACCTCTCCAAAGCCATTATCACTCCTAAGATGGTATCTAAGGTTATCAAACATCTTGACACGTCAAAAGCAACTGGACCTGACTGTATCCCTGTTCTTGTCCTGAAAATGTGTTCACCCGAATTGTCCTCAGTCCTGTCTAAACTGTATAACCTTTGTCTCTCAAATTCCACATTTCCTTCTGATTGGAAAGCAGCCTCCGTTGTCCCAGTTTTCAAAGGCTCTGGTGAAAAGTCTGACCCCGCTAACTATCGACATATTAGCCTCCTTCCAATTATCAGCAAGGTGTTTGAATGTCTCATCAACCAGCATCTAATGGATTACCTTGAAACCAACACACTACTAACCGATGTCCAATATGGATTCCGGCACTCTAGATCTACTGGTGACTTTTTGTCTATGGTCACTGAGCACCTGACCAGGATATTAGATCTCCGTGGTGAGGCGAGGCTTGTTGCTCTTGATATTTCTAAGGCCTTTGATCGAGTCTGGCACAAGGGTCTCATCCATAAGCTCAAGTCCTACGGCATCTGTGGTCAACTTCTCAAACTAATCTCAGATTTTCTTACCAATCGAAAATTCACTGTTGTTCACGAGGGACAGTCCTCGTCCGTCCACAGCGTCAACGCAGGTGTCCCGCAAGGCTATGTATTGGGACCAACTTTGTTCTTGCTTTATATCAATGACCTGCCTGATTCTATATCATCTCAGATTGCCATCTACGCTGACGACACAACCCTGTATACAACATATCCTGGTCCCCGGTTTTCCACTCATCAAGCCCAAGCTAGTAATGATCTCAACCATGATCTTACGTATGTCACCAATTGGGGGAACGAATGGCTCGTCACCTTCAATGAAAAGAAAACTCACCTGTTATCTGTTTCAAGATCTACATCTAAATCATCTATTCGTCCTACCTTGTCCATGAACTCTACATCTCTTCAGGAAGTTAGTGACATCAGGTTACTTGGTCTTGACATCACCAATAAACTCTCCTGGGACAAGTACATCAGTGGTATTGCCAAAAGGGCCTCTTAACGTGTAGGTTGTAACTCCCAGAGTTACTCCCAATCAATGGGCAACATGGGATGTCCTGTTTGTAGTTGTTTAATTGGGTCCTTTTGTCTAACATTCCGTGTGCAATTGAATTGGAAAATGGAATATAGAATAAAGACTGAATAAAGCTTACCTTTCTAAGATTTCCTCCGAAGTTGTATTTCGTATGAAGGTTTCAGTTCTTGATGTTAGGTTCTTCCTCAGAACGGATACCCAGCCCCGATCTGATCTCACGAAATCTCGGCATTTCTCGCTGACATTTGGAGAGAGCTTGTAGCTGCCCGTGCGGTGTTTATCGTAGAGGATAGTCGCATTTTGAAGACACTTCTCAGTAGTTGCTGCCTTCAGTGCACGGAATGTCTCTAGATCACGTTGGAAACTGGAACCGTAACTCTGTACTTTCTCCCAGAATGTCTGGTTGAAATGCTTGTAAAGCTTGACATCAGCGTGGTTCCATTGGTAGATCTGTTTGGTGACGGTGGCTGACAGCTTTTTACGAGCTGCGGACTGCCTCACAAGTTGGGATATGTAGACGATATCGTCGAAATCCCAACATAGGAGATTCTTGAGAAGAATCAAGGACTCGTCGAAGTATTCCTTTATCATTACCAAATCCATCTCCTTGCTGAGTGCTTGGATTTTCTGATCTACAGATTTAGGGTCTTGATACTGCTGTTCCAATCCTAGATCATACATTTGTCCGTTCCTTAGGAAGGCCATTGGTCTTGAATTACTCGAGTAGTAAAAGCTAGTGGAACTTGTTTTGAAAACGTCAGTCAGAGTGTGGTGAGGCATGAACTTTTCCATCTTGAAGAAGTTGAAGGCGGATTCTAACTGTGCAGCAGGTTCTCTGATGATGGTACAGTAGAAGGCGTTAGGGATGAGTGCTTCCTGTTCAGGCCGGTTATATCTGGCGTGGTTGGTAAGGATATGATAACCTCCCATAGCAGGTATCACCAGACTCCCATTCTTGTCCTTCAGGTCGTGGAAGTGTGCACGATTAGCTTGAAACTTCACAAACTGGGAGAAGGCGTGGGATCCACTTGGTACAGCAACATTGAGTCCATTGTTGTAGCCGTAGCGCTCAAATATGGTGGCCATTGTGGAGCTGCCGGTCTTATGGGTCTTGGCAAACACGATTCGATACTTCGGCTGACAAGGCACGGGTGTACTCTTTAGTGGTTCCAGTGCAGGCAAAAGGCGTCGACTGTATAAAAACCAAAAAATGAAGGAATCACGTTTAGCAAGTTTTATCAACTGTAAAATACAGAATGTCCATATGGGAAGAATATAATCATCACGTTCCATTTATCACGATGTGGAATTTGTTTCAGGGTTTCACGTTCGTTTGATTACGTACCACCAGTCAGGTTTCACTTTGTTTATTCACGATACACGTTTTTGAAACGTGCACAATTTGGAATCCAGATTAATCCGGAAATTTGTTCCACTCCTAAAATAGTTACTTAAGAATTCTGCACCAATTTCCTCACGATGAAGGAGAAAACTAAGCTGAAAATGTCAATTTTTATTTTTCTCTCAAGTTTCTTTAGGGTGACCAATGATTTTTTGAGAAAAGCCCATTCAAATGATAATACGATGAAAACGGCCCTGTTGACTGGTGCCAGACTTAAAAAAGTACCCCTCCACTACATGCCAAAGTAGAGCGACTTCAGGTCCTGATTTCATCACAACTCAACGTGGAAAGTCTAAACCCTGGTGACTGAGTTACATCCATTTTCTCTACAAGACTTCCCATGTATACATGTAGGGCCCAGCAAATGATTTCATAATTTTTTTTTTTGGAGGGTACAGTATACAAAATTATTAACGAGCTCCGTGGACTGATCTGGACCTATTTACCGGGGTGCGCCCGTAACGTGGGGCCTTGCCACACAATGGTTGTCTATTTCCTTCCTCCATGATGATACACAGCACAGCTAGCTATACAGCCCAAATTGTTTCCGGCCCCCGTAAATTAGCAGGCCTAATTAACACAATCATTCAAGCCAACATGGCATCTGTTTCTATGCACTGTGTTCTACCATTACACTGTACGCCTATTATTATATAACATTATATAACAAAGAGCAACACTCGATCAGCATAACCCTATGTTATTCCAACAAGGCCACTATAGTAAGCGTGTCATGTTTTTTGTTAAGATTATTGATTTAAGTGAGTATTTATCTTCTGGCCAACAGGGCGCAAGACTCTCTCCATACACGTGTAAAATGCTGATATACTGTACGTATACAAACATGCTTCGTAAACACAGCGCTAAACACACGAATCTAACACGAATATTAAATGTTTTTACTGACCGCTCACTATGTATCTTGTTTCTTAACAGTGTATTAAAGGGGCAGGCAAACCACATCGCGCGCTAGCACCACTCATTTGTTTACTCAAAATAGTCAAGTTAAAGTTTAATGATTTGTTTGTTTTAGCGCCGTCGCCATACTGTTAAACCCTAAACCAAATACGTATATACTGTAACTGGGCATGGACGAAGACCAGCAAATATTTGGACGAAACATCACCTGGCCACGGTGCTAAAACAAACAAATCATTAAAAATGACCCCATGAGAAAGTCTCCCTAATGACCCATTCCCGGTAACAAATCCTATTATTAAAGGTAATATCATACATTGGTTTTTGCCAAAGAAATGCAGATTCATGGGAAAAATATCAAGGACGATACGCAGTGAAAATTTCAGTCCCGTACGGTGCCCACTTTTTGAGAATACAGTGAAAAACGGCCACAGTATTTTTAAGTCTTTTCTCTTTTATTTTTGATCTTTTAAAAGATAAAAAAGATGTTCGGTCGTTGTTTTACTAATTTCTGGATAAATACACCATTTCAGGCGGACAAATTGTAACGGTATGTTTGTACCACCACCATCTTCATACCCTATAAGTTATACGTAAATCTGTGAATATTTCTGTTTGGGTGTCTCACCAAAGTATGATATTACCTTTAATGATACACGCACCCTATAGTTATTATTAATGATACCCAACTTGAACCCTATATGCGAACAATCTGCATGATAGGCGGGTAAATCTAGCTGTACGTGTCATGTACGTGTAAACACATCAAGGGGATAGGAATAATTATACCAGTCGTACAGCATTACAATTGCATTGAACTGTAATGTTTCATATTATAGCCACTGGAAATTAAGTGATGGATGGGCGACAACTTAAACGAGCCCATTGGTGAGTTGGTGTGAGCATTTCCTCTATGGTGTGATCGATGAGATAACTTCAGCAAAATATTTACAGAACTTCTCCACTATTAACAATAATTAATTGGCCATCTGTTGCTAAAACAATTCGTTGCACGTATATCTTTCATCATGAATCGATACTTAAAGGTAATATCATACATTGGTTTTTGACTAAGAAATACAGATTCATGGGCAAAAATACCAATGAAGATATTTTGACGTTATGTTTCTACTATAGCACCATCTTCATAATATGAAGTATATTATACTGAAAAAGTATACTTAAATTTGTGAACATTTCTGTTTCGGTGTGCTACCAATCCAGGGGTCGATTTCACCAAACCTTTCGTAGCTTAATATCAATCGTAGGACGTATCGGTGCATTACAACCCTACATGGAATAGGCCTGCTATGATGGGTTATCCTTCGTAAATCGAGTTACGATCGATCGCAGGGCTTCGTAACTTAATATCAATCGTAGGACTTATCGGTGCATTACAACCCTACATGGGATAGGACTGCTACGATGGGTTATCCTTCGTAAATCGAGTTATGATCGATCGCAGGGCTTCGTGAAAGGTACAGTACTACTATAATTAGTTGCCATAGGTACTTTGGCAAAGATACGAGGTGGCAAAAGTTACGAGTTGGCAAAGGTATGGGTTGACTCGAATTTTAATAACCGACAATTTGAGACAAATCTCGAAAAAGAAATATTTAGTTTGCACTTGGCAAACGAAGAACTGGAGGCAGTGCCAATTACATGTTCATACTAGCTATTATAATGCTACCCGTCCCTCCATACGTTTTTTTTTCCAAGCCCACCTACTTCATATCTGCGACTTGAAGTCATTATACTGAATGGCATTTTATGATTTCCAACTCATCTGCGGCCAATTTCATAGAACTGCTAAGCACCGTACATTTTGCTGAAGCACCAAAAACCTTGGTAGATAAAACAGTATACCAGCAAAAATTCACATGTTAAGCTCAGCAAACAATGACAGAATACAAGTCAAAAGCAGTAAACATCACATGAACATTTGGTTGGCAATTCTGTTTGATCAAGGAAGACTTTTTCTGCTTAAAGAATAAAGGTAGTATCATACTTTTGTTTTTATCAAAGAAATACAGATTCATGGGCACACATATCAAGACAGATACAGTAATAGTCATTCATCTGTGAACATTTCAGTCCCATATACGGTGCCCACTTTTTGAGAAAATCGTGAAAAATTACCACAGTATTTCTTAAGACTTTTCTCTTTTATTTTTGATCTTTTAAAAGATCAAAAAGATTTTCGGTAGTTGTTTTACTAATTTCTGGATAAATACACCATTTCAGGAGGAAAAATGTTAACGGTATGTACCATTTCCATACACTGTAAGTTATACCATAGAGGAAGGAAACAGTACGTAAATCTGTGAACATGTCTGTTTTGGTTTCTTACCAAAGTATGAGTGATACTAGTATTTTCTTATTGCCTAAGCATCCCTATGAAATTGGCACCTGTTTCAAGCTAGATCCGTAAGCTTTTTACGTTTTGTCGTTTACGCCACCCATATTATTTTCAGTATTTATTTAGCTTCTTCTGTTCCAAAATGAGATTTGTTACTTAAAGCAAATTTACTCATGGGTCCTGGGGCCGATTTCACTAACGCTTTGCGACCATCGTAAAGCCCAAATCCATCGCTTAACGGAAAATCGATCGCTACTTTGTGTAGCAATTTTCCGTTTAGCGATGGATTCGGGTTTTAGCAATGATCGCAAAGCGTTAGTGAAATCGGCCCCTGTAAACCCTAAAATTATTATTTCGGTGAGAAAAAAACCAACAGTTTCTTACCTAAATAAATACTGAAAATAATATGGGTGGCGTAACAGACGATAATGCCCAATAGATCCTGATCAACCCTATACTTAAATTGAAGCATGGAGGAAGGAAAACTGACCTTAATTCCTTCCTCCATGATTGAAATGACCGGCTTACACTTACAATTTGTTGGCGAAGATAGGCACTGTCATTAGCTGGTGCTCGATCGATCGGCCGTTCCATAGCAAAATGAAGAAGTCTACAATCACAACGATAAGAAGCACGGTTACCAACGTCTTCCATCGGGATTGAGTCAGCGGAGTCTTGTGGGTAGTACGGTCAGCCATCACGGCCGATCCTGGTATATGCGAATCGGGTCTTGCCAATTCCAATCTTGAAGGATTTGAGATGGACCGATCTTCTCGTCTCACCGAATTCAATTTAAACGTGGGATGTCTTTCATGCTTCATATCCTCATCCTATGTACATATATAATGTGCACAAAGAAATCGCTGGACTGAAACTCTTTGACTGGACCAGTATAGCCGACCGTGGAAACACAATTGTTGAGTATGAATGACTGTGCGCTTTACCCGAACTGTTGTGTTGTTGTATGTGTGTATGTGTGTTCTTGACCAAGACCAGCGCACACACTGGCGATCATAACATGCAGGATTAAATTGTATTGATTGTTACGTAACAATATTAGCTGTGTGTTTCCAAGACTTGTCTAAGCCCAATGGAACCACAGAGCTAAGAAGAGTATGATGGAACAAATGGGCTCATATATAGTGGCTCGTATGTACGGAGCTCCACGAGTGCCATCCCACTTATCCAGATAACAAAGACATAATATTTTTCTCGCCAAGTCGACTTTTGGAGGGGTAAGCGTAAGTGTCTTGTCTCAATAATTATATCATAGAGCTACAAGCTCTATGATTATATCAACAAGATGACACAGGAAAAACGAGAAGCCAACTTATCCTGATAATTTATCTGGCCAAAGTCAACGAAGCGCATCTAAAGAGTCGTCTTCTCCTGATGATTAACCTCAGTAGTATAGAAAATGGGGGTTCTGGTACACCCGCCCTTGCCACTCGCTAGCCCAGGCGTGTGGTTGGTTGTAGCGGTCATCAAAAGGTCACTCTGTGGCGCGTACCGGGTTGGTGATTGGCACAGCCTTGGTGTTAATCATTAACATCTACCCCCACGCTCACCCGGGCGTGCCGCTAATTATAACGGTCCAAAGGTCACTCTATAGCCTTATCAGCCCTAGTCTGGTTCCCGGACCCCAAAAGCGCCCGACTATTGTCTGTCAAAATGGTCAGGTATCGGCTACGTGTACTGGAGGGTCACGTGAAGAAAAAAGTCAATTTCTGACTTTTTACGGAAAAATCCGAAACATTACGAACTCGTTTTCGTCAACTTCGGATAGTTACGTTGACTTTCGGCTATTTCCGACAGGTCACGCGAGGTCATGTATTACAGGGAAAGACACGTCGTGTAAATATGTTTCATTCCGGCTACAGTTAGCCCAAATAGAGCATATATTATTGTTCACATACAACAGAGCACTTTTCCTATTGTGCACTTTTGAGGAGTTTGTTGTATGGTTTTTTCCATCTCTGATTTCTTATTCTGTCCAGATAAAATTGCATGTGCTTACAAAATTGCAAAAATAATGCTAAAATTGAATCTCGCTAAACTCTAAAACTAGCTTCCGCGCCTGCGCAGACATGACAGCTGCGTCATGTTCTATTTTTAACCGTAGCCGATACCTGACCTAAGATTTTTAATAAGAGTCGTCAGGGAATCTTTGGGCAGGGAACCAGACTATATCAGCCAGGGCTCTCAGAGCATGTATTCATGCATGAAGGTGTAGTAACTTCAATGGTACAGCATTTCAACACGGCGGCATAGGTAGCCTTGACCAAGGCTATGAAGCTGTTCCCGGCGAGCGATCAATACGGGGCACCCGGTACGTACCGACCACGCACACACGCATACGTACAGTAACCGCCGGCCCCGGTTCAGCCAGGATCATAGCCTTGACGCAAGCGCGATTTGATAATTATGATAATTATAGCCGCTATGGTAAACAGTCTTCTCTCATTGGATAACGGCTGTCGAGAAAAATGAATATTTATAAGTACTGCACAATCTTACGGCGCGGCGCTGAGATTTCCGGAATCTGGTCGGCAAATTTACCAAATCGACGTCATCCTTCAAGAAAGTACTGAAGGGCAGTCCGCTACTCAAGTGGAAAATCCTAAATTTGTAACTTATCAACGCCAGAGTTGAGACTTACCTTTACTTCTCGGATAACGAACGAGTCGAGTCCGCGACACCGCCATTGTTTTGTATACGCTACAATTAATATAATGTACTGACATGCCGTACCATCGTCATGTGTTGCACCCGTAGTCCTACACACAGTGAAAAGCTCATGAATATGCATATCTGGTCAAAGATCACGGAGTTTGATTGGATACCGTTTTATATATGCCCATAAAAAATCTTCGGCCAATATTGGCCGAAAATGTAAAGAAACACATAAGAAAAGACTGACGGTTGCGTCAAGGCTATGATCCAGCCTCAACCGGGGGCGGATACTGTACGTATGCGTGTACGTATGCACGGTACGTATCCGTGCAGCTAGCTGGCTCGGTACGCGGTACGTACGGTACGGGGACAGTACGGCCGGGTGCCCCTGATCGCTCGCCGGGAACAGCTTCATAGCCTTGGTCAAGGCTACGGCATAGGTGGCAAGTGCGTTAGCCACTCGCCTCTCACCAATGTGGACTGGGTTCAATCCTGGGTCATAATGTGTGTAGAGTTTCTTTTCCCTCCATAAAGATCAACACTTGACGCGATGCGGGAACCCGCTTTGTCGGAGTAATTATCCAAATCTAGATCCAGAGTACAACGTTCATGCAGGAACGCGGTATCTAAGGTACACAATAGCATAGCAACGACGTTCATGCAGGAACGCGGTATCTAAGGTACACAATAGCATAGCAACGACGTTCATGCAGGAACGCGGTATCTAAGGTAAACAATAGCATAACAACGACGTTCATACAAGGAATGCGGTATCTAAGGGACACAATAGCATAACAACGACGTTCATACAAGGAATGCGGTATCTAAGGTACACAATAGCATAACAACGACGTTCATACAAGGAACGCGGTATCTAAGGTACACAATAGCATAGCAACGACGTTCATACAAGGAATGCGGTATTTAAGGTACACAATAGCATAACAACGACGTTCATACAGGAACGCAGTATCTAAGGTACAAGTAGTATATAAAGTAGCGGTTCTGGCGCACAGCCCTTGCCGGCCCCCAGCCCTATGGTTTACATTTATATATCAGGTTGTCATGGACATGACCAGGCGTTCTTACAGGAACACAGTATCCAAGGTAAACAACATCATAGCAACGGCGTTCTTACAGGAACACCATATGTGAGTGTTAGCTTCACTTGCAGGCATTTTGGCCACAAGTTACCGACGCAGGCTACGACGGGAACGTGCTCACACTCAGCCCACAGTGTGGTTTTATCTGATGACCCAAACCAAAGTTCGATCGCATGGAATGGTTGTCTGACAACAGGAAAGAGGACTGTTGCAAAAATTAATGAAAATGTCTATAGACATAGGGTGGCTCAAAAGGAATAAATACAAAAAGATGGCTTGTACGTTCATGCAGGAACACAGTATCTAAGGTACGCAATAACATAGCAACGACGTTCATACAGGAACGCCGCGTTAATGATTCACACCAAGGTTGGTGTTGATCTACCCGAGGAGGAACCGGGTCAAAAGGTCACCTCTAAGTAGCAATCAGCCATGGGGGTGCTATTTTTTTGTTTTACAGTGTGGTTGGTAAAAAAAAGTCCAAGGCCATTTAGAAAAAAAAAGAAATGAGCAAGTAAGCCGGAAGGGGGCTAACAGGCCACTAACTAGGCCTGTCTTTGCAATATGGCGGCGGGCGATCAGGGGATGTGCGCGATGTATGAAAAAGTTTGAAGCAACCACATTTTATTTCGATGTCGGTTGCTTGGCAGCGAGCTCTTTCATTAGTAAGGCTCGGGCCTCGGCCATGAGCTCGTTTTTTGCCGCTTCGCTCCCTTGAGCGGTGTAAGCTTTGCGAGATTTTTTCTGAATATCAGCCTTCATTTGGCTATATTTTTCTACCTCGTCGAGTACGAGCTTGAACTCGGATTGGGAGACGTGCCCATCGCTAAGCGCGTTTGAAATCACATCCGTTATGCTGTTGAGCTTAGATAGGGCGAGAATGCGAATCTCGTCGTGTTTTTCGGCTTTTACTAGGAGCCGCCGTGAGACGTATTTTCCGGCAATACCGGTCAGACCACAAACGAGAGCAGCCGCCTCGAGTGCAACGACAACGGGTGCGGCTAATATCGTGGAGAGCAGACCCACACCCGCCGCACCCATTCCCAGACTAGATGCGACAAAATACTGTGTCAACACCATCAACGACGTTGATAGCTCTGCGGTATTTTTTGTATAGCTTGGCTCTTTCATCTCTCTCGTGCTCTAGTCGGCGTTCGAGGTCGCGGATTTCAGTAAGACGAAAGCTAGACCCCTCGTCTTGTTGCGACCCGGGTGTATCGAGCTTAGGATATTCGACTCTATTTCAGTCGTCTTGACTGGCGGCGCTGTTGGCAGCTTAGGGATGCACCACACTAAATAGCTCAAAAATCAATGCGCCGAGCTGATTATCATAATGTGTGTACCCTCAAATGTTTTTTAAATATGCAATTTGGGGGGTCGTGCAATTAATAATTGTGTAGTTTTTACTGGTTATGACAACCTGGGGGTTCAGTGCTTCAGCCTGTTGTGCAGACTTGAGATATTTTGGTTTAAAATCCGGTCCTACATTGTCTTGAACGTGGAGGGTTGCTTCATGAAAACTCGTAGCAAGTCGGTTACGGAAGAAGGACATTTCGGGGGTGTTTTTTTCTTGGGGCGATTAGCAAAAAATCCAATCGGTTACCCATCCAAAAATTGAAAAGAATTGGGTAGATGAGAGTTGAGTTCACACTATCATTTACACTTTTTTTACACTAAGGTCAATGGGAGTTTATTTAGTGTGGTGCACCCTTGAACACTACCCCTTATAGCGCCCTCTGTCGGTGACAGGTAGAAAATGGGTAATAACTTTGACAATGTGGGCGCAGCACATGCGCTGCCTGATCCTAAATTTCCTCCAACATCAGTTATGGGTGTCACCAAAGGGTTGATCCACCCTTCCCAATACATAAAGACTTTAAAATAAATATTTTGCAAGGTCAAAACATAATCTAATCCAAAATGTCAAATGATGAAATGCAATATAACACTCAAACTGTTAATTGTAGGTTTATCTCAAATTGAAGAATTTTGCATATATTTGACCGCCAACCCCAAAAAATTGAAAAGAGCTGACAATTTTTTTAATTTTTTGCCCTTGTACAATAGTATTTCAATTACATTTTGTCCAAATTTGGTGACCGTCAGCCCTGCACTAATTGAGATACAGCTTACTTTGTACATTACTTGTTTTCATAGTAAAGCTGATGCCTATTTTTCTAACGCCTATATATCTGCAATAAATGCTTTTACAGCATATATTTGTATTTCATCATGTAGAGGAGATCACGTTCTTTCTTTTGATGTATAACTCGACAATAAACGATGATGTTTAAGGGCAGAACCGCGGTTGTAACTATACCCCCCAAACATCTTCAATTGACCCTCCCAAATTAGTAAAAAAGTACACTTTCAGCCGAAAATTACAAATGCCCCGTACTCGGTCACTGTGGAATTATAGATCGAGCTACTCTATCATGTGATATGGTACCAGGTGGGGATCCAATGACCAAGATTTGAACTGAATTCGCTGACCCCTCACCTTGTCGATTTTTCAAGATTTTGCATGGTCTTCTCGCGGACTGACACTAAATCATTAACGCGGCGTTCCTGTATAAACGTCGTTGCTATGTTATTGTGTACCTTAGATACCGTGTTCCTGCATGAACGAACAAGCCATCTTTTTGTATTTATTCCTTTGAGCCACCCTATGTCTATAGACATTTTCAATTTGCAACAGTCCTCTTTCCTGTTGTCAGACAACCATTCAATGCGATCGAACTTTGGTTTGGGTTATCAGGTTATCAGAGTGTGAGGACGTTCCCGTCGTAGCCTCAACCTCACTCACATCTGGTGTTCCTGTAGGAACGCCGTTGCTATGATGTTGTTTACCTTGGATACCGTGTTCCTGTAAGAACGCCTGGTCATGTCCATGACAACCTGATATATAAATGTAAACCATAGGGCTGGGGGCCGGCACGGGCTGTACGCCAGAACCGCTACTTAATAATTATACTACTGGAGAGGATCAGAAGTACATGTACTGTACTAGGTATAAACAAATAATGCAGAGCGGGGATAAGATTAAAGATGAAAATTTCAGTCCCATACGTTGCCCACTTTTTGAGAAAACAGTGAAAAACCGTCACAGTATTTCTTAAGTCTTTTCTCTTTTATTTTTGATCCTTTAAAAGATCAAACAGATTTTCGGTCGTTGTTTTACTAATTTCTGGATAAATACACAATTTCAGGCGGAAACAGTGTAACGGTAGATTTCTACCAGCATCATCTTCATACAATGAAAGTTATACGTAAATCTGAGAACATATCTGCTTTGGTCTCTTACCAAAGTAGTATGATACTACCTTTAAGGAGACAACGAAACAATTTGGAATAGTCATTTCCTTCCTGGATGTTGAGGCTATGGGGATCATAGTAAATGTTCATCCTACTTTGGGCGGTGGTTAAAATTGGGGATTTAAGGGAGTCCCCAGTATAAAAAGTCTCTTGCACGGATAAATTATCTCGATAAGTCACATTTAGTGCTTAATAAATCGACTTGGTGAGATAAAGTATGTGAATATCTGGATAAGTGGAATGGCACTCCTGGAGCTCCGTACGTGTCATGCATTCTAAAAATGACAAGATGACAAGAACACGGAAGTAAAGATGCACATCGAGAAGAGAGGATCAAAAGTACATGTACTGTACTAGGTATAAACAAATAATGCAGAGAAGGGGTAAGATTAAAGATGAATGACAAGGAGACAACGAAACAATTTGGAATTGTCATTTCCTTCCTGGATGTTGAGGCTATGGGTTGAATGTCCGCAGAATTTTCATCCTACTTTGGGCGGTGGTAAAAATTGTAAATGGGGCAAATCTTACCGGCATTCGCATTCGGCCGTTTTATTTGGAGGGGGAATTTAAGGGAGGCCCCAGTATAAAAAGTCTCGTTATAAAAAAGTCTAATAACCAAAATGGAACTCGATACCCATATTTTGGAACTTTGGCTTTGAGCAAATCGTTTAATTTTGCGTGAAACTGCAAGGCACCTCAAAATAGTCAGGCATCCACTTCTACTAACGACACCATAGGGGCAAGTCACGTCTCTACGGGGCTCCTAAGATATTATTGTTGACAAAATTAACCATCCAAGCGATTAGCGTGATGCCACCAAGGCAGCGTGGGGGGAAAAGGCACAGAAGAACGGCCGAAAGTCCGCGCCTGGACGGCGGCCAACTCGCCAAGCAAAGACTCCGACGATTCAGGTCGGAAACATATGGAAGAGGGTATCTCCAAGAATTTTGAAGAGTTCGCCCGTCGGCCTGACATTCGAAAAGTGGTTTATGATACCTTTACATGCATGGTAAAATGGAATCAAATGGTTCCAATATCGTCTTATCCTCAGAATATTAGGCACTCGCCTATTTTTATTTAAACTTAAGAAGTTGGATTCCAATGTCTGTTCTTTTTGCAAAGATAAAGGAGAAACGCCTATTCACCTGTTTTGTAATGGGATACTTTTGGAGCGAGCTGTCGATAGAGGGCAGCAAACAAAAAGTCTCCTGACAACTTTTAAGTACGGCGATTGTCAAAAAACTCCCCTAAAGACGCACGAAAATGCTGTGAACATTAATTCAGGACATTTAAAAGCAACTTTTGGCTTCTCATTGCCGCCCAACCCAATTGTAATGCCCGAAAATACATATTGAGGTGAAATTCTTATGTTCGGCGAGGAATATAATGTGCTTGGTCTCGCTTGCCAAAGTAAAAACTTGTGCATAAAACATTATGACGTTTGCCGTCGGCCACCGTGATCGCTTTTAATTGCCCCTTTGATGGCCAGTTATTTTTATTATTATTCATTCGGCCAGAATCACACAGCAAATGAATGCAGTAAACAAGTACATGACTAAAAAAGCAAGAAGACAAAAAATACAGTTCACATTAAATAAACAACATACAGGAACAACACTAATTGTGATGGCCAGGATCAACACAAGTATTATAAAACACAGTAGCTCGAGAGCCTGTTGATCCACTCACAAAATGAGACATCAAATAAATAATTTGCTATATTTACATGTACATATAAATAAATTCAATCTACAAATAAATAAATTAAAGTAAACAATGGAGGGAAACTGACTGAATTTTAAAGTCATTGAAAAGTGAACAAAGAAAAATTGACTGGAGCGGGATTCGAACCGGCATCCTCCTGAATAACGTACATGCGCTCTACCAACTGAGCGTTGGGTCACCACCAACGTAGGGCTGGATAGCAATTGGTAGAGCGCCTGTACGGTATTCAGGAGGTTGCCGGTTCGAATCCCGCTCCAGTCAATTTTTCTTTGTTCACTTTTCAATGACTTTAAAATTCAGTCAGTTTCGCTTGTGGTTATGTGATGATTATTGAATTATAAAGTCATTGAAAAGTGAAGGAAGAAAATAATACTGGAGCGGGATTCGAACTGGCGACCTCCTGAACACCGTACCGAAATTATTTTCTATTTGTTGTTTGTTAGCCGATACATTTTTGGCTAAATTGCCCCAAGTCAAAACACCCCTACCCCCGTAATGTCCTTTTTCGTAACAGACTTGCTACCAGTTTCCATGAAGCAACCCTCCACATTCAAAACAATGGAAGGTCAGATTTTAAGGCAAGTAAGAACTAAAAGATGAATGACAAGGAGACAACGAAACAATTTGGAATATCTTTTCCTTCCTGGATGTTGAGGCCATGGGATTGAATTTCCGGAGAATGTTCGTCCTAATTGGGGCGGTGGTAAAATTGTAAATGGGGCAAATCGTACCGGCATTCACATTCGGCCGTTTTATTTGGAGGGGGGGGGGGGGGGGGTTAAGGGAGGCCCCATGCAGTAAATAGGCCCAATTAAGTGCGTATAGACATTGGAATTCGTTTTGGGGCAGGCATTTCTGCGAATTGTTCAGCAAATTTGGCGTTTTGTTAATCTGTAAACAGTATTTACAGTCGTACCGCAATATTAAAAAAATTATTTCTAATATTTTCCTTTCCTATTTTTCTCTGCTCTCCTTTTTTTCTTAATTTTGTTTGTTCTGTTTTTGTTTCGTTTTGAATGTTGTTTTTATGTTTTTCCTTCTATTTCTAATCGATTTTGTTTGATGATTATTATTTTTTATGTGCCCAAATCTTGGCTTTGTTGTTATCAGTAAACTTGTGGAATACGACCTTTGCTCAATTTCTGTTACAAACAAAAAATAGAATCATTATAATAAACCAAATAATGAAACCATGCAGTTGATACAGTGCACGATTTCTGTATGACCGTGTACAGTACATGTATTTGGTCGTCAATTGGGGTCAACTCGTTAATACACAGTATCGTGGTTGACCGCTGTCAGGGTTTGAAACTTCCTGCGATTGGACCCCAGGAGTCGCCGTCCATATTCCCACGGTCCTGCCATTGCCACGGTCGGTATTACCGTGTTATAAGATGCAAAGCCGACGATCTAGTGGCCGTTATTATTTCACACTGCCGAGCCTACCATGGATGATGCTTGTGGCCAGCTTCCTGTATGGTTTGGTTGGTGTAAGTATACTAGGGCCGATCAAAGGTTTTCTGAAGCGCAGGCTCGGGCTCACGCTCAGGCTTGGGCTCAGGGTTAGGGTCAGGCTCAGGCTCAGGCTCAGGCTCAGGCTCAGGCTCGGGCTCGGGCTCGGGCTCAGGCTCAGGCTCAGGCTCAGGCTCAGGCTCAGGCTCAGGCTCAGGCTCAGGCTCGGGCTCGGGCTCGGGCTCAGGCTCAGGCTCAGGCTCAGGCTTAGGCTCAGGCTCAGGCTCAGGCTCAGGCTCAGGCTCAGGCTCAGGCTCAGGCTCAGGCTCAGGCTCAGGCTCATGCTCGGGCTCGGGCTCAGGCTCAGGCTCGGGCTCAGGCTCAGGCTCGGGCTCAGGCTCAGGCTAAGGCTCAGGCTCAGGCTCAGGCTCAGGCTCAGGCTCATTCTCCATTTCGTGAATCCATTCTACAAATAACGGTTATCGTATCAAAATAGAGGCGTTTGGCTGCGGTTCGGAGGTAGATTCTCTGGTTTGAAAAAGAAAACAGAGCTTCAGCTTCAATGAAAAACTACGACCAATATTTTCAGCACATGGATGACAGAGCTGGAGCCTGAGCCTAATGTGCTGTTTCGTTAAAAGCCTCAGAATCGGGCTCGATTATGTTGTATTTTGTATCGCAATCGCTACCGTTACCATTTGCAACCATTATGGGCCTACCTTAAGTCCAAAAACCTTAAGTTATGTTTCAGTACACTTGTAATTAAAAACACGAAACGTTTCCGTTTTTTTAAGAACTCAGTCGCCATGGTCCACGTTAAGGATCGATTACAGGGGACGGCCGGCTTTCAAGAGTTCACGGGAGCGCCATTTAGCAGGCGTTCCCATGGGTCCTGACCGCCCGGCTGCTTGTTCCCCGGCCCAGTGGGGAATTCTGGAAAGTCCGGATAAAGTCTGTCAACTCGGCCTCCTATTTGAATGACGAAAAACCACCGTTTATTGTTACAATGAGAGTTAAAGGTTATCATACTTTGGTAAGAAACCAAAACAGAAATGTTCACAGATTTACGTACAACTTACAGGGTATTAAGATGGTGGTGGTAAACACAATACTGTTAAATATTTTCCGCCGGAAATGGTGTATTTATTCAGAAATTAGTAAAACAACGACCGAACATCGTTTTGATCTTTTAAAAGATCAACAATAAAAGAGAAAAGACTTAAAAAATACTGTGGCTGTTTTTCACTGTTTTCTCAAAAAGTGGCCACCGTATGGGACTGAAATTTTCACAGATGACTGTTACTGTATCTGTCTTGATATTTGTTGCCCATGAATCTGCATTTCTTTGACAAAAACCAAAGTATGATATTAACTTTAAAGGTAGTGTCATACTTTGGTAAGACACCAACAAAGAAATGCTCACAGATTTACCTATAAACTTAGAGGTATAAATATGTTGGTGGTAGAAACATGCCGTTAAAATGTTTCTGCCTAAAATGCTGTATTTATCAAGAAACTAGTAAAACAACGACCGAAAATCTGTTAGATCTTTTCTTTGACAAAAATCAAAGTATGATATTACCTTTAAATGTTCTATAATGTTATTTTTTACTCTCCACGACAGTGTACGGTACTCATACCACAATTGATGCCCTACAAATACATGGGACCAGGAGGAGCCTTTATGCAATTCATGCATATGAACTTCCCCAACTTCTCTATGTCCGTGTAAGAACTGAATTTTCTGTGTTTCATACGTCTTTCAACTTTCATTCCTTGGATGGATGTGTGGCCAATCACCTTTAGAGGGCGCTATAACGACCAATGGTGCTCCATCACTATTGGGTGCACCACACTTACATAGCTTAAACGTAGTATCATCCTTTGGTAGCATACCGAAATAGAAATCTTCACAGATTTACATATAACTTACAGGCTATAAAGACGGTGATTATAGAAACGCACTGTTAAAATCTTTCTGTCTGAAATGCTGTATTTATCGAGAAAATAGTAAAACCAGTGACCCAAATAATTTTTTGATCTTTAAAAGATCAAGAATAAACGAGAAAAGACTTCAGAAATACTATGGCCCCTTTTCACTGTTTTCTCAAAAAGTGGGCACCGTATGGGACTGACATTTTCACTGTTACTGTATCTGTCTTGATAGTTTTGCCCATGAATCTGTATTTCTTTGACAAAAAACAAAGTATGATATTACCTTTAAACAAATCAATACGCTGAGCTGATTATAATATTTTGTGTACCCTCAATTTTTTTTTTAATATGCATATGCCTTATTAAATAAAATTATATACATATTAAATAGGCATTTGAGGGTTCAAACTACCATTTGCAGTATTGCACCAAACACTGAGAGACTCCTGGATGGGTTATGTTAGGGATTTTACACTAAGGTCAATGGTAGTTGACCCTATAAACAAACCGACTATGGGGCCTTTACGAAATGGGGCTTGAGGCTAGGCTTGGCATTTGTTTTTCTACTGCCATTTTGTGTCCTAAATGAAATGAAGGGCTTGAGATACATGGCGAAGCTGGAACTCGGCTTCGTCATGTGGCCAAAACCCTTCGTTTTATTTTGTTGGTTTCAAATGGTGGTAGTGAAATAAGTCCCAAGCCTAGCCTCAAGCCTAGTTTTGTAAAGGCCCTATAGAAATGACACTTACATAAACATATAAATTCATACAGTCATTAATAATTTTAAAGCACTTTCACCCCTTTCCCAAATTTTGATTACAGTAAACCTTTAAGATGGCGTATAAAAATAGCGCCCTCTATTATAACTGATTTCTTGTGTGACTCACAGACTTATCGCAGCCATGTCCATACACCTCAGCGAGGCGGTATACAGCTGGCGTATGTGCGAGTAAGTTACGTACTTACAGTTGCAATAACATAATGGCCAATTCTGTTGCCGTCCTTATTTTTGTCTAAAATCAAACAAATAAATTTGATTTCCATATAGCATATCTTGATTTTCCCGAACATGGGGTCGATTTCACGAAGCCCTACGATTGATCGTAGCTCCAGTTACGAAGAATCGTATCCTGCTAAGGGCTGCAATGCCCATTTTATGCCATACGATTGATCGTAACTTACGATGAGTTTGGTGAAGTCGACCCATGGTTTCCTTTTGAATTTTCATACGAAGAAAAAAAAGGAAAAAAAAAAAGAAAACGAAAAAAAGGAATTTCATCAACATTTTTAAAAAGACGACATAAAAATCTGCATCATAATTAATTTTAATGAAAGTTCCTTACCTCAAATCTTTCACAAGCATTGATAAAAACGAATTGTCTACCAGAATATTACTCTGGGGTTTTCCTCCAACCTCTAAAACTGTATCTTCTTCTCATCATCTTTCCATAAAAGTTGCATCAGGCTTTCGAGCTACAGTACCTAGGGCGCTTTTGAGGAATCATTGGTATCAATTACCAGAAAATATTAATACTACCCTTTCACGACCGACGATATAACATGTTAGCCTATAATAATGTACTATAATAGTATCTTCCATCAAATTCCGTAATTAATCAATGTGTTTTCATAATATGGTAAATTATTGCAAACTTTTGTTTTCTGTGTGCAGGAAGAAAGGTATTGAAGGATCTGCTAGACTGAAATGGTTTATATCGACCACGCTTTTTGGAGGTACTTCGTTATACGAATTGGCAATTTTCCATGGTTAATGCCCACCATTGATAGCATGGTGTTGATGCTGTCCAGTTTCAGCCGAGAGAGGGCCCTAGAATGCATCGACGTGTGTAATCGACGTGTGATAAGTGAACCAAGACATACGATTCGGTAGTGCCTGAAATGTTTCCCAGTATTATTTAAGTATGAACTGTTTTTCAATGACTCTGATCATTTTTTTTTTCATGGAGGGAACACAACCACATGAAATGTGACTGAATACTAACACCGTGATTTAAGAAATGTATCCCCAATCTCATGCCTCTGCTCACCATTAGGCCATAAAAAAAATTGTTGTATTGGCGTAACCCACCCGACCCCAAAATATGCCCCGACCTTAAACATTTTTAACAAAAAGAAAACAAACAATTTTTTTTTTTTTTAATCGGGAAAACAATAAAATTAATAAAATTTAAAAAATCACAAATTTGTATGCAAAAGATGAAAACCAGACTGGTTAAAGTTGTTTTGTCATTTCTTAATTGTCTTTATTTGACTCGTCAAATACCGTGATATACAGGAAAAAAACATTTAATACAGGAAAAATATAATTTGAAAAAAAAAAAAATCCGCCCGCCCTACCCTATTTTCCAACCCTCCGTTACTCCAATACAAAAATTTTTTTATGGCCTAAGCTTGCAGTTGGCGCTTACGGGTGCACCCAAGTAAATAGTCCCAAAATCCGTCCACCGAGCTCATTAATAAAAGTTAAGCACTCAATATATTATAAATGAGAGAGTTCTGAGAGTCATGAAATTGAGGGATTGAAGAAACAGGGCACTGGACCTCACGACTGGACTGTGGGCTTATGTGACCATATGTGACCATTTATGATGCAATTGGGTGAGAAAGTGGGTTTATTTCAGCCGCTTTGCAGAGAGATGTTTTTTTTTTTTTTTTGAAAATGACTTCTTTGACTGGAGTGATCCATACCACGTTTTAAGGGTGGTCAGCTGATAATGAGTATATCTCACAATTTCAATGGTCAATCCACCATAAAATGAAAATAAAATGAAAGGTGACATGTTCATCATCATTTTTTCTGTGCAACTTGAACACCTGTGAGAGTTCTGAGTATATGTAAATGATTTTTGAAGTATTACGATTTATTACTGTATTTACTTGGGTGCAACCTTACGGAAGCAGGACATTCTTTGCTAACAAAGTAATAAGTCTGGTTCCCAGACCAAAAATCACCGACTATTGTCTGTCAATGGAAGACTTTTTGAGAATTAATTGTCATTGTCATTGTCAGAACCGGTCTTCAACAGCACACGCACAACAGCGCAGGTGCAAAACAATGCGGGCATGCTCACAATTGCGTGCGCGTGCGCTGTTGACTTGAAGGCCGGTTCTCAAAAGTCCTCCATTCTAGGATTCTAAGTTTTTAAATAGGAGTCGGCATGCAGGGAAACTTTGGGCAGGGAACCAGACTAACAAAGTATACGCTGTTCACCAAGTTCTGTTTCTACCGAAAACCTTCACGGTAACTCTCCCAAGATAAGGCTGTGTCCCAATTCTGTGGCTGCGACCGCAAATAACACAGAAGTTTATGGAAATGGCTGCAGTCACTGGCTAGTAGCTGCCATAGGTACATGTGTAATTTGCAGCCGCAGCTGCCAGAGAATTGGGACACGGCCTAAGACTTGGATGAGGTCAGGCCCCAATCGTCGGAGGTCTAGCTTCCTCGTCCGATTCACATGAAAACTCATGATAATTTTCAATCAGACATTGGAGAAGGTTCTGGGGCCGATTTCACAAAACTCTTCTTATGTTAGGATCGATCTCAGGACTTAGGACGAGTCCTAGCCGTAAGATCGATCTTAACTATGACGCGTCCTAGGATCGATTTCACCAAACGCGTCTTAGCCAAGATCAGTCTGCCATGCTGATAAATAAATTGTAATTTATTGGACGAGGATGGCCTTTCCAAATACAACGGCTGTACCATGTTTACTTGATTGAATTCATAGAGTTAAATAAAAAACTCTATGATTGAATTGGAGCGAGTGCATGCAACAGCCGTAGTTTTATGCTTGCGGTGTGCGCGCGCAGCATGAATGAAGTTCGTAAACTCAAGATGGCTGATTGGTTGTTGTTCGGGCGAAAAGTTTTCGTCTGCTGAAATAAAATATCTGCTAACTCGTAACGTACTCACATTGGCTCAAATTCATATACCAATCTTGAAATAATCCCTGTCAAACAATAGACCATCCGCTACGTTTTCCTCGTCTTAAACTATATCGGTACGTGTATTTCTACGGTCACGGAATATTAACTCGCCTATAGCCTAGGCCTACCTCCCCGCCCGCCGAGTCGCTATCACTCAGCAAGAAGCGTAAGCGCCATTGTTGCTATTCAGTATTTAATATGTACATGTTCGTGCAGATAAGACGACCCTCAGACCCGTCCTAAGTTAAGACGAGTTCAGCCGCGTTGCTTTGGAAGTTGAACGCATCTTAACTTTGGTGAAATCGATCCTAGGACGCGTCCTGACATAGGACGAGTTACCCTTCCTAAGACGCGTCTTCGCGTTTCGTGAAATTGGCCGCAGGTCATTAAAGAAACAGCTGCATTTCTGACTCAGAAAGTTCTGCATGCCGATCTTTTGTCAGATAACGTGAATGTCATCGGCTTTCCATGAACCAATTTCATAGAGCCGCTTTCAATAAAACAACAATCATGGTTAGTAAAATCAGTATGCCAGCCAAAACTCCTTGTGAATGTTATGCTCAACAATCAATGGCCAAATACAAGTCAAAATCTGAAAACATGACATGAACATTTCGTTGGTAATCCTTATTTGATCAAAGAAGATGTGTTCACGCTTATGCAATTTTTGAGGTTAAGCAGCTGCTCTGTGAAATGGGAGACTTTGGAGAACCGGCGTAGTCAACAGCGCATGTGCACGCACGCGCAATACAACGCGCGCTTGCTCACAATACACGGGTTTACACTTCGAAAAAAGCGCATGCGTGATAGTGCCTCGTTTTGCGGTCGCGATCAAAACCGCCGAAGTGTAAACCCGTGTATTGTCTTCGACAATGGACAGGCTTACACTTAGAAAAGTGCGCACGTGTGGAAGTGCCTCGTTTTGAAGTTGCGATCAAAATCTAAGATGGCCGCCATGGTGTAAACCCGTGTATTGCGCAAGTATGGTTTGCGCGTGGGCTGTTGACTCAAGACCGACTCTCCAAAGTCCCCCATTGGCCCTGGCACAGATTCCGTGTATTCTAATGTAATTTGTTAAAGCAGAATAACAATTCATATGAACTTTAGGGCCACAGCGTTTGAGTACACTTCTGCTTACCCAGGGGTCGATTTACACCAAACTCATCTTGGAGAAGACTAGCTATCAGTCGTTAGGACTTAAGATGCTATGCAACCCTAAGTAGAACACGATGAGTTATCCTTTGTAACTCGAGTTACGATCAAATTATCTTAGTGTTTTGTGAAATCGACCCCTGGCCAGATTGAAGCGTCAATTGTCATTGTTTCCTACCTTCCTTATCACCTCCCCACCCATCCTCCACCCAGCCCCACCCTTCATTCCCCTGCCCCACCTTCCTCCCACACCCTCTTCCTCCTCCCCACCCTACCAATTTTCCCTCCACCTTCCGCCGGCTCTCCTTCCCTGTTTTAATTATGTATATTTAATTTATTCATCACTGTGTAGGTACTTGTTTTAATTGTTGGCAAAATAAATAATAGGACACCCAAGCCTATAGCTGCAATTTCCTAGTTCTGGACGTGTGGGTCCGGCTCTTATTGTTTTGTCCCATTTGGACTGGGGGTGAATGATGACCCTATATTTGTAAAACACCGATACATTTTGTGGTGGTTGGTTAAATTGTGTGTATTTTTTCCGTTGTGTGGGGATTTGTTTACGTGAGAATTTCAAGCCATGGCTTTAATTTATTCACTTTCTTTTGATTTATTTGAATTTATGATAATTTGTTCCGGGCTGGAATATTCCGTTATTTTATTCAAATCATATTGATTTCTGAATAGATAACTAAAACAGTTAGTTGGTTTGTAATCTGTATGTAAATGTGGATGTATATAACAACGTGTGAACGGCACACTGCATCAGAAGACATGTAGGCCTATGCTAGCAGTGAGAATTCAGACTAGAGTGTGAAAGATTCACTAGGATTTTGGCTCTACGTATACGCTACTTGACTTACTTACATCCTGCCGTCGAAACCACTCACGGAGTTGGAAAACACAAACTGGACGGACTGAAGGTAATGTCAACTTTCGTTATGATTGTGTCTCCTTTTTATGAGAAGAAAAAAACAGGCAGACAGTCAAACGTAGGGGAAGGCGGGGTAAGTTGAGCCAATTGTTGCTTTTTGCACCTTGGGACTCAAATAACTGATTATCTTGCTCAAAATGAGTATCTTGCTGTTTATTTAATCCTTGGGAAACATTTTGTAGCTAGTTCCTACGTTCTATCCCCTCATGGAAAGTCAGTATGACCTTTGTAAAAAAATAAAGGTCAAATGGCTCAACTTACCCCGCCTATGGGGCAAGTTGATCCAACCTCTGGGGTAAGTTGTGTCACGCTGGGTTAAGCTGATTATTGACCCAAATAAAGATAACTCAAGTACGAAATCATTGTTTTAATGACTTTCTGTTTAAGTTTTAAAGTTCTACAACACAGAATGAAATGATTATATACCTTCTGGTCATGTTTATATACATGTAATTATCACTATAAGGAACACAAAAAGTTTCTAATCAAGATTAAAATTAAAAGAAGCTCCAAACCGCTCCAAACCGTGCTCTACAAAAATAATACAATGTCTGTCTACATTATAGCACACTGTATATACTATAGGTGTATATGTTAGATTTATAAATAAAACCACCATGTACATTGCAAGTTGAGCCATGGCTCAATTTACCCCATAGGCTATGGCTCAATTTACCCCAATCTGTACTTTCTGAGAGTTATACACAACACACAAATCTTTTGCATCCATTGTTTAAAAGGCTATGACAAAAATAAAGACCCATACCTGAACTAACAATTGACATATAATATCCATATAAGATCTTTGATGTATATAGAATAACCAGCACATACCTCTGTTACGCCTATTCTTACTTTTATGGTTGAAAATCAGAGTTTTCCCTCTGCAACACAACGTTCTGTTTCAGTCTCAAAAGCAATATGGCAGGGTTTAGAGTCATACAAAGGGTCATCAATAGGTGGCACTACCACAGTTTCTCACTCACTCATAATTGCAATAGGGGTGGTGGCTCAACTTACCCCTATGATCAACTTGCCCCGCCTTCCCCTACCGACAAACAAATAGATTAGCAGACAAAGAAACAAACCATTAAATCCCATCCAATCCAATTCAATCCAATCCAATCCAATCCAATCCAATCCAATCCAATCCAATCCAATCCAATCCAATCCAATCCAATTCAATCCAATCCAATCCAATCCAATCCAATCCAATCCAATCCAATCCAATCCAATCCAATCCAATCCAATCCAATCCAATCCAATCCAATCCAATCTAATCCAATCCAATTCAATCCAATGCAATCCAATCCAATCCAAGCCAATCCAATCCAAGCCAATACAATCCAATTATATATATATCTATGTCTCTATAGGCCTAACCGTTGAAAAAAGTGAGTTTTTATACGCCAAATAACCAATAATGTTTTTCAATCCTTACTTTAATTTTTTTTGCATGATATAAACCTGATAAATACAACTCACTCTACGTGTGTTTATAGAAGGTCATTCCTCTCGCATACCGAACAAAGTAATTTATTCATTTATTCAAACCCCGTGTAAATCGGGATGATCAGTACTTCAAATTAACGCACTTGGCTCACCTGTCTCCAAATTATTATCATTTATAATATTGAATTTAATTATTGTTCTCATTTGTTTTATGATCAGAGAATGTAAACTCAACTCCACAAGTCTTACGTATGCATGGCGTATTTTATTCATTGTTTTCGTTGTTGTCGTTGATTGTTGATGTTGTTGTTGTTTGTTGTCGTTGATTGTTGTTGCTGTTGTTGTTGTCATTGATTGTTGATGATGTTGTTGTTGTTTGTTGTTGTTTATTGTCGCTGTTGCTGATTGTTATTGTTTGTTGTTGTTGTTTGTTGTCGTTGTTGTTGATTGGTGTTGTCGTTTGTTGTTGTTGTCTGTTGTCGTTGTTGTTGATTGGTGTTGTTGTTTGTTGTTGTTGTCTGTTGTCGTTTTTGTTGTTTGTTTTTGTTTGTTGTCGTTATTGTTGATTGTTGTTGTTTGTTTTTGTTTGTTTACGTTATTGTTGATTGTTGTTGTTTGTTGTCGTTATTGTTGATTGGTGTTGTTGTTTGTTGTTGTTTTCTGTTGTCGTTTTTGTTATTTGTTTTTGTTTGTTGTCGTTATTGTTGATTGTTGTTATTTGTTGTCGTTATAATTGTTTGTTGTTTGTGTCGTTTTGTTGCTTTTGCTGTTGTTAGTGGCACTCAGAACTACACTAATGCGTTTACAAAACAACAATTTCTTGTTTCTGCCAGTATTAGTCAGCCGACTTGCATAATAAGTTGATGACAGGAGGACATTAGGGTGGGGGAAATCAATTTCACGCCTCATTGCACTTAAAATGATCAGATTATTATTGTTCGTTAATTATGCATTGTCATAATAAATTCACGTCCGAAATCAACCGCCAGCTGTAGTAATTAAAGCATCGTTCATGGGTTTACACAGATAGGGTGCATTCGTTTAGCTCACACGGGTCAGCCCTTACTGGGAATGATCGTGTTTTACTGCACAAAACAAGCGAGAGAATGGGGACGAGGTTGACTGGTGTCGACCCGGGGGAGCTAAACGAATGCACCCATAGATATAGTGCACACAATTGGTATGCATCAGCTCCCAACCGTAGTGAAACCCAACCTATTAAAAAGTAACCCCTCAATTATTTATTCAGAAAAAACGACGGTTAATCTCAAAATTACGACTGTTTACACTTCTCAATTTAAATGTTGTGGTTATTGAATGTTTTTTTGCATCATTCTTTGTAATAGCATACCGAAACAGAAATCTTCACATTTATATTTACCTATAAATTACTGGGTATAAAAGATAGTGATGGTAGAAACAACTCGTTAAACGTTTTCTGCCTGAAATGCTGTATTTACCCAGAAAAGAGTAATAGCGCCCTCTTGTGACCGTTGTTAGACAGTCTGTGTTTGTTCTAAGATGGCTGCTTCCATGTCAGCAGTATGAAATCAATTACTCTGTTGTTATCCCCAAAACTAACTCAAATATCCACATTATTTGTAGTCATAACAGTAGCCAATGCGATGAATAACCCTTTCCATTAAAAAAAAAAAATAATAATAAAAATAATAATTTCAGATCGGTTTTGGTGGGTCCGTTATGGAACATCCCGTAATTAAATATGAATAAATAGATCTCTCAAATAAACAATTTAATCTTTTCGTTAACATCTGCATGCTTCTCTGATCTGCATGAGCGCTTTGTAGGTAAATATACATCAACAACAATATGCATCATGTACCACACAGCCCCCGAGAACACCAGCACTGATTGTGAAAGCTGCACAAAGACCGTTCGCCTCTTACTTACGCTGCTTGGCTCACTAACATCCTGCCGCCAAGTTCACTCACGAAGTTGGACAACGCAAGCTAGACGGACTGAAGGTAATGTCAACTTTCGTTATGATTGTGTCTCCTCTTTTTTTAGAAGTAAACACAGACAGACAGTCAAACATATAGAGAGATCAGCAAACAATTACACAAACAAACAAACCATGAAAAGAAACAAGTCTGATGTTTTCGAGCAGAGGTATACCTCCTGGCTGTAACCAGACCAGATTCGGTCAAGAGATGAACAAAAGGAGACATAAATGATTAGAAAACAGGAGCCAATTTGAAAAGGGAACTTTCTATGTGCCTTAACTCTTAATAACTATGTAAAGGCTAACTTTCCTCATTTTATTTCCGTCGATGCAGGTAAAATAAGGAAATGAAAATGTGGCTCTTCAAATGGCGTGCCAAGAGAGTCCTAGCTGCGCTATGTGTCTTTGTCATATTCATGACATTCATCATGTACATAAAGTTTCAAGGGTTTCGACCAATAGTCAAATACGTGGAACTTGGGCAACATCGACTTAGAGCTGGAAGCGAGAACCATTTGAAACCTGACGACCAGGACAGAGGATTGACGAAAGAGTCCGATCTCCCGAAGAAGGCAAATGCATCCAACTTAAGTCTATCTAATGGAAGGAAAGGCTTGGCTCTCGGTGACGCAAGTCAAGACAACCACCTGAAGAGGACCGACGTGAGAGGAACTGTCCATGTTACAACGCCAAACGGTACCCGATCGAAGGAGAACAACCAAGCCTGTCTGAATCCCGAGCTAGATCCTTTTGATAAGTCGATAAGAAAATACATCCAGAAAAAGCAACCCTTGAAATGCAAAGGGATCATGCGCACTAGTATCAAGAACAAACAGTTGGTGCTGATGAAGTCAGCGGCCCCTCACAGCAATTACACATTCTGCAATGTTTCTACCATAGAGAGGGTCTCTGATTACAGTAGCCGTATCTTACAACCGATAAAGATCCATGTAGACCAGCAAAAGTTTAAAGCTGAAAGGGGAGACATTCTACTAGGGTACAACCTGACCTCAGACTTCACGGTCGTTAGGTGTGTGGAAGAAAGAGACAACTCTACTAATCAAGACTTTGCTAAATTGTTTCAAACTAATCAGCCTCTCTTTGATGTGCACGCCCGTATCTATCCCAAACCTGAGATACTCAAGCGAGTACGGAAAGCCAAGCCCTCTGTGGATGGCCTGGGGTTGAACGTCGTGATGCTTACCTTGGAATCCACATCCAGAATGAATTTCATCCGGCAACTTCCCAAGACAAGGAAGGTCCTTGAGGGATTGGGAGCCATCATTCTGGAAGGCTACAACATCGTCGCTGATGCCACAAGCGGGGCAATGGTACCAGTTCTTACCGGTAAGACGGAGCTTGAGCTACCGGACGTACTGAAAAGTCACAAGGGGGCTAAATATGTGGACACGTATCCAATGATCTGGAAAAACTTCTCCCAGAGTGGGTATGTTACAATGTTTTCAGAAGACGCCCCAGATTTAAACATTTTCAACCGACTATTCAGAGGCTTTGATAAGCAGCCAACAGACCACTACATGCGTAATTTTTTTCTTGTCGCTAAGGAACGCTGGAACTGCCTGGGACCGAAGCCCGTCTACGATGTAATGTTGGACTACCTGTTGGATTACATGACTACGTACAAGACCACGCCCCACTTTTCATTTACCATGCCTGGCCTTCTTACTCACGATAGCATCAACCCATTGCAGTTGATGGACCCTAGCTTGTCCGGATTTTTTTCAAAAGTCCACAGCCTCGGTCTCTTGAATAACACCATGCTCGTCTTCTTCGCTGACCATGGGTCACGGTACGCGTCCATACGAAGGTCCTATCAGGGTAAACTGGAAGAACGTCTTCCCTTTCTGTCGATCACACTGCCCCCATGGGTGTCGAAGAAGCACCCAGAATTGGTCAGGAATCTCAGAAAGAACAGGAAGAGGCTAGTCACTCCGTTTGATGTGCACGAAACGCTCCAATCAGTGCTCCACTACAAACCGAAGCCTGGAAGTGTCAACCAACGGGGAATCAGTCTCTTCAACGAGATACCACGGGAGAGGACGTGTGAGCACGCCGGCGTTGCCCCTCACTGGTGCACCTGTCTGAACTGGAAACCTGTAGAGTCAGAGAAGGTATACGGTAACGTTTACATTTCTACACCTTCTTAGTGTTTGGTAGAAGGCTAAATAAACATGTTACCGGGGAGGTGTGTGCTGGGTTTCGTGGCTTCTGACTGCCAAACGATCAAAGAAAATTGACTATTGGGGTCACCACCAACTTGATGGCTCACTTGGTAGAGTGCCTGTACGGTATTCAGGAGGTCGCCGGTTCGAATCCCGCTCCAGTCAATATGTTTAAATAAAATGTATTTATGCTTGCACTCAAGTGCTGCTTGGCTAAATTTGGAAAGTAGAAAGCATGTCGGATATTGAATCCCACTGTGCTTTCAATAGTGCTATAAAGAAGCAATGTATACGTTAGAATCGGACTCAGTTGTGTAGGTTGTTGGAGTGGTCAGTTTGCGAATTGCTTTTAATTTTTGATCCCTTGTTCCCTCGATTTCATGACAGAAAATTCAAGTTGCTGAGGCTCTTTTGGGAGAGATAAACCGAAACACGGAGGCAGTCAGGAACAAGTGTGCTAAGCTCTCTGTTGCAAAGATACTGAATGCAGAAAAGATGGAGCCACATGATCAGGTATTGTTATAACAAAACTCCCGCGGTCGATCTGTGGCTGTTTGATAACAAAGTACAGACCGCCATCATCTTAAATAGTACTGGATGCGAAGTAGATGTTACTTGCAAGTTGTGCACGCTCAAGACGTGTTGTCTGTGAACAAGACGTACTAGTGTTGTGTCGTTTTGTGTCTTTTTTTTGTACGCCTGTGTATGGTCACATTAGGCATCCTATTTTTTCTTTATGAAATGTCCACGCACTTGTTAAACGTACATGCCGGGCTCGTAATCGTGTGCGCTTTTTTGGCGCCAATGCATGCCTTGACGTGGCTGGAAAGGTTCTTTTAAAAGTAACATTCCACAAGAAAAAAAACCGCCACATGTCCAATTTAGCCGCTATCGAGATAATTACAAAAAAGTACATTACTTGAGCCATCATTTTGGCTCAGATACCTCTAGTGATCATTGTGTTAGTTTCACTTCAAGTCGTTTAAAAATGTTTACTATCAGCATAGAATTTAAGTATAACTTTTTTTTATAATCACTCTTTTAAACCAAAGCAATTAATGATTTGACCTGAGTATTTCTTTGCTTAAATCAGGAATATCATAAGTGATTAGAGGAAATTAATACATGCAAAATTTAGAATTTTATGACCGATCACTGCGAGAGCATTACACAGCTCGTGGGGGCTTGCGAAGCATTCAGCTCGTGTCATGGGCCCGTGTGTGTTGATGTGGAAACTCGCAGCACGGCCCAAGCACGTACATTCGTGCTACTTGAAGCACACTATCACCGTTCCTTTTGGGGGTTTTCCCAGCGAAGCGGAACAGCCTTGAAATATTCTCGTCTTCACACATCAGCATCATTTATGCCCTCAGAAGCTTTAAATTTTTGCCCTCGAAATCTTTTTGTGTCGTTAAATTTATCATTTATTTTCAAAGCCTTGAAATAATATTTTCGCGTCATGCACGAAAATCATTGTATGCCCTCAAAATCGTTTGTGTCATTGAATTCATTTGTGTCATAGAAATTCTTGTTCTCTACATGATTTAAATTTTTGTTTTCATGTGGGAGTCTTTTCTTGCCCTCAAAATCATGTTTTGTTTCAATAATTTCGTGTTCTTGGAAACATTTCGATAACAATTCGACTTTACAATTATCTCTGTTTCACCAAGGTTTTGCGATTTCACGATACGGACGATGAACACAGGATTGCCGACTTCAAAAACAGTTCCACCGTGCGGGTCTCGGAGCTAGCCACCATCTACCGGGTCACCCTGGAGGCTCAGCCGGGTGGTGGGCTCTTTGAGGGGACCATCAACGTGCTCCCGACGGCCAAGGAGCAACAATTTGCCTACAATGCCACGGGGGATATCAGCCGCATCAACCGTTACGGTAGCCAAGCGGACTGCATCAGTAAAACCTTGCCTCAGGCAACCAAGTTCTGTTTCTGTAAAAAACCTTCAAAGAATTAGGCCTGGAATAAGACTTCAATGAGGTCAGTTTTGTTACATAATAGGAGACTTTGGAGAATCTGTCTTCAAGTCAACAGCGCACGCAGGCGCAAAACAACGCGCGCATGCTCACAATTGCGCAAGCATGGTTTGCGCGTGCGCTGTTGACTCAAGACCGGTTCTCCAAAGTCTCAAATTGTTTGGGTTTAAAATGTCAAAACAAAAGAAATAAATATCAAAATTGGTTTAAGAGTTTTTTTTTTTTTATTATACACAATTTGTGCATGCTTCTTCCTTTTTTAATTTCGTCGAATGCTGAAAAATCCAAAACAGCTGTTGCGGATTTTTTATTTTTGGACAGCGTTCCAGGTGGTAAAAAAATTTCGGATTTCCTAATATTTTTTTCTGTGCATTCCTGTATTATAAATAACAAAAATAATGCCCGTTTTGAAACGTAATAATCATCGTAGCGTATATCAAAACAGAAATCGACTGTCACAGAAATGCACATGACTTACAGGGAATATCATAATTATTGTTACAGAAAAGAGTAAAACCGAAGACCAACAATGTTGATTTCACGTGAAATCGAAACTCATGTGAATTCTCTTTGCAAATATTATATTGTGTTTTCCACTATTTTCTCCTAAAATGCATGGGCACTGTATAGGACTGAAAATGACACAGATGACTGTTACTGTGTCTTTCTTGATACTTTTAACCGTTTTGGATTGCGCCCCTTTTGTCTAGAAACTGAAAGCAATTATTTATTCACATATGAATTATGCCCAAGTACCTAAACCTTTATTTTTTTGCATACTAACATATAATATGTGTTTCGAAATTCAATCTTCTTTCAAACATTTTACACAAACATAATCTACCTTAAAGGTAATATCATACTTTGGTTTTTGTCAATAAAATACAGATTTATGGGCACAAATAATTATCAAAAAAGATACAGTAACAGTCATCTGTGGAAATTTCAGTCCCATACGGTGCCATGCCCACTTTATGAGAAAACAGTAAAAACGGCCACAGCTTTTTTTTTTTTTTTTAAAGTCTTTTTAAGTCTTTTCTCTTTTATTTATCTTTTATTTTTGATCTTTTAAAGATCATTTAAAGATAAAACAATAATTTTGGTCACTAGTCTAACTTTTTTCTGGATAAATACAGCATTTCAGGCAGAAACATTTTAACGGTATGTTTCTACCATCATCATCTTTATACCCTGCAAGTTATAGGTAAATCTGTGAAGATTGCTGTTTCAGTATGCTCTACCAAAGTATCATAGTACAATATTGCACCGGTTTTTATTTGGTTTGTATTTTGGTGAATTTTATTTTTAATTTGACTTAATACTGGGTTTGGAAATTGATAAAGAAATAAACAAATTATCGAACTGAATTAAATTGATTTTAAGATTTAACATTGTAAATCATAAGTTGTTTCAGCGTTGACACATTGGATCATTCTTATTAATTGGAGGATTTTCTACACACTATATAAAGGAACACGTATCGGTAAGAGATAGCAACTTTAACTATAGCTCATAAATATTCATGACCTATAGCCGAGTCCCAATTGGTCGATTCACCATCACGTGCCAGTGGATATATTTACTGATCACCAGCGAGCAGTGGCGTCACCAGACTTTTGAGTCTGGGGGGGCACAAGGGGGGCACTAGCAATTGTTGGGGGGGCAAACTTTTTATATATTATATTTTTTTCACCAACCCAAATTTCAAATGGGGGGGCAAGAGGGGGGGCACGGGGTTTTCCAGGGGGGGCACGTGCCCCCCCCCCCCCCTGGCCCCCCCTTGGTGACGCCACTGCCAGCGAGTAGGCCGGGGAATCTCAGAAGGAACTGTTACACATTTAACATCTCACTGCGCAGTGTAATATCTCACTGCGCATCCTTGGAAAAGTTTACGGCGCGCGTGCGTGAGCCTCTATTTACACGAAGTTAATGGCGGCTCACGAACACGAAGATTTTGCTGCACTTACTGATACCAATCTCGACGAAATTGTGAATATTTATGAGGTATAGTAAAACAAATATCACATGGTTTATTTCGGGTGGACAGTCCATTCTAGCTTTCCTCGGTGTTGGACGTTGACACACTAATTCCCCTGGCTTCGCCTCGAGAACTATAGTTTGTCAACTTCAAACAATTCGGGAGCTAGAATCGTCTGTCACCCTCAAACCATGTGATATGTGTATACTATTGCCCGTTGATAACAAAATACAGAGGACATTCTAAGATTATTATTAATATTATTATGGGAAAAGGTAGCTTATTTGCACTTATTTGCATGGATGATTTTCATAATGTACTGTTATATTTTTCTAAATTGCATAATAGGGAGACAGGTTAGCATCTGAAAGTTAACATTTGGGAGACACCGGTCAATAGGGAGACATTTTGTTGTCTCCCCAAAAATATTTCTACATCTTAAAGACATATTTTTATCGTCCATATTTTGATAGAAGACAGAGAATGCTCTCAATATGAACATATTTCAATTTCAAGTTCATTGGTTTGGAGGATGTTTAGAAAAAGGTAAGTAAAGTCGTGTGCACATCCCTATGGGAATGTCTCCCTAAGTACCCATTATTGGTTATTATCATTATGTTCCTAAATCAACCACCATATAGTGTAACCCTTCATGCGTGTACACTGATCGATATAGTGCATAAATTAATATCCTGTATCCGGCTCAATGAACAACTAACCCTTCAAATTATTATTTATACAAATCAAACAAACAGACAAAATAATAATGCAAATATCTAAATGACGACCGTCATTTGAGTTACTGTTTTAAATTATTATTGTTATTTAAATTAATCTAAATGTTGTGGATCTGGGGTGTGTATTCTTTTCGTTAAGTTAAATGTGCATAGTTCAAACATGACAATTCCTTAAAATTGAATGAAACGTATAGTCCTATACAGGGTGTCTCTAAAAACGCAAACTGTTTATCACTACAATGTTCAGATATGTGATCCAGCCATGTCTTGGCTATCACCATGTAGAATTTGAGCAAAATCGGACTGAATTGGAGAGACAAAACTAAGACTGAATCACCCAACCTCAAAACCCAATTTTCATTTTTCTTTCAATGACCACTTATTCTTGAATACTGCAAATTCTTTCAATTGGTCATATTTTTGCCAATTTCTGCCCGAGTGTGCTTAAACTCTACATGGTTTATTTTTTTTTATTATTTATTTCTGGTAATGACACCAAGGATTCCTCAAAAGTGACCAAAGCACCTTTTATGGAAAGATGATGAGAAGAAGATATAGTTTTAGAGGTGGGAGGAAAACCCCAGAGCAATATTCTGGGTAAAACCAACAGAATCAGGCAGGGACTGAAAACCCAACCACTTGTGGACCGAGCCGGAATTTAACCCGTTCCGCAGAGGTGAAAGGCGAGGAAAGAACCGCTACGCCAACCTGACTCCCCAAACCAAGACATGGTTGTATCATATTTCTGAATCTAGAAGTGATGAACAGTTCAATTTTAACACAATGCTTCGTGACACAGTGTTGCAGTTTTTTTAATTTTTAATATTAACTTTAATATTGTGTGTGATTATGACGGGTTGTGACAACCTGGGGGTCAGTGCTAACAGGTCCAGGGTCAATTTCATAGAGCTGCTTAGCACAAACATTCGCTAAGCATTACATTTGAGTCTTAGTAAAAACAGGACTAACAACCAAATTGCCGTGTGTTGTGTATCATTTGCAATTTTTGGTTTGCAATTTGCAGTTTTTTTGCTGCTGTTCGCTGACCATGAAGATCCAATGGAATTTGCAATGGTGGTTTGTTTTATTGGGCAAGCTATTTTTGTGCTAAGCAGCTCTATGAAATTGGTCCCTGTTGTGGAGATTTGAGCAATTTTGGCTTAAAATCTGGCCTTCCATTGTTTTGAATGTGGAGGGTTGCTTCATGGAAACTGGTAGCAGGGGGAGGGGCGTTTTGACTTGAGACAATTAGCCAAAAATGTATTCGGCTAACAAACAACAAATTGAAAATAATTAGTTAGATTAGGGTTTCAACTTCCATTTGCAGTATAGCACCAATAACTGAGCGACTCGTGGGTGAACTATTTTAATTTTAAAGTTGAGGGCGTTTATACTAAGGTCAATGGAAGTAACCTCTTCTTGGCAGTTTGGTGCATCCCAATCTTCAGCTGCGTGATAAAGACTAGCCTCCAATTCCAGCAGCCGAAACGTCGCTACCAGCAACACGACGTCGTGTAACATGAATCACATTTATTTTCTTATCTGTGTCCACTGCGATGAATAACCCTTTCCATTTTATCCATGCCCTTATGGTAGTTAAACACTGATGCATTTGTGATGTTTTGTACAATTGCAATGTTGGTGGTCGCCCTATGTATTTTTAATGCGAGGATTTCAATGCTATAATAATAGACTGTTAGTTCCGGTGCGTGATGTTTTAATTTCAGATCGGTTTGGTGGGTCGGTTAGGCAACATCTCGTTATTAAATATTAATTAATCGATCTCTCAAATAAACAATTTAATATTTTCATAAACATCTGCATGCTTCTCTGATCTGCATGAGCGCTTTGTAGGTAAATATACATCAACAACAATTTGCTTCATTTACCACACAGCACCCGAGCACAAGGGTACAGCACACCAGTACTGGGATAACAGCCACCTTGATTGTGAAAGCTGGACGAGGCTTCGGCTCTTACGTACGCTGCTTGGCATCCTGCCGCCAAATTCACTCACGAAGTTGGACAACGCAAGCTTGACGGACTGAAGGTAATGGAAACTTTCGTTATGATTGTGTCTTTTTTTTTTTTTAGAAGTAAACACAGACAGACAGTCAAACATACAGAGAGATCAGCAAACAATTACACAAACAAACAAACCATGAAAAGAAACAAGCCTGATGTTTTCGAGCAGAGGTAGAACTCCTGGCTGTAACCAGATTCGGTCAAGAGATGAACAAAAGGAGACATAAATGATTAGAAAACAGGAGCCAATTTGAAAAGGGAACTTTCTATGTGCCTTAACTCTTAATAACTATGTAAAGGCTAACTTTCCTCATTTTATTTCCGTCGATGCAGGTAAAATAAGGAAATGAAAATGTGGCTCTTCAAATGGCGTGCCAAGAGAGTCCTAGCTGCGCTATGTGTCTTTGTCATATTCATGACATTCATCATGTACATTAGGTTTCAAGGGTTTCGACCAATAGTCAAATACGTGGAACTTGGGCAACATCAACTTAGAGCTGGAAGCGAGAACCATTTGAAACCTGACGACCTGGACAGAGGATTGACGAAAGGGTCCGATCTCCCGAAGAAGGCAAATGCATCCAACTTTAGTCTATCTATTGGAAGGAAAGGCTTGGCTCTCGGTGACGCAAGTCACGACAACCACCTGAAGAGGACAGACGTGAGAGGAACTGTCCAGGTTACAACGCCAAATGGTATCCGATCGAAGGAGAACAACCAAGCCTGTCTGATTCCAGAGCTAGATCCGTTTGATAAGTCGATTAGAAAATACATCCAGAAAAAGCAACCCTTGAAATGCAAAGGAATCATGCGCACTAGTATCAAGAACAAACAGTTGGTGCTGATGAAGTCAGAGTCCCCTCACAGCAATTACACATTCTGCAATGTTTCTACCATAGAGAGGGTCTCTGATTACAGGAGCCGTATCTTACCACCGATAAAGATCCAGGTAGACCAGCAAAAGTTTAAAGCTGAAAGGGGAGACATTCTACTCGGGTACAACCTGACCTCAGACTTCACGGTCGTCAGGTGTGTGGAAGAAAGAGACAACTCTACTAATCAAGACTTTGCTAAATTGTTTCAAACTAATCAGCCTCTCTTTGATGTGCACGCCCGTATCTATCCCAAACCTGAGATACTCAAGCGAGTACGGAAAGCCAAGCCCTCTGTGGATGGATTGGGGTTGAACGTCGTGATGCTTACCTTGGAATCCACATCCAGAATGAATTTCATCCGGCAACTTCCCAAGACAAGGAAGGTCCTTGAGGGATTGGGAGCCATCATTCTGGAAGGCTACAACATCGTCGCTGATGCCACAAGCGGGGCAATGGTACCAGTTCTTACCGGTAAGACGGAGCTTGAACTACCGGACGTACTGAAAAGTCACAAGGTGGCTAAATATGTGGACACGTATCCAATGATCTGGAAAAACTTCTCCCAGAGTGGGTATGTTACAATGTTTTCAGAAGACGCCCCAGATTTAAACATTTTCAACCGACTATTCAGGGGCTTTGATAAGCAGCCAACAGACCAATACATGCGAAATTTTTTTCTTGTCGCTAAGGAACGCTGGAACTGCCTGGGACCGAAGCCCGTCTACGATGTAATGTTGGACTACCTGTTGGATTACATGACTACGTACAAGACCACGCCCCACTTTTCATTTACCATGCCTGGCCTTCTTACTCACGATAGCATCAACCCATTGCAGTTGATGGACCCTAGCTTGTCCGGATTTTTTTCAAAAGTCCACAGCCTCGGTCTCTTGAATAACACCATGCTCGTCTTCTTCGCTGACCATGGGTCACGGTACGCGTCCATACGAAGGTCCTATCAGGGTAAACTGGAAGAACGTCTTCCCTTTCTGTCGATCACACTGCCCCCATGGGTGTCGAAGAAGCACCCTGAATTGGTCAGGAATCTCAGAAAGAACAGGAAGAGGCTAGTCACTCCGTTTGATGTGCACGAAACGCTCCAATCAGTGCTCCACTACAAACCGAAGCCTGGAAGTGTCAACCAACGGGGAATCAGTCTCTTCAACGAGATACCACGGGAGAGGACGTGTGAGCACGCCGGCGTTGCCCCTCACTGGTGCACCTGTCTGAACTGGAAACCTGTAGAGTCAGAGAAGGTATACGGTAACGTTTACATTTCTACACCTTCTTAGTGTTTGGTAGAAGGCTAAATAAACATGTTACCGGGGTGGTGTGTGCTCGGTTTCGTGGCTTCTGACTGCCAAACGATCAAAGAAAATTGACTATTGGGGTCACCACCAACTTGATGGCTCACTTGGTGTTTGAGTCCAAATACCACAATCATCATTGCAGGTACTGTTAACCTGGCAGTATGTTAAGAAGAGGAGATTTCCTACAAAGCTGCTCTTTTCAATACCTAAATTTAACACCATGGCTTCTGACTGCCAAACAAACAAGGACAATTGACTATTAGGGTCACCACCTATGTAGGGCTGGATAGCTCAGTTGGTAGAGTGCTTGTACGGTATTCAGGAGGTCGCCGGTTCGAATCCCGCTCCAGTCAATATGTTTAATTAAAATGTATTTATGCTTGCACTCAAGTGCTGCTTGGCTAAATTTGGAAAGTAGAAAGCATGTCGGATATTGAATCCCACTGTGCTTTCAATAGTGCTATAAAGAAGCAATGTATACGTTAGAATCGGACTCAGTTGTGTAGGTTGTTGGAGTGGTCAGTTTGCGAATTGCTTTTAATTTTTGATCCCTTGTTCCCTCGATTTCATGACAGAAAATTCAAGTTGCTGAGGCTCTTTTGGGAGAGATAAACCGAAACACGAAGCCAGTCAGGGACAAGTGTGCTAAGCTCTCTGTTGCAAAGATACTGAATGCAGAAAAGATGGAGCCACATGATCAGGTACTGTTATAACAAAACTCCCGCGGTCTGTGGCTGTTTGATATCAAAGTACAGACCGCCATCATCTTAGGTAGTGCTGTATACCAAGTAGATGCTACTTGCAAGTTGTGCACGCTCAAGACGTGTTGTCTGTGAACAACACGTTCTAGTGTTGTGTCGTTTTGTGCATATACGCCTGTGTATGGTCACATTAGGCATCCTATGTTTCTGTCTGAAATTTCCACGCACTTGTTTAAAACGTACACACCGGGCTCGTAATTGTATGCGCTTTTTTGGCGCCAATGCATACATTGTCGTGGCTGGAAAGGTCTTTCAAAAGTAACATTCCACAAGAAAAAAAACCGCCACATGTCCAATTTAGCCGCTATCGAGATAATTACAAAAAAGTACATTACATGAGCCATCATTTTGGCTCAGATACCTCTTGTGATCATTGTGTTAGTTTCACTTCAAGTCGTTTAAAAAGCATTTTTACTATAATATCAGCACAGAATTTAAGTATATATATTTTTTTTATAATCACTCTTTTAAGCCAAAGCAATTAATTATTTGACCTGACTATTTCTTTGCTTAAATCAGGAATAGGCCTATCAAAAGTGTTTAGAGGAAATAAATACATGCAACATTTAGAATTTTATGACCGATCACTGCGGGAGCATTACCACCTCTACAGATACAGCTCGTGGGGGCTTGCGAAGCATTCAGCCCGTGTCATGGGCCCGTGTGTGTTGATGTGAAAACTCGCAGCATGGCCCAAGCACGTACGTCCGTGCTACTTGAAGCACACTATCCCCGTTCCTTTTTTGGCTTTTCCGAGCGATGCGGAACAGCCTTGAAATATTCTCGTCTTCACACATCAGCATCATTTATGCCCTCAGAATCTTTAAATTTTTGCCCTCGAAATCTGTTTGTGTCGTTAAATTTATCATTTATTTTCAAAGCCTTGAAATAATATTTTCGCGTCATGCACGAAAATCATTGTATGCCCTCAAAATCGTTTGTGTCATTGAATTCATTTGTGTCATAGAAATTCTTGTTCTCTACATGATTAAAATTTTTGTTTTCATGTGGGAGTCTTTTCTCTCCCTCAAAATCACGTTTTGTTTCAATAATTTCGTGTTCTTGGAAACATTTCGATAACAATTCGACTTTACAATTCTTTCTGTTTTCACCAAGGTATTGCGATTTCACGATACGGACGATGAACACAGGATTGCCGACTTCAAAAACAGCTCCACCGTGCGGGTCTCGGAGCTAGCCACCATCTACCGGGTCACCCTGGAGGCTCAGCCGGGTGGTGGGCTCTTTGAGGGGACCATCAACGTGCTCCCGACGGCCAAGGAGCAACAATTTGCCTACAATGCCACGGGGGATATCAGCCGCATCAACCGTTACGGTAGCCAAGCGGACTGCATCAGTAAAACCTTGCCTCAGGCAACCAAGTTCTGTTTTTGCAGAAAACCTTCAAAGAATTAGGCCTGGAATAAGACTTCAATGAGGTCAGTTTTGTTACATAATGGGATACTTTGGAGAATCTGTCTTCAAGTCAACAGCGCACGCGCACGCAGGCGCAAAACAACGCGCGCACGCTCACAATTGCGCAAGCATGGTTTGCGCGTGCGCTGTTGGATCAAGACCGGTTCTCCTAAGGCCGTGTCCGAAACGACTGTCTAGAGCTAGGTCTACGGCTATTGTCTACGGCGGCCATTTTGAAGCGCTGTCCGAAATGCTGTCTACAGCTAGAGCTACGGCTACAACGTCATCAAAATCTAGCCGTAAGAAGTGTTGTCTTGATCCGCGCAAACAAAATGGCGACCGATCATGCTCAGTTTTTCGGGGTCAACGGAAACACACAAATGTGAGCTGTTGTTCGGTTCTGGTTTTACTGTCAGACTTACTGTTCTTGGAAAGAGTTCATCATATCATTATCCATCCTGATGAAGTCGATCGCCCGTTGTAAACAAACATTTGCTCAACGCGAATCCGTAACGATCGAGCAGACGATAATTTGATGACGTCAAAAAAAAATAACTTAAAATATCACTTGAGGGCGTAATACGTAGCCGAAGCTGCGTCCGAATTTCAAAGGCTAAAGCGCTTCCATAGACGTAGCTGTAGCTATAGACCTAGACCATAGCTCTAGACAACCGTTTCGGACACGGCCTTAGTCTCCCATTGTTTGGGTTTAAAATGTCAAAAAAAAATAATTAATTATTATTATTATTAATTATTATTAATTATACACAATTTGTGCATGCTTCTTTCTTCCTTTTTTAATTTCGTCGAATGCTGAAAAATCCAAAACAGCTGTTGCGGATTTTTTTTTTTTGGACAGCGTTCCAGGTGGTAAAAAAAAATCCGGTTTTCCTAATATTTTTTTCTGTGCATTCCTGTATTATAGATAACAAAAATAATGCCCGTTTTTAAACGTAATAATCATCGTAGCGTATATCAAAACAGAAATCGACTGTCACAGAAATGCACATGACTTACAGGGAATATCATAATTATTGTTACAGAAAAGAGTAAAACCGAAGACCAACAATGTTGATTTCACGTGAAATCGAAACTCATGTGAATTCTCTTTGCAAATATTGTATTGTGTTTTCCACTATTTTCTCCTAAAATGCATGGGCACTGTATGGGACTGAAAATGACACAGATGACTGTTACTGTGTCTTTCTTGATACTTTTAACCGTTTTGGATTGCACCCCTTTTGTTTAGAAACTGAAAGCAATTATTTATTCACATATGAATTATGCCTAAGCCCTTTTTTTTTAGTATACTAACATGTAATGTGTGTTTCGAAATTCAATCTTCTTTCAAGCATTTTACAAAAAACATAATCTTTCTGAAAGTTAATATCATACTTTGGTTGTTGTCAATAAAATACAGATTTATGGGCACAAATAATTATCAAAAAAGATACAGTAACAGTCATCTGTGGAAATTTCAGTCCCATGCCCACTTTATGAGAAAACAGTAAAAACGGCCACAGCTTTTTTTTTTTTTTAAGTCTTTTTAAGTCTTTTCTCTTTTATTTCTCTTTTATTTTTGATCTTTTTAAGATCTTTTAAAGATAAAAAAATAATGTTGGTCACTAGTTTAACTATTTTCTAGGTAAATACAGCATTTCAGGCAGAAAAATTTTAACGGTATGTTTCCACCATCATCATCTTTATACCCTGTAAGTTATAGGTAAATCTGTGAAGATTGCTGTTTCGGTATGCTCTACCAAAGTATCATAGTACAATATTGCACCGGTTTTGATTTGGTTTGTATTTTGGTGAATTTAATTTTTAATTTGACTTAATACTGGGTTTGGAAATTGATAAAGAAATAAACAAATTATCGAACTGAATTAAATTGATTTTAAACCGACTTTCCTGTAAATCATAAGTTGTTTCAGCGTTGACACATTGGATCATTTTTATTAATTGGAGGACTTTCTACACACTATAAAGGAACACGTATGGGTAAGAGATAGCAACTTTAACTATAGCTAATAAATATTCATGACCTATAGCCGAATCCCAATTGGTCGATTCACCATCACGTGCCAGTGGATATATTTACTGATCACCAGCGAGTAGGCCGGGGAACCTCAGAAGGAACTGTTACACATTTAACATCTCACTGCGCAGTGTAATATCTCACTGCGCATCCTTGGAAAAGTTTACGGCGCGCGTGCGTGAGCCTCTATTTACATGAAGTTAATGGCGGCTCACGAACACGAAGATTTTGCTGCACTTCCTGATACCAATCTCGACGAAATTGTGAATATTTATGAGGTATAGTAAAACAAATATTCGATTCTAGCTTCCCTCGGTGTTGGACGTTGACACACTAATTCCCCTGGCTTCGCCTCGAGAACTATAGTTTGTCAACTTCAAACAATTCGGGAGCTAGAATCGTCTGTCACCCTCAAACCATGTGATATGTGTATACTATTGCCCGTTGATAACAAAATACAGAGGACATTCTAAGATTATTATTAATATTATTATGGGAAAAGGTAGCTTATTTGCACTTCTCACTATAAATGCATGGATGATTTTCATAATGTACTGTTATATTTTTCTAAATTGCATAATAGGGAGACAGGTTAGCATCTGAAAGTTAACATTTGGGAGACACCGGTCAATAGGGAGACATTTTGTTGTCTCCCCAAAAATATTTCTACATCTTAAAGACATATTTTTATCGTCCATATTTTGATAGAAGACAGAGAATGCTCTCAATATGAACATATTTCAATTTCAAGTTCATTGGTTTGGAGGATGTTTAGAAAAAGGTAAGTAAAGTCGTGTGCACATCCCTATGGGAATGTCTCCCTAAGTACCCATTATCGGTGAATTTATTATTATGGTTATTATCATTATGTTCTGAAATCAACCACCATATGGTGTAACCATTCATGCGTGTACACTGATCGATATAGTGCATAAATAAATATCCTGTATCCGGCTCCGCCACGCCTGACTGAAGCCCAACCAATGGAAAACTAACCCTTCAAATAATTATTTATACAAATCAAACAAAAAGACAAAATAATAATGCAAATATCTAAATAACGACCGTCATTTGAGTTATTGTTTTAAATTATTATTGTTATTTAAATTAATCTAAATGTTGTGGATCTTGGGTGTTTATTTTTTTCGTTGAGTTAAATGTGCATGGTTCAAACATGGCAATTCCTTAAAATTGAATGGAACTTATAGTCCTATACAGGGTGTCTCTAAAAACGCAAACTGTTTATCACTACAAGGTTCAGATATGTGATCCAGCCATGTCTTGGCTATCACCATGTAGAATTTGTGCAAAATCAGACTGAATTTAAGAGACTTAATTTAAGAGACTAAGACTGATTCACCCAACCTCAAAACCCAATTTTCATCTTTCTTTCAATGACCACTTATTTTGGAATACTGCAAATTCTTTCAAATGGTCATATTTTTGCCAATTTCTGCCCGAGTGTGCTTAAACTCTACATTGTTTATTATTTTGTATTATTTATTTCTGGTAATGACACCAAGGATTCCTCAAAAGTGACCAAGGCGCCTGTTATGGAAAGATGATGAGAAGAAGATACAGTTTTAGAGGTGGGAGGAAAAACCCCAGAGCAATATTCTGGGTAAAACCCACGGAATCAGGCAGGGACTGAAAACCCAACCACTTGTGGACCGAGCTGGAATTGAACCCGGTCCGCAGAGGTGAAAGGCGAGGAAAGAACCGCTACGCCAACCTGACTCCCCAAACCAAGACATGGTTGTATCATATTTCTGAATCTAGAAGTGATGAACAGTTCAATTGTAACACAATGCTTCGTGACACAGTGTTGCGGTTTTTAATATTAACTTTAATATTGTGTGTGATTATGACGGGTTGTGACAACCTGGGGGTCAGTGCTAACAGGTCGAGGGTCAATTTCATAGAGCTGCTTAACACAGAAATTCGCTAAGCATGACATTTGTGTCATAGTCAAAACAGGATTATTAACAACCCAATTTCCGTGTGTTGTGTATTATTTCCAATTGTTTTTGTTTGGCTGTTGTGCGCTGACCATGAATATCAAATGGAATTTGCAATGGTGGTTTGTTTTATTGTGCAAGCAATTTTTGTGCTAAGCATTTTTTGTGCTAAGCAGCTCTATGAAATTGGCCCCTGTTGTGGAGATTTGAGCAATGTTGGCTTAAAATCTGGCCTTCCATTGTTTTGAATGTGGAGGGTTGCTTCATGGAAACTGGTAGCAGGGGAGGGGCGTTTTGACTTGAGACAATTAGCCAAAAATTTATTCGGCTAACAAACAACAAATTGAAAATAATTAGTTAGATTAGGGTTTCAACTTCCATTTGCAGTATTGCACCAATAACTGAGTGACTCGTGGGTGAACTATTTTAATTTTGAAGTTGAGGGCGTTTATACTAAGGTCAATGGAAGTAACCTCTTCTTGGCAGTTTGGTGCATCCCAATCTTCAGCTGCGTGATAAAGACTAGCCTCCAATTCCAGCAGCCGAAACGTCGCTACCAGCAACACGACGTCGTGTAACATGAATCACATTTATTTCCTTATCTGTGTCCACTGCGATGAATAACCCTTTCCATTTTATCCATGCCCTTATGGTAGTTAAAACACTGATGCATTTGTGATGTTTTGTACAATTGCAATGTTGGTGGTCGCCCTATGTATTTTTAATGCAAGGATTTCAATTCTATAATAAAAGACTGTTAGTTCCGGTGCGTGATGTTTTAATTTCAGATCGGTTTGGTGGGTCCGTTAGGCAACATCCCGTAATTAAATATTAATTAATCGATCTCTCAAATAAACAATTTAATATTTTCATAAACATCTGCATGCTTCTCTGATCTGCATGAGCGCTTTGAAGGTAAATATACATCAACAACAATATGCATCATGTACCACACATCCCCCGAGAACATGGGTACGGCTGCACACCAGCACTTGGATAACAGCCAGCTTGCATTGTGAAAGCTGCACAAAGACTTCGGCTCTTACGTACGTTGCTTGGCTCACTAACATCCTGCCGCCAAATTCACTCACGAAGTTGGACAACGCAAGCTGGACTGACTGAAGGTAATGGAAACTTTCGTTATGATTGTGTCTCTTTTTTTTTAGAAGTAAAAACAGACAGACAGTCAAACATACAGAGAGAACAGCAAACAATTACACACACAAACAAACAAATCATGAAAAGAAACAAGCCTGATGTTTTCGAGCAGAGGTAGACCTTCTGCCTGTAACCAGATTCGGTGGAAAGAGATGAACAAAAGGAGACATAAATGATTAGAAAACCGGAGCCAATTTGAAAAGAGAACTATCTATGTGCCTAAACTCTTAATAACTATGTAAAGGCTCACTTTCCTCATTTAATTTCCGTCGGTGCAGGTAAAATACGGACATGAAAATGTGGCTCTTCAAATGGCGTGCCAAGAGAGTCCTAGCTGCGCTATGTGTCTTTGTCATATTCATGACATTCATCATGTACAAGTCTCAGAAAGGGTTACGACCAATAGTCAAAGTCGTGGAACTTGGGCAACATCAACTTAGAGCTGGAAGCGAGAACCATTTGAAACCTGACAACCAGGACAGAAGATTGACGAAAGGGTCCGATCTTCCGAAGAAGGCAAATGCATCCAACTTAAGTCTATCTAATGGAAGGAAAGACTTGGCTCTCGGCGACGCAAGTCACGACAACCACCTGAAGAGGACAGACGTGAGAGGAACTGTCCATGTTACAACGCCAAACGGTACCCGATCGAAGGAGAACAACCAAGCCTGTCTGATTCCCGAGCTTGATCCGTTTGATAAGTCGATTAGAAAATACATCCAGAAAAAGCAGCCCTTGAAATGCAAAGGGATCATGCGCACTAGTATCAAGAACAAACAGTTGGTGCTGATGAAGTCAGCGGCCCCTCACAGCAATTACACATTCTGCAATGTTTCTACCATAGAGAGGGTCTCTGATTACAGGAGCCGTATCTTACCACCGATTAAGATCCAGGTAGACCAGCAAAAGTTTGAAGCTGAAGGGGGAGACATTCTACTCGGGTACAACTTGACCTCAGACTTCACGGTCGTCAGGTGTGTGGAAGAAAGAGACAACTCTACTAATCAAGACTTTGCTAAATTGCTTGGAACTAACCAGCCTCTCTTTGATGTGCACGCCCGTATCTATCCCAAACCTGAGACACTCAAGCGAGTACGGAAAGCCAAGCCCTCTGTGGATGGCCTGGGGTTGAACGTCGTGATGCTAGCATTAGAGTCCACCTCGAGAATGAATTTCATCCGGCAACTTCCCAAGACAAGGAAGGTCCTTGAGGGATTAGGAGCCATCATTCTGGAAGGCTACAACATCGTCGCTGATGCTACAAACGGGGCAATGGTACCAGTTCTTACCGGTAAGACGGAGCTTGAGTTACCGGACGTACTGAGAAGTCACAAGGGGGCTAAATATGTGGACACGTATCCAATGATCTGGAAAAACTTTTCCCAGAATGGGTATGTTACAATGTTTTCAGAAGACGCCCCAGAAATAAACATTTTCAACCGACTATTCAGGGGCTTTGATAAGCAGCCAACAGACCACTACATGCGTAATTTTTTTCTTGTCGCTAAGGAACGCTGGAACTGCCTGGGACCGAAGCCCATCTACGATGTAATGTTGGACTACCTGTTGGATTACATGACTACGTACAAGACCACGCCCCACTTTTCATTTACCATGCCTGGCCTTCTTACTCACAATAGCATCAACCCATTGCAGTTGATGGACCCTAGCTTGTCCGGATTTATTTCAAAAGTCCACAGCCTCGGTCTCTTGAATAACACCATGCTCGTCTTCTTCGCTGACCATGGGTCACGGTACGCGTCCATACGAAGGTCCTATCAGGGTAAACTGGAAGAACGTCTTCCCTTTCTGTCGATCACACTGCCCCCATGGGTGTCGAAGAAGCACCCAGAATTGGTCAGGAATCTCAGAAAGAACAGGAAGAGGCTAGTCACTCCGTTTGATGTGCACGAAACGCTCCAATCAGTGCTCCACTACAAACCGAAGCCTGGAAGTGTCAACCAACGGGGAATCAGTCTCTTCAACGAGATACCACGGGAGAGGACGTGTGAGCACGCCGGCGTTGCCCCTCACTGGTGCACCTGTCTGAACTGGAAACCTGTAGAGTCAGAGAAGGTATACGGTAACGTTTACATTTCTACACCTTCTTAGTGTTTGGTAGAAGGCTAAATAAACATGTTACCGGGGAGGTGTGTGCTGGGTTTCGTGGCTTCTGACTGCCAAACGATCAAAGAAAATTGACTATTGGGGTCACCACCAACTTGATGGCTCACTTGGTAGAGTGCCTGTACGGTATTCAGGAGGTCGCCGGTTCGAATCCCGCTCCAGTCAATATGTTTAAATAAAATGTATTTATGCTTGCACTCAAGTGCTGCTTGGCTAAATTTGGAAAGTAGAAAGCATGTCGGATATTGAATCCCACTGTGCTTTCAATAGTGCTATAAAGAAGCAATGTATACGTTAGAATCGGACTCAGTTGTGTATGTTGTTGGAGTGGTCAGTTTGCGAATTGCTTTTAATTTTTGATCCCTTGTTCCCTCGATTTCATGACAGAAAATTCAAGTTGCTGAGGCTCTTTTGGGAGAGATAAACCGAAACACGGAGGCAGTCAGGGACAAGTGTGCTAAGCTCTCTGTTGCAAAGATACTGAATGCAGAAAAGATGGAGCCACATGATCAGGTATTGTTATAACAAAACTCCCGCGGTCGATCTGTGGCTGTTTGATATCAAAGTACAGACCGCCATCATCTTAAATAGTACTGGATGCGAAGTAGATGTTACTTGCAAGTTGTGCACGCTCAAGACGTGTTGTCTGTGAACAAGACGTACTAGTGTTGTGTCGTTTTGTGCATATACGCCTCTGTATGGTCACATTAGGCATCCCATTTTGTCTTTATGAAATTTCCACGCACTTGTTAAACGTACATGCCGGGCTCGTAATCGTGTGCGCTTTTTTGGCGCCAATGCATGCCTTGACGTGGCTGGAAAGGTCTTTCAAAAGTAACATTCCACAAGAAAAAAAACCGCCACATGTCCAATTTAGCCTCTATCGAGATAATTACAAAAAAGTACATTACCTGAGCCATCATTTTGGCTCAGATACCTCTACTGATCATTGTGTTAGTTTCACTTCAAGTCGTTTAAAAATGTTTACTATCAGCATAGAATTTAAGTATAATTTTTTTTTATAATCACTCTTTTAAACCAAAGCAATTAATGATTTGACCTGAGTATTTCTTTGCTAAAATCAGGAATATCATAAGTGATTAGAGGAAATTAATACATGCAAAATTTAGAATTTTATGACCGATCACTGCGGGAGCATTACACAGCTCGTGGGGGCTTGCGAAGCATTCAGCCCGTGTCATGGGCCCGTGTGTGTTGATGTGGAAACTCGCAGCACGGCCCAAGCACGTACGTTCGTGCTACTTGAAGCACACTATCACCGTTCCTTTTTGGGGTTTTCCCAGCGAAGCGGAACAGCCTTGAAATATTCTCGTCTTCACACATCAGCATCATTTATGCCCTCAGAATCTTTACATTTTTGCCCTCGAAATCTGTTTGTGTCGTTAAATTTATCATTTATTTTCAAAGCCTTGAAATAATATTTTCGCGTCATGCACGAAAATCATTGTATGCCCTCAAAATCGTTTGTGTCATTGAATTCATTTGTGTCATAGAAATTCTTGTTCTCTACATTATTTTAATTTTTGTTTTCATGTGGGAGTCTTTTCTTGCCCTCAAAATCACTTTATGTTTCAATAATTTCGTGTTCTTGGAAACATTTCGATAACAATTCGACTTTACAATTCTCTCTGTTTTCACCAAGGTTTTGCGATTTCACGATACGGACGATGAACACAGGATTGCCGACTTCAAAAACAGCTCCACCGTGCGGGTCTCGGAGCTAGCCACCATCTACCGGGTCACCCTGGAGGCACAGCCTGGTGGTGGGCTCTTTGAGGGGACCATCAACGTGCTCCCGACGGCCAAGGAGCGACAATTTGCCTACAATACCACGGGGGATATCAGCCGCATCAACCGTTACGGTAGCCAAGCGGACTGCATCAGTAAAACCTTGCCTCAGGCAACCAAGTTCTGTTTCTGTAAAAAACCTTCAAAGAATTAGGCCTGGAATATAACTTCAATGAGGTCAGTTTTGTTTCATAATGGGAGACTTTGGAGAATCTGTCTTCAAGTCAACAGCGCACGCGCACGCAGGCGCAAAACAACGCGCGCATGCTCACAATTGCGCAAGCATGGTTTGCGTGTGCGCTGTTGACTCAGGACCGGTTCTCCAAAGTCTCCCATTGTTTGGGTTTAAAATGTCAAAACAAAAGAAATAAATATCAAAATTGGTTTAAGAGTTTTTTTTTTTTAATTATACACAATTTGTGCATGCTTCTTCCTTTTTTAATTTCGTCGAATGCTGAAAAATCCAAAACAGCTGTTGCGGATTTTTTATTTTTGGACAGCGTTCCAGGTGGTAAAAAAATTCCGGATTTCCTAATATTTTTTTCTGTGTATTTCTGTAGTATAGATTAAAACATATGAATTATGCCCAAGAACCTAAGCCTTTATTTTTTAGCATAAAATTCTGTAGTGTTACGTGTAATGTTTTGAAATTCAATTTCTTGTCAAACCTTTTACAAAAAACATAATCTACCTTAAAGGTAATATGATACTTTGGTTTTTGTCAATAAAATACAGATTTATGGGCACAAATAATTATCAAAACAGATACATATAGTAACAGTCATCTGTTGTGCCACTTAATGAGAAAACAGTAAAAACGGCCGAATTTTTTTTTAAAAGTTGTTTCTCTTTTATTTCTCTTTTATTTTTGATCTTTTAAAGATCTTTTACAGATAAAACAATAATTTTGGTCACTAGTTTAACTATTTTCTGGATAAATACAGCATTTCAGGCAGAAACATTTTAACGGTATGTTTCTACCATCATCATCTTTATACCCTGTAAGTTATAGGTAAATTTGTGAAGATTGCTGTTTCGGTATGCTATACCAAAGTATCATAGTACCTTTAATATTGGATCGGTTATTATTTGGTTTGTATTTTAGTGAATTTATTTTTAATTTGACTTAATACTGGGTTTGGAAACTGATAAAGAAACAAACAAATTATAGAACTGAATTAAATTGATTTTAAACCGACTTTCCTGTAAATCATAAGTTGTTTCAGCGTTGACACATTGGATCATTCTTATTTATTGGAGGATTTTCTACACACTATATAAAGGAACACGTATAGGTAGGAGATGGCAACTTTAACTATAGCTAATAAATATTCATGACCTATCGCCGAATCCCAATTGGTCGATTCACCATCACGTGCCAGTGGATATATTTGCTGATCACCAGCAAGTAGGCCGGGGAATCTCAGAAGGAACTGTTACACATGTAACATCACACTGCGCAGTGCAATATCTCACTGCGCATCCTAGGAAAAGTTTGCAGTGCGCGTGCGTGAGCCTCGACTTTATACATGAAGTTAATGGCGGCTCACGAACACGAAAATTTTGCCGCACTTACTGACAAATTGTGAATATTTATGAGGTATAAAGTAAAACAAATATCACATGGTTTATTTCGGTTGGACAGTCGATTCTAGCTTCCCTCGGTGTTGGAATTTGAGAAACTTATTTCCTCGGCTTCGCCTCAGGGACTATTTTGTCAACTTCCAACACCTCGGGAGCTAGAATCGACTGTCCACCCTCAAACCATGTGATATTTGTATACTATTGCCCGTTGATAACAAAATACAGAGGACATTCCAAGATTATTATTAATATTATTGTGGGAAAAGGTAGCTTATTTCCACTTCTCACTATAAATGCATGGATGATTTTCATAATGTACTGTTATATTATATGGTTATTATCATCATGTTCTGAAATCAACCACCATATGGTGTAACCCCTAATGCGTGTACACTGATCGATATAGTACATAAATTAATATCCTGTATTTGGCTCCTCCACGCCTGACTGAAGCCCAACCAATGAACAACTAACCCTTCAAATAATTATTTATACAAATCAAACAAACAGACAAAATAATAATGCAAATATCTAAATGACGACCGTCATTTGAGTTACTGTTTTAAATTATTATTGTTATTTAAATTAATCTAAATGTTGTGGATCTTGGGTGTGTGTTCTTTTCGTTAAGTTAAATGTGCATAGTTCAAACATGGCAATTCCTTTGAATTGAATGGAACGTATAGTCCTATACAGGGTGTCCCTAAAAACGCAAACTATTTATCACTACAAGGTTCAGATATGTGATACAGCCATGTCTTGGCTATCACCATGTAGAATTTCAGCAAAATCGGACTGAATTTGAGAGACAAAACTAAGACTGAATCACCCAACCTCAAAACCTAATTTTCATCTTTCTTTCAATGACCACTTATTCTGGAATACTGCAAATGCTTTCAATTGGTCATATTTTTGCCAATTTCTGCCCGAGTGTGCTTAAACTCTACATGGTTTATTATTTTTTTATTTATTTCTGGTAATGACACCAATGATTCCTCAAAAGTGACCAAGGCGCCTGTTATGGAAAGATGATGAGAAGAAGATACAGTTTTAGAGGTGGGAGGAAAAACCCCAGAGCAATATTCTGGGTAAAACCCACGGAATCAGGCAGGGACTGAAAACCCAACCACTTGTGGACCGAGCCGGAATTGAACCCGTTCCGCAGAGGTAAAAGGCGAGGAAAGAACCGCTACGCCAACCTGACTGCCCTAACCAAGACATGGTTGTATCATATGTCTGAATCTAGAAGTGATGAACAGTTCAATTTTAACACAATGCTTCGTGACACAGTGTTGCGTTTTTTTCTGGGACACCCTGTATAGGGTCATGAACCCACATCAACAGACTGAGGATAATTATGTAACACGTAACTTTATATACAAAACACGTTAGCATGTAGAAATAATTTGTTTACACAGAAAACATCCGACTGGTCCCATCACCAGTAACAATTCAAATGAACTTTGTAAACGTTTTTCGAAATTTCAAGCCCAATACTATTCATCTTGCTTTTCAAAGTGATATAGCTACCAGTTTGATGACGTCATGATTTTAGAACTTCATATACATGTTACTAGACATGTATGTTATTCCATTGTCCATTTGTGGTGAAACTTAAAGAGCATGTTCAACACTCAACAAACCTCGTTTTATTTGGCAGAACTATTATCCTAAAATTATACTTGAAATGAGAAAATATATTTATCTCACACTGAAAACAGAAAGAAAGTCTTTTTTTTGATGATTTTTCTCTTAGCCAGCAAGCTTTCCAAAATTCAGATTCTATGACGTCACGAAATCACATAGATTTGTTTGCTGCCCCGTTACACGGGTTTACACTTGTGCATGCGTGATAGTGCCTCGTTTTCAAGTCGCGATCAAAACAACCGAAGTGTAAACCCGTGTATTGTTTTCGACAATGGACGGGTTACACTTAGAAAAGTGCGCATGCGTGGAAGTACCTTGTTTTGAAGTTGCGATCAAAATCTAAGATGGCCGCCAAGGTGTAAACCCGTGTATTGACGAAACGATTTCGGGGAGCTTGCGGGTTGAGCATGTTGAGAGAAAAAATCATCTAAAAAGACTCTCATGGCATAACACAAAATCAAAGATACTCACAATAACACAAAATTGTCATTTCAGTATGATCTGTGAACCTATAAAAGAAGTACATTTATTTAATGGAGATCCAGTCATGTTTAGCAGGAGGAATTGTCCCGACCAGTGAGCGAGACACATTTGCCAAATGCTTCTCATCTCGAACCAGATCATACCCAAACCTCGCCATCATCGACTTACACTGTCCAGTGTTCTCAATCGCTTTGACTGTGTTAAACTGGATGCTTCTGCGCCAGGCGTGGTAGACTTGGCTGGAGTTCCGTCTCGTGGTCATTGCACCAGGCGCAGTAGACAATGTGTTTGCGTGACTCCATTTAAGCACCGACTCGGGGACTTGGCTGTAGCCGATGTACTTGTATAGCTTCTCAGCAGCCGATTGTGGGTCCATGGATGCATCCTCGTATCTCAGTAACATGTAACGGTCCTTCAGGTGTGGGCTCCGTATCCCCAGTTCCAGGTTCTCCATATTGTAGAGGCAGTAGAGGACCAGAATCTCTGTCACATCAGCTGGAAGCACCCCATGCCGTATGAGGCGTAGCGGTTTTGCTTTGCGTCCCCTCGTCAACGCCAGGGAGGCAATCATTCCGCGGGGATCACGTACCAAGTGTACCAACTTCAATTTGTACAGCTGCACCTTTTCCTCGAACAGTGGGACAACCAATTCAATATCTCGTATACGTATTGACTTGATCACGATATACTTCTTCTTCTGACAACTCTTGGACGCCATCTCTGGCGTTATTCGGCACAATTTCCTAGAGGAATTAGAGCAAATGTCTTCGTACAATCGCGGAGCCCTGGTTTTCATTCTGGTCAGGCCCTCATGGGACACCCACTGCAGATAGAACTCCAGGTTGCTGAAATCGCACCGGAACAACTTCGTGAGCATATCCAGGTACACTTTCTCCAGAACCGACTGTGGCATGGCCTTCCTTTTAAAAAAGTACTCGAGACTTAGTCCGGGCTCGAAGAGATAGAAGACATCGTTACTGCTGCCGAACATGTCACCGACAAAAGAGGACCCAGTACGGATGGACGCCGCTATTATTACCCGTACCTTGGTGTCCGGGGTAAGCCCAGGGGTCGCTGTAGTCCCATTAGCTGAATGGACAGCTTCGTCTCTACTCTGGTGTGTCTTGAAAGTATGGGAAGGAACTGAACTAAATTGAAAAACGAAAAATGTTACATACAAGGGGACACCTATCCCTAGATACAACAAGTGTGTTCTTGTAAACATTGCCATTGCTGTCCGATTACTAGCGTTGTCCACACAGCACAAGATGATGTCAAATTAGATTCTACGTACGGTTTTCATAATAGCATTTCACAGTTGCACCGCGGTTTGGGCGAAGTCACTTAATGGCGCTGTTTAGGACACTGCCGCCTGCGACTGCGGCTACCCGGAACAGACAGTGGACCACATCACTGAGTCTTTCCCTCAACACCGGCCACCCAACGGCGAAATGGCATCGCTGTCCTGGATGACGACACAAGGACATGGCTTTCCTCAACCGAGTTGCAGTTGTGAAGAGGGGAAGCTCACCGGCAAACGAAAGAAGATAGAGGCGTCAATTTTATACTGTTAGGGCTCGCCAATTCACTCAGGCCTGTTGTGAATCGCCTCCTCCAGCGCCATGCTGTGTTGCCACGCCGTTGTGTACCGCACGGTATCCAAAGCGACTCTGCACGTTGTCAAACTAGTAGAGAAAGGTCCCAAGGAATTGCACATAAGAAGAAAACTAGTTATGTTAAAGCTTGTGCCTTCCCCCAAAGAAATTCACTGCCGCCCCTTCAGCGCCTTCGACTATAAGGATACAAATCGTGGATTTATTCCAACAGTGGGCAGCAATCTTTGCACATTTTACAGTTAGAATTTCCTCGTTGCACTTCAATATGATACGCCCAATATGATATGCAAACATGTTAAAACAGTCTTGGCAGTATAAACACATTCAAAATGGTTCCGCCTGGTGTTATCTGTGGTGTATGACGTATAGACCTCGCTGAGTGTGATGAAAGCAGTCTTTGGCCGTTACCTGCCAACCCAATTGTTCCGGTTTCGCATGCAAGGTCAAATGTTAACATGCAAACACAAGAATATATGTTTCAAAATGGATCACAACAGTAATATTTGTTTTTAATCATTAATCTGGTTTATTCATTAAAACTAAATGCAGGGAAGGCAGCCACAAGGAGTTGCTGATAAAAAAACCATTTACAATGAATTATTATTACTTTTTAGTTTACAGTATTCGTTTAAAGGACTTGAAATGATAAGAATAATTGTAGAAAATAAATTGTAAGTAGGAAAACAAAATATTAATATAATTAGGTTGCATATAAAAGTTGTACAAAATGAAAAATATCATCCACCCACAACTGTTATGAATTATACAAATTTGGCTAAGACTGGGATGGTGGACTTCATGTATCTATACGTTTTGCACTGGGGAACGATTAGTGTAGATGTGGTTATGTCTCTAAGTATTCTGGGAGTTGTGTTGCTCAATTTAGGTGGTAGCATATTTCTATCTGGGTGATTTTAAGAGTTTCGTTTCGTACTACTCCGCCACTAAACCAGAGAGGGTACAAAGATCGTTTTCATGTGGCAGCACTGTCAAGATGGAGTTACATTAACACACAGTATATAGGGAGGGGGACGGGGTCACGTGGCACGCCAACGATTTGCAAAGGACATTAATGTCGAAAATGCCAAAGTCCAACAGTCGTAATTTATTATGCAAAACATCGCCAAAACATCGCGGGGTTTCGAAAGCGACCCTAACTACTCGTGATCGTGTTTTTTTTTTATCAGCGGTAACTTATTATTTTTCGTAATTCCTTGCGAACGTTTCCTGCATACTGGGTCGTGTTCTTTTCTCCAAATGTCTTAAACGTTTCGTTTTATTCGCCGGGACTACTCAAAATAGGGGGCATTATATGGAAACATGATATTTTCGTCACAATCGTTAATTGCGGCGACTTCCTAATACGCGACGGCAAGATACGATCAGGGGCCGATTTCATAAAGCTCCGCGACGCGTCGCAACTCGATTTGTGACGCATCCTAGCTGTGACGCGTCGCATAGATGTGATGAGTCCATAGAGAAAGGATGCGTCTTAACTCTGCGACGCGTCGTAAGTTTTATGAAATCGGCCCCCGATGGCACGACGGCTCCGTCGCATTGTGGCTTCCCGTTACATTCGTTCCATCGCGTCGTGCGTCACGTCGCGCAGAGTCAAACACGATACACGCCGCAAGTTGTCTCGCCTTGTGTGCCGTAACCCCAGACAATAAATAAGGCCGTGTCCCAATTCACTGGCTGTGGCCGCTGACTACGGCCGACGGTGGCTGCAGCTGCGTCTTCGAACTGGATTCAGCCAGTAGAATTGGGACGCGCCTTCGGTCGCGTAGACGCGCCATCGGGGCGATTTGAATCCATACGCGCACCTGAGGTTATGGCAAGCCAAATACCCAATAATTCGATAAACACTGCTTATCGGTGAAAAACAATCTTTATCGAGATAAATTTTGTTTACTACAGAGTTTTTCTCCAAAAGCAATGTTAATCATGTCGCAATATAGTGTTTTTTGGCGAAAAACGTGTTTATCTCCGATAAATAAGGTTTATCAAATTATTTGGCATTTGTCTTGCCATATAAAGTTGGCCCGGCCACAACGAAGTCACCTTCCCTTGTGGCTTGATTTTCGTGACGTCGCAGCCATAGCCGCGGTCGCAGCAAGTGAATTGGGACGCGGCAACAAGATGGGCGCGCTGCCAATAGCCGCAGCCACGACCGCAGCCAGTGAATTGGGACACGGCTTTATGTTGTTTCTGAATGGGAGACTTTTGACCAACCATTGTTTATCTAAAGAGGGCGCGCTTCATCAATCTTGGGAAAAGTGTGTGGATTGTGTTTCCATTGCTTTTGTGCATGAATATTCGTCGTAAACACAAGCAGCGAACTAAATAATCCCTTGAAAATGATTGGTATATTCTGTACAGTGACCGGTTTTGTTGGCAAGGGAGGACATGAGTTCCCCAAGAACAAAGAAATGCAGAATCTGTGTAGATTGGCCATCAAAAGGGCAAATTACAAACGATCATGGTGGCCGACGGCAAACAGCTGTTGTGTTTTTTTCTTTGGCAAGCGAGACCTGAGCACATTATTCCTCGCCAAACATAAGAATTTCACCTCACTTTGTGTTTTGGGGCATTAAAATTGGGGTTTGGCGGCAATGTGAAGCTGAAAATTAATTGTAAATTTCCTGAATTTTATGTTTCCAGCTTTTTCCTGCCAATTTTGGAATGTTTTTGGACAATCACCATACTTAAAGCATGTACAGAAGTTTTCAGGAGAACGATAGTTTGCTGCCCTCTATCGACAGCCCGCTCCAAAAGTCTCCCATTATTGCACGGGGGAAAAACATGACGTCGGAGTTAGTCGACTGCTCACTGTTTTCTTTGACTGAAACCGTGAAGAATTATCTGGAATTCTTGTTAACAAACACATGCTGAAAAGATATAGCTTTTTTGTTCATGAGTAAGGGGATCTGTTTTGTCATAAACCTCGACAGGACTTACAAATTAGGGTCAAAGTGATTTAAAAACAAAAACAAGGCAATAAAACAGTACACATTTATGAAATAATTAAAATGCAATAGTTTATTTAGACGTGAGCACGAGGTTACTCTGTAGCAGGTAGCTGACAGTGTTAAAGGCTATGCAACACACTTGTGCGTTTTTAGGTATTTCACACAAAGATGGCAGTTTCGCATTTAATTAAAATGAATGCGACGTGGGCGTCAAGGGCTATGATGCTAATTAAGAACAGTGGTACGTGCACCAAACAATGACCCACGTGCCTGTTCGTCTTTTGAAAACGATCCTGTTAGAATCGAAATTATCTGTCCTTTCTAACTCTTTCCCTCAGCAGCATTTTACAATGCCACAATATCATTATCGGCAGGACTTGCCGCGAAAACGAGCAACAATTTGAGCGGGAAAAACACCAGTCTTTAACTTAATATCTCCCAACGTGAATATGTCACGGTAATGAGTGGCTAGCTTTTCAGAATGACACAGATGCAATGAGGAACAAAGCATGAATTGGCGGTCTAGGAAACAATAATTCATTTATACATTTCTGACAATGATAGTATGAAACTACTTTGCCATTTACGGGCTAATTTATGTTAATTTGTTCATTGTGTTACAACGAGAACGCGGAATAGGGGAAGTTAGACCTAATAATTGGTAAAACGCGCCAGGCCTAGCTTTCATTGTTCCCCACAAACCGTTTTGATGTACAGCGTGTCCCCACTAAAAAAACGCAACACATTGTCGAGAACAATTATATAAAAATTAGACTGTTTACCACATCAAGATTCAAATATGTGATACAACCATGTCTTGGCTATCACCATGTAGAATTTAAGCAAAATCGGGCTGAAAATAATTGTCAAAAATATGACCAATTGAAAGAGTATTGTTTAAAAACAATTTGCAGTATTCCAGAATAAGTGGTCAATACACACATAATGTGTATTGACAAAAATATGAAAATCAGGTTTTGAGGTTGGGGAAGTCAGTCTAATTTTTTCCCCCAATTTCAGTCCAATTGTGCTAAAATTTTACATGGTGATAGCCAAGACATGGTTGTATCACATATCTGATGTGGTAAACAGTTTATTTTTCGTCTTCGCCGCTACCTTCCAGCAAACATCCCGAGCTGTCTGAAATAAATGAACAACCTCTTTTCCAGCATCAGATTCTCATGTCCTCCGATTCACCTGGTATTCCACGCGCTAGTAATTCCAAGAAAAGAAGGAATTAGCATTTACACCGATTTTATAGGCTTACGCACTTTGCCATTACTTTGTTAAATAATCAGAACATGTACGCCCCGCCCCTAAAAAGTCCCCATTGGAATTGATCCACGCACCAATAGCGTGTGACGTCACCTACAAAAGTACATGTAGTATATGCTTGAACCACAGTATACTGCGTGGCGTTCTGCATGTGACGTAAGCAAAGTTTTTCTTTGCGAAAAGTGGGGTGCTAAATTATGGGTCTACAATACCTCCTTTTTCTGTAAACAATATTTTTAGCACTAAAAATGATAGACAGGCTGAGTTTTATAACAATACAGATGTAGTTAACTTCATTCTGAGTTTTGATTACAGTAAACCTTTAACATCGTCAACAGTAGCCGCACCTGTGATTCCCATGTACCGTTCCCGGGTTGCTGCATTGCTGCGCGTATCGGTGAATTGATCCTTGGGGTATGGCGGTGTGTACGTGGTTTCATGGCTTCTGACTGCCAAACGAACAAAGAAATTTGCCTAATTGGGTCACCACCAACATAGGGCTGGATGGCTCAGTTGGTAGAGCGCCTGTACGGTATTCAGGAGGTCGCCTTTTCGAATCCCGCTCCAGTCAATTTGTCTTTGTTCACTTTTCAATGACTGTAAACAATTGTGCTAGAATTGAAACGTGACTACGTCAGTCCGTAGTCTTTCACTCAGCAGCATTTCACAATGCGATAATCTTATTATCGGCAGGACTTGCCACAAAAGCGAGCAACAATTTGAGCGGGAAAAACACCAGCCCCTGTACGTTAATATCTCCCGATGTACATATGTCACGGTAATGAGTTTCCAGCTTTTCAGAATGACACAGATGCAAAGAAGACAAAGCTTTGATTGGCGGTCCAGGACGCAATAATTCTTTCATACATTTCTGACCGAATTTCCAAGTGACAATGATATTATGAAATGGCATTACCTTCGTTGGACTATTTTCTGTTTATTTGCTTTTGGTGTTACAATGAAAATGAGGAAAAAGGGAAATTAGGCCAAATCTCTTTGTGACTATTCCAAGCAAAATCGTTTTTTTTTCTAATCAATAAGTAGACCCAGAAACATGCCCAGAAATGCCAACACGCAAGTTTGAATTGGATACTTTGGCGCCCGCCCACGCAATTGTGAGCAAGCTCGCATTGTTTTGCGCGTGCGTGTGTGCGTGCGCGTTCGCTGTTGACTTGATCACCGGTTCTCCAAAGTCTCCCTCTGTGCCCACGCAATCTTTGCCGCCATTGGTTCAATCTCTTAATTTAATTTTGTTATCATGCTGTTACAATGAAAATGAGGAATAAGAGGAACTAGACAATGCCACGTGTACGTCTGAAGATAGCGTGACAAACCGCGCTCTTTTAGGTTGAAAATGGTCTCGTTTGATTGGTCAGGCTTTTATCACGAAAAGGCACGTGGTCAAACAGTGCGCATGCTCGTTGGAGTTAGTGACAGCAGGGATAGAAATACTATACAGTTGGGATATATAAGCCAGGTATTCCGTGCATATCGTCACAGGTGTGGCAGATTCTCTGTGAAGCCCAGACATTGAGAATCACTAGCATCTTACTCAGCAAATCGGGCCCTGGCTATAGGGAACTGACACGGCTGCTCTGTACTATCTTCTAGATGAAGCTAGAAGTACACACTAGTAACACACGTATACCGAACCCAGTCTACGTTGGTTGATGCACGATCACGATCACGAACTCGGTCAAGATCTAAAATGAGGAAAACTGGAAAGAAATTTCCAAAGCTGACCGTAGCGATGTATATCATAGCTACTGTGATTCGGGTTTCTGGCTTGTCAGCAGACGGTCATTGCCCAGCTGCCGTGCGCGCCGATGATTTTTACGCCGTTAAAAAGATGGTCCTCCGTGGTCACACCATCAAGGAGTTTGGAAACACGAGCCGCATCAGGTGCGCCAAGCTGTGTGCCGACAACGACAAGTGTCGATCCTTCAACCACGACAAAACCAAGGGCATTTGTCAGCTGAACGACGCTCGACATTTAGAGTTTCCGGGGGATCTGCATCACGACGAGAGTCTTAACTATTACGTCGTTGATCAGGTAAAATAAATCTTCTACGTTTTTTTAACATATTGAAATAAAAACAGGCAATCGGTTCCAGGCAATCTCTGGGAAGAAGAGGCAGAGTGAGAAAAAACGGATTGTTTTGTACTCACACGATTTTGGTCTTGCATGCGGGGTAGTTGGTTGCCTCTTTATTAGCTGCCAATGAAAGTAGTCTGGTTACCGGACCCAAAAAGCTCACGACTATCGTCTGTCAAATAATTATAGGGTCTGGTATTTGCTAAATTCACTGTAAAAAGTCAAGTTTTGACTTTTTAAGGACAAATCCGAAACATTACGAACTCGTTTTCGTCCAACTTCGGATAGTTCTGTTGGCTATTTTCGACAGGTCACGCGAGGTCATGTACGTCAGGGAAAGACAAGTCATTTAAATATGTTTAATTCCGGCTACAGTTAGCCAAAGTAGAGCATGCATATTGTTAACATACAACAGAGCACGTTTCCTATTATGCACGTTTGAGAAATTTGTTGTAGGGTTTTTCCCCACTCTTTGATCTCTAATTCTGTCCAGATAAAATTGCATGTGCTTACAAAAGTGCAAAAATGAATGCTAAAATTGAATCTCGCTGAACTCTAAAACTAGCTTCCGCGCCTGCGCAGACATGACAGCTGTGTCATGGTCTATTTTTAACCGTAGCCGATACCTGACCTAAGAAATTTTAATAAGAGTCGTCAGGGAATCTTTGGGCAGGGAACCAGACTACCAGTGAAGGTTGCCTCCTGTGAAGCAAAAAACAGAAGCAATAAATCATGAATATTAAATGATTTTGGTCGGAAATAGATGAAATGCAAATGAGGCTTGCCCTTTACCGACGTGGATGAGCACTGTATACTCAGTGCTTGTGAGAGCACGTGAGAAAAAAATCACATGCTTGTTCAGGTGGGATTCGAACCCACGACCTCCTGCTTACTAGTGCAGAAGCAATAAATGTTTAATGAAATTAAACTCTGTTGTGGTTGTGTCATTCTTCGTTTCGTAGAAGCCACCAGCGGATGCATGTTGGCCGTCGGGTACCTACGGTCTACCGATGCCCAAGGCTGGCTGCCCGAGTGATGACGGTTTCGCCTGGTCAAATGGCCACTGCGAACACTATTCGGGGCTCGACAATAATGGGAACAAATGGTCTGAGGGACTGCATCTTAATGGATGGCACTATCCTGAACACATGTTTCAAGTCTTTTGCATGAAGACGGTGGATCTTGTCGGCCACTGTGACACAGAATGGCCAGAGGGGGAATACTGCGTCTTCAAATATGGAGACCACTGCCCAGCAAGTAAGTTTGCCCTTTTCCCACAAACCTCGGTTAAAAATGCTAAATAAATAATGATTTGTGCATTAATGACTAAGGAATATGAATTATTCCAGTATTTCTTCATTTTACTGACTACACATACATATGGCATCTAAATCAGCATACTAGATGACTAGAGTTACATAATAAGATTCCAACTGTAACCTTTTCTTCTGTAATATAATCTGGCTCGTAATTATAGTTCACGATTTCAACAAATGGCTAGGTACCTGTTGGTGGATCCGGCGCCCAACGATTTAACAAAATCCGCTCATTGTGGTTCTTTGTTCATCTCTCAAATGATAAAAGTCGCAGTTATCGCAGTCTTCAATAGTACATGCCATCAACATTCTTATTTATGTTTGAATTACGAACACTCTTTATATTGTTTCTATTTGCGCACCACAAATCTTTAGATATGTCATCGGGATCAATCTACTGGAATACTAGAAAAAGATATAGATTCTATGTCGGTGGGACCGTGCCATCGGGGCAGTACATGTACTACGAGGACACCCGCATCGACTACTGCTGCATGACTAGCGGCTGTGCATCCCAGCCGATCGCTCTGCCAACAGGTAGCCCGTTCTACCTGTTCCCCTACACCACGGAGTGTCAGCAGGTGCAGGGCATGACGGTGACCAAAGAGTGGTTCTACTGGGACTGCGACAGTCCTCAGACAGCCCCAGTAGGAAGTCACCCTCGCTACCAACCGAGTGGGAACGACCATTACATATATTACTGCTACTACGAGCCAAAGTAAATCAGTCCAGCCTAACGAGCGTTGCCTGGCTATGAAGCTTAAAGAAGACAAAAAACACTCAACAAACCTCGCTTTATTTGTTCCAAATACTGTATTGTCCTTAAATTACTTGAAATGAGATAAAACTAAATCTCACACTGAGGGGAGATAGAGAGTCTATTTGGATGATTTTTCTCCCAACATGCTCAACCCGCAAGCTCCCGAAAATTCATATTCACTGAATTTCGTCAATGGGGGCAGCAGACAAATCTGTGTGATTTCGTGACGTCCGATATGGGAGCCTTTTGTTTAAAAGAAAAGGCTCCCATATCTGACGTCACGAAATCACGCAAATTTGTCTGCTGCCCCCATTGACGAAATGTAGAGAATCTAAGAGAAAAATCATCAAAAAAGACTGTTTCTGTATTCAGTGTGAGGTAAATATTTTTTTCTTATTTCAAGTTATTTAAGGATAATAGTTCTAACAAATAAAGCGACTAGTTTGTTTGAACATCCTCTTTAAAATGAAAAAAAAAAATCAGATAAAACTAGACAACATTTAAAGAAGATATATAATTCTTAATAATTGTCATTTTAAATTTAAAATAGATATTACGTTTTGCACGTTCTTATTACTGTGTAAGACTGAAACATAAGTTTCTTTGTTAAAGTAACAGATTAATGAAATAAAACAATAGACGATTGCACAACTCTACATTATTCATAAATTACCATTATTAATTGTTTTGCTTAATAATAATTAGCATTTGAAGCTTTTCATGGTGGAAGTAACATAAGAAAGGAAGGCTTGAGGAGACACGTTGCATTTCTTTCCTAGACGCGTGGTTCTGAAAAGATTACTTCTCATAGGTTCTTTTTAGAACCATACTTTAAGAAGAGAAATATAGTGTCTATCCAACCTTCCCTTCTTCTTAATTATTCTTTAATATAATTCAATTCATCACATAAGTTGATATTGTTTAGTACCATTTTCGATATAAAATGCGATGTCAAACTCAATGTAATCAGTATAGTATTCTGCGTGTGTTTATAATAACTATACTCCGTAAGGTTTTGGCTTAATGTTCTCTATACGGTTTTGGCTTTTAAGTATTAATACTAGTTCCAACATTAAAATAAATGCTCAAGTTCAATGGTAAATTAAACAACTTTGTTTGACATGAATTTTAGGACTAAACGCACCTTAAACTTGGAATATATTATTTGCATTTTTTTGCAAGCAGAACAAACGGTGCTTTTGGCAAAGCGCCACCAACGTTCTCACTGAGCAGTGCAGCTGCTGCTGCTGCTGCAATGGGAGTTTAAGGGTCTCTCAAATCTCGGCTCCGGCTCAGGCTTTGGCTCCGCCTCCATTTCGTTAATCCATTTCAAAATTACAGGTAACAAAATGGAGACTTTTGGCTGCAGTTAGGAAGTAGATTCTCTGGTTTGAAAAGAACAACAAAGCTTCAGCTTCAATGAAAAACCACAACCTATATTTTCAGCGTATGAAAACAGAGACGAAGCAAGAGCCGAAATTCCGTGGCATAGACTGTACGACTAATATGGCTATGTCGCGTGTTCACGATCCACCTATTAGAAAAACATTACTAATGAAGATGTTGTGACAAACGCACATTATTACTTACGATGATTTGCATGTATACATTTAGTCGTTCAATGTTGCACGAAAAAAAATAAAAATATTATTGACCTTGGAGTTAGAAGAGCCTGACATTTCTATCCTAGCAGAATCTTTCTCAAAAGCATTTTTGTGAAATAACTTTCTAGAATCGAATCATCAGGCCCTCAATAACTGCAAGCATTTTCTAAATTAATTATCTATTTTTTTTTAGCAGTTTGCAGCAGTTAAATACTTGTATTATAATTGTGGTAATACTTTACTTAAATTGACGTTGCAGGTTCAATAAAATACACTAATTCGTAATGTGAAAAAAATAACGTGTTGTACCGTGTGTGATTTGTTGAAATGACAGAGAAGACACTTAACATATTTTAACTTTGTTTTATTAACAAGGTACTGTTTATGAATTTTACTTTCGTAACCCAACAAACGTCTGTCACCAGCTAGCCGTGTAAAATGCCACCAACGATTGGAGAAAGCAATCTTTAAATGCGAGGGCGTGGCGTCCTAACGCTCAGACGTACGAGCAATGCATGCACCTTATTTTATGTGTGGCTGCCGAGGGACTTGAAGCTTCTCTGGTGTACATCTTTGGTCATGATGGGTCTGCGGATGAGTTTTGAAGGAATCTATTTCCTGACCTATTATTCATAATGTCAGGAAACATCTTTTCTAGAAATGTGACCTTTTGATAGCCTTGCTTCATATGTTCGTTATTCAGTCATGCGTGAAGTACGTACCTTATGAATGGTATGGAAGATGAGGAACCAAGCTTTTCAGAAATGTACCGTTTATCATTCAAACAAGATTTTTAAGTATGATAAAACATTTTTAAATCTCGGTTTCGTTTTTTTTGTTTTGACACCAAGTATACACAGTATATGTATACACACGTGACAAAAGACGCGATGACGTGACGTCACACAGCATCTACGAATCAGACGGCACTTGTCACGTGCGATCAACATGATGAAAAATTTCCACAAGGTAGTTTGTGATTAGGCGGCAGTACAGGTTTCTCAAAACAGCATTTCAAGATCGTAAGAGTGAAGCCCGCAGCCAGTGCAAATCTCTGCAGTAGGCTACTTGTCATCGGTGGGTTAGGAAAATGAAGTTATCGGTCAAGTTTAAACTGGCCGTAGCGATGCATATCATAGCTACGGCGATTCGGGTTTCTGGCTTGTCGGCAGACGGTCATTGCCCAGCTATGTTGGCCGATAATTTTTACGCCGTCAAAAAGATGGCCCTCCGCGGTCACACCATCAAGGAGTTTGGAAACAAGAGTCGCATGAGGTGCGCCATGCTGTGCGTCGACAACGACAAGTGTCGATCCTTCAACCACGACAAAACCAACGGCGTATGTCAGTTGAACGACGCTCGACACGTTGAATATCCGAACGATATGCAGCACGACGGGAGTTTTAACTATTACGTCGCCGATCAGGTAAAGTTTCCATCTTCTTCTTTTAAAAAATACAATTGAAATAAAAGTCCCTTCGTTGTTTATAAGCTTGACTAAGTTTCGAGAAAAACCAGTACTTGCGAAGAAAATGAAAATTGTATGATTCTGTCATGTTGCCCTACACAAAATTATAAGGAAACTATAGGAAGATCCTGTTTATTTATTGATACAAACTTAATTTCAATGAAATTGTCTTTCCTTTAAATAAATTAATTTTAACCTCTAAGTATGAAGAGCGAATCTCACGAATCGATCGAGTTTATGAAATATACATATGACAATAATAATAGAATATATTTTACGCGTAAATTCAATTATCTTTGGGATGTAGCGGTATTTGAGTGGTTTGGTGGCTTATGACTGCCAAACGAATGAAGATAATTGACTATTAGGGATACCACCAATATAGGGCTAGAAAGCTCAATTAGTATTCGCTCCGGTATGATATTATGTGAGTGGCATGTCCGAATCCCGCATGCCTAACGATCTTTTTAACATACACTAAATTTCGATTTCCTTGAAAAACCCAGTATACTTTGTCTGATCAAACATGTACATAAAATAATAAACCTGTGAAAATTTGAGCTCAATCAGACATCTGAGTCACGAGAAAATAGCGAAAACCCGACCTACTTTAACTCATTAAACATTATAAACCATGAAGAATGGTTTTGATCTTACCCCAAGACCAAAACTGTTTTCTGTCTTTTGTTTTTAATTTCTAAATATTTGAACGGTATGTTTCTAACAGCACCATCTTCATACATTGAGTGAAAGGGGATAACTAAAACAACTCAAGTGAGGGTTTCCTTTATGTTTGTTCCAAAAATTGTTCAGAAGAACGATGTTGGAAAAGACACTTAATCTTGATTTCCTTGAAAAACCCAGCATCTTATGAACCAAGATTTCCCATGGTGACTGTTTGCACTTTTTACGAACTGTTTAATCCATTTTCTGTTTCAAACTCAACACATTTTTGGAGGCCTTGCAAATTCCGTACGCTGCCTATAACCCAACGTAACGCAATGGAAATCATGGTGTGCAGTTCTTAAAAAAAAAAAAATTAATAAATAATGACGGCATAACGCCAGTTAAAGGGATGGTACAGAATGGTAAGACAAAATATACTTCAAGATCACAGATTCACATAAAAATTACACAGTATAATGGTGATGATAGGAGAAAACATCCCATGAAATGTTTTTGTCTAAAATGCCATATTCGTTGAGAAATAAATGAAACTATTTTCCGATTGGTATATATCGTTTCGAAGCGTTTTATTATGAACGCATAATATCGTTGAAATGTGTAAACGGGTTTTCACCATTTTCTCGTGAGCCAGATGGCTGATCTACAGGTTTGTCAGTTAACTTAAAGGTATATGATGGATTACATAACGTGCTTTCACTGTCAGCAACGGTTCTGTCGCAAAAAAAAAGAAGTTCTGTACCATCTCTTTAAGTTTCTGTTTCGATAAATATCCTTCATTTAAATGACATGTTTTCATGAGACATTTATAATACAACACATGTCAACTAAACAAAATAAGCACATTCCTTATATCCCGAAGACAAGGAGCTACGCCTGATTTCATGAAATAATAATACGGCATCCCATTGTAACTCATTGCGTAAACTTAACGGGTTCCTGCAGTGTTTTTTTTTCATTCAAGGATATTTGTATTGCCTTCATACAGAGAATATATTGACAAATATTGAATGACAAGTCTTATTTTGGTTTCAAACTAGCCTTAGGTTTTCATTTGAGTGGCTCTGAAAAATGGCGGATTTTCTTGCATGCTCATGTGGGGAACCAACAGCAAAAGTATAATGAAAAAGAAAAATGAAGAGGCAAATTACACAACCAGTTGAGTGAAAGTAACATATTCGGCACAATAAAACCCATTGAGGAGGAAAAGGTCTCACAGAACACCTATAAAACAACCGCAACGTTTCGTGCACAAATCAATGGGGTAACTGCTCTCAGTTACTACCCAGATGACATCACACTTTTGCTCATGAATATGGAATTTCTAATTAACATACAAACCCCAAAAACTGTTGTTAACCCCGGAACAGTGTAAGGAAGTGGGTAAAATCACAGGCCCCATAAACCAGTTGCTTTTTTGCAAATGCTCAAGCCATCATATTCATATTGCACATAACCTTTAATATAGGACCGTCGTTCCAATATCACCATGCATCTCGTGTATTTTCATAACAATGTATAATTACTGTTTTAGGCATTCGTTGGTAAATGCTGTCCAGCGATGGTTTACATTCACCGTTCTTGATGATGTTTCTGGTAGTAGCTGGCTTCCGTTTCTCTAATTGCCTCCTGATTTTCAGGCTTCAATATTTTTCTGGGTCGGCTTTTGAGCAATATCATCATCGTAAACATAGCAGTCGCCATTCCAATACTCTGGAAAAACAATACGAAAGCCACAAAATTAACTCTATAACCATTGTACATAATGAGCTGCGATACTGTTCCACATAATAATTACAAACGGCGTATTAGGGAGACATGTTAGCATCTAAAAGTGGACATTAGGGAGACATCGGGACTTAGGGAGACTTTTCGACTTTTCCTTAGGTACCAGCTACCTCTTAAATAAATATTTTAATGTCCATATTTTAATAGAAGACAGAGAATGCTCTCAATATGAACATATTGTATGTCAATTTCAAGTTATTTCTTTTGATGATGTTTAGAAATAAGTAAGTTAGGTTTGTGCACGACCCTATGGGAAAGTCTCCCTAAGGTCCCATCCTCGGTTATTAATATGTATGTAATAACTCTCCCTAGAAAATTCGATCTTTCAACCACTGACATAGAAGAACTATCGAGATGAACCAAAGTGTGACTGCATATAGCGTCACCTTAGCTCTGTGGTTATTTTCTTAATACGATGGTTAGTTGTAAGTGAGAAAAAGACCCGTGTCACATTTAACAGGCAATCTATACGAAGAAGTTAAATTCATTATCATTTATATTATTGTATTAGGGAGAGTGAGAAACTATACTGGTTAAATGAATTTTGTATTAGAGCAAGATTGCCTCTTAGCAGGGTTGCCTCTAAGTTGCTTGTAAAGCTTGATGATTGGTGAAGGTAACAGAACAGCATTCCCACATTGTCTGATCAAACATGAAATAATTAACTTGTAAACGTTTGAGATCAGTCGGACATCTTAATTACGAGAAAATTGGGAAAACGCGACTCGGTTTTTCTTCAAAGAATGGTTTTAATCTTATATGAGATCGAAACAGTTTTTGGTCTTTGTTTGAATAATTTCTGGATAAATGCACCATTTCAGGCGAAAATATTTTAACGGTATGTTTCTAGCAGCACCATCTTCATACCCTAGAAGTTATACGTAAATCTGTTAATATTTATGTCACCAATCCTATACCTTCCTCTAAGAATCACAGAGGTTTTTGGAAAAGAACAATGGTTGTGATGAAATGAAATGCTCTTCATTTAGTTGTACGATTCTTTAATTCGTAGAAGCCGCCAGCGGATGTAGTATGTTGGCCGTCGGGTACCTACGGTCTACCGATGCCCGAGGCTGGCTGCCCGAGTGATGATGCCTTCTACTGGAGGGCTGGCTACCGCTACCACGCAGGGTTTGACAATAATGGGAACACTTGGTCACCCGGACTGCACTTTATAGGGCCGTTGGAAGCAGAATACATGGACCAAGACTTCTGCATGAAGACGGTGGACTGTGACAGCCACTGTGATGCAGAATGGCCAGAGGGGGAATACTGCGTCTTCAAATATGGAGACCACTGCCCTACAAGTAAGTCAAAATAGTCAAAAATGATCTGAATGCTATTTGACTAATAATACTGACTTGCAGTGTTGGAGTGGAGTCCTCAGATCCGAGTACAGAGCACTCCGAGTACTTCAAGGTCTGAGTACTGGGCCGAGTCCGAGTACATTGCTGTCGAGTCCAAGTCCTAAGTATCGAGTCCGAGTACAGTCAAGGTCGAGTACAGGGCCGAGTCCGAGTACCAAAGTCCGAGTCCACGTCCGAGTACAGTACCAACGCACAGTGCAAAAAGTTGCTTTGTTTCACAAAGATGTTTATAATTGCTGTTGTGCGACTCTTCTCAGAAATTACTGTTTTTCAAACCTTGCAAATGAAACTATGGTGCTTACTCCATTTGATACTAAACTCCCGATGATCTTCATACTCCCATTGTATAATTTATCGGAAATCGGCAACATTATTAACCGTGAAATAGTAACGAAAATGAAATGTCCACTACCCAAATGGTCGAGTACTCTCAAAAATCGAGTATATGGAATGGAGTATGGGCCAAATGTACATTTATTTTCGAGTACTTTTTATCGAGAACGGGCCGAGTATTTGCCTGTACTCGAGTTGTACTCGAGTACGAGTACTCCAACACTGTTGACTTGCACACAGAAAAACTAGCAGCTTAGCGACAGTTTGGCCAAAATAAAGGACTATGTACCTCAAAATGGAACGCCACCAGCAAATAATCACAACGTTCGGTTTAGAGTCAAGGACAATAGTATCCGTCAGTCAATTGCCATATCTTCCTTATTTCTTAAAGAGGATGTGCAACCCTCAACAAACCTCGCTTTATTTTCCAGAACTATAATTCCAAAATTACCTGATAATGAGAAAAACAATATTTATCCCACACTGTACACAGAAAGGGAGTCTTTTTGGATGATTTTTTTCTCTCAATATGCTCAACCCGCAAGCTCCCTAAAATTCAAATTCTCAGACTGTCGTCAATGGGGGCAGCAGACACATCTGTGCGATTTTGTGACTTCAGATATGGGAGCCTTTTCTTTTATTTAAATACGGGGTGACAAAAAAAGACTCTCTTTCTGTGTTCAGTGTGAGATAAATATTTTTTTTTCTCATGTGAAGTAATTTAAGGATTATAGTTTTAACAAATTAAGCGAGGTTTGTTGAGTGTTAAACATCTTGTTTAAATAAATTTCACAAAATCTCAAATTGACTACAACTTGCAAACTGCGAAGTATGGTTTGAAGTTTTTGCAAAGTGGAGAAACTAGAATGAGTAAGACTTGCGGTGACACCATGTATAATACGCTTTTAGAAAGATGTGTGGTCCTGAAAAGGACCGATGAGACTAGTGTGCTCGAGTCGTCCTCAGGAGAGAGAGAGAGTCCCCCACTCTATCTCCCGAGGCACTCTCCCTCTCCTGAGGACGACTAGAGCACACTAGTCGAAACGTCGAGAATCTACTCTCATCGGTCCTTTTCAGGACAACACATCTTTCTAAAAGAGTATTATACATGGTGTCACCGCAAGTCTTACTCATTCTTGCAAACTGCTGGTAATGTAGAGTTTATGAACACTAAATCCATTTTTGCAATTAACACTATACAGACATGACATCGGGATCAATATACTGGAATGACGGCGACAACGACCTCAATGGGACCGTGCCATCGGGGCAGTACGACCAGGACACCCGCATCGACTACTGCTGCATGACCAGCGGCAATGCATCCCAGCCGATCGCTCTGCCAACAGGTAGCCCGTTCTACCTGTTCCCCTACACCTTGGAGTGTCAACAGGTGCAGGGCATGAAGGTGACTCGAGAGTGGTTCAAGTGGGATTGCGTCGGTACTCAGACAGACCCGGTAGGAAGTCACCCTCTCTACCAACAGAGTGGGAACGACCATTACATAACATACTGCTACTACGAGGCTATCTAGATAAGTCCAGCGCGAAGAGCCAAGCCAGGGGTTGATTTCACCAAACTTATAGTAGCTAACTACAGAACTAGTCAGTCGTAAAACTTTTGGTGCATTGCAGTCCTACTTAGATGGGGTATATATGGTGGCTTTAAAGGGACATCGCAAAGAAATATTGACGCCAATATTGACGTCAATATTTGCGACTTGAGGCCATGTCGTAAATATTGGCGTCAATATTTGCGACTTGGGGCAAAAGTCGCGAATATTGGCGTCAATATTGGCGTCAATATTTGTTTGCGATGTCCCTTTAAAGCCACCATAGGTATACGTCGTAATACGACTAACGATCAATCGTAGGGCTTCTTGAAATCGACCACTGGTCATGAGGATTAAAAATGAAAACAAAATTCTGATAAAACAAAAACAAGTCTGAAAGAAGATTTCAACAGCCTTAATGATGTGTACTTTAAATTTGAAATATATAAAATATAATGCATGTTTTATGTCCACCAGCGTGGTAAAGTAATATCAAAGATAAAAGCTTTGAAATAAAACAAAAAGCGATTACAGCAATCCACAGCATATATTAATTATCTTAATTATTATTAATAATTGCATTTGCTTATTAAGTATTCAAGAATATAGGTTAATTAATCGCATAATTTGTTAGAGGCGAATTGGTTAATAACAATTTCAGTGTTAAATAGCACGCGATGCCAAGCTTACTGCAATCAATATAGTATTCTATGTGTGTGTTTATAATGTTATCTGTATAATATAGTTTTAGCAAGAATATACTTTGTACATGATTTTTCTATATAACTCCAAGATAAAACACTCATTAAACTACGAAAGTGCTTTTGACACAGCGCCACCAACGTTTACACTGAGCAATGCAATGGGAGTTCTATTCACCGTTACATAGAAGCCGGTTGTGAAGGAGCTGGAACGAAGAAGTCAATTCCACTTGTTCCACGATTTACCAATCAGAAAACGAGAACCAATGTAGGTGGTGTATAAATACATGTATAATATTGGTGGTTTTGTTTGTATGCATTCACTAAATAAGTCTTTCGATATTGCAAAAACAAACAAAAACTAGGCATATATATTTGTCCCTTTAAGGCGCTGTCACGTGACCCATGATGATGTCATGATGATTGTATGATGACGTCATTGCAATTATTCAATAATTATATAAACCTATTCTGACTTATATACATACCACGTTTCAACTCAATCAGAGTAAGGGTTCGTTCAGAATTTATGTGTGAAGAGTATGCCACTTTATTGCGTTGTCACGTGACACACGATGACGTCATGATGACGCAAATGTTCAGCCCACATCTTTGCTATAGGGACTTTGTATTGACTAAGATTGGTTAAGATCGACTGTTCAAAAGTGATGAAAGTGAGTGCCAGAACAAAACGTGTACAAAGTCTATGGGACAGGACGACAAGAAGAGGAACAGAAAGAAGAAAAGAAGGATGACCAAAAACAAAATCCGAACAAACGTAAAGGCTTTTCCCGCTACGCTCAAAAAAAAAAAAAAAAAAAAAAAAAACAGAACAAAAACAAAGGCTTTTCTCTGACGTGGAAAAGCCAATAGATCTTGTGTAGAATCGTTTCTCAAGGGCTTTTCAATTGAGAAAGATCGTCCTGTGGGATTAAACCATCAGGCCCTTATACATCAAGCTTTTCATAAATTATTTCAGTTCATTATTTAGGCCATGCATTACAATTGTGTTGATATTTAACTTACGTTCGACGTATAGCAGGTTCAATAAAATGTTTGTAATGTGAAACAAAATGTGTAATACGCATGTGTGATTTGTTGAAATGATGGAGAAGACTCTTTGCATATTTATGAATCCACCCAACTCAAGTTTTGTTTTATAAGTTTTGAGTTTAGGAATTTCCCATCCTTAAAGGTAATACCATACTTTGGAAATACAGATTCATGGGCAAAGCAAGATACAGTAACAGTAATCAGCAACAATTTTGTTTCATACGGTACGTGCACACCTTAAAAAAAAACGGCCACAGTATTTCTTAAGTCTTTCCTCTGTTATTTTTGATCTTTTAAAGATCAAACAGATTTTCGATCGTTGTTTTACTAATTTTTGGATAAAAAATCAATTTCAGGCGGAAAAATTGTAACGGTATGTTTGTACCAGCACCATCTTCATACCCTGAAAGTTATACGTAAATCGGTGAACATTTCTGTTTTGGTTTCTTACCAAAGTATGATACTACCTTTGACCAAACAAACTCCTGAAACCAGTTTCCCACGCAGAAGGCCGGCAATTAAATGGGAGAAGCAGTATTCAGCCAAAGTGAACGGAGTTGAGACGGCTTTCTTGACGACGGTACGTGGCCCATGACGCACTGCAGTCCAACAGCACACTAAGCACACATGCCTCGTTAGATGCGGGTCTTCATTTTGATGGAGAGATATCTGTTACTCTAGACACGTTGGCGAAGACGTCCAAATGTGGCTGCAGCTTTCCCATCGATGTATGCATCCCATAGATGCTGAACTATAGTTCAGCATCAAGGGAGTTGGTGTTAGTGATGGTCGAACCAAGGTATGCAAACTTAATTACTTAACATGATCCAAAAATATTTATCTCACACTGAACACAGAAAGAGTCTTTTTGGGTGATTTTTCTCTCAACATGCTCAACCCGCAAGCTCCCCCAAATTAAGATTATCTGAATTTCGTCAATGGGGGCAGCAGACAAATCTGTGTGATTTCATTACGTCAGATATGGGAGCCTTATGTTAGAGTGCATTCGTTTAGCTTACACAGGCCAGCCCTAACTAGGAATGGTCGTGCCATATTGCACAAAACAAGCGAGAGAATGGGGCCGAGGTTGACTGGTGTCGACCCGGGGGAGCTAAACAAACGCACCCTTTAAAAAAAGGCTCCCATATCTAACGTCACGAAATCACACAAATTGTCTGCTGCCCCCATTGACGAAATTCAGAGAATCTGAGTTTTGGGGAGCTTGCAGGCTGAGAGAAAAATCATCAAAAAAGACTCCCTTTCTGTAGTCATTGTGTGATAAATATTTTTTCTCATTAGTTCTATCAAATAAAGCGAGGTTTGTTAAGTGTTGAACATCCTCTTTAAAGCGCCGAATACAGCGCCTTAGGCGCCAGCTGACGTCATGACACACCCACGAGACATAAATTCGTTAAGCGCAGCATAACGCTCTGCACATACGTCGTCTGCTGTGAGCCCGTTATGCAAGATAATTTCCGCTTCCATATTGTGAAAACTGTACGTAGACTAAAGTTTGACATCATCTCTGCTGTGTGAGCAACGATAGGAATCGTACAGCGATGGCTAGGTTTACAAGAGCACACTTGATGTATCTAGGAATAGCTAGTGTCCCCTTGTATTTAACGCTGTTGGTTTCTCATTTTATGTGGGGCGGAAAATTTGTACATTTAGTTCCTCCCCCTCCTTCCAGGACATACCAGAGTAGAGACCACGCCGTCCCATTAGGTAATGGAACGTTTGTGAATGACATGAACGTTTCGGTGAGCAAACTAGACGTTGGGAGTTCCATGACTACACCGCGGCCTACCCCGGACACCAAGGTACGTGTAATAATAGTGGCGTCCATCCGCACTGGGTCCTCGTTTGTCGGTGACATGTTCGGCAGCAGCAACGATGTCTTCTATCTCTTCGAGCCTGGACTCAGTCTCAAGTACTTTTTTAAAAGGAAGGCCATGCCACAGTCGGTTCTGGAGAAAGTGTACCTGGATATGCTTACGAAGTTGTTCCGATGCGACTTCAGCAACCTGGAGTTCTATCTGCAGTGGGTGTCCAATGATGGCCTGACCAGAATGAAAACCAGGGCTCCGCGATTGTACGAAGATATTTGCTCTAATTCCTCTGAGAAATTGTGCCGAATCACGCCAGAGATGGCGTCCAAGAGTTGTCAGAAGAAGAAGTATATCGTGATCAAGTCAATACGTATACGAGATATTGAATTGGTTGTCCCACTGTTCGAGGAAAAGGTGCAGCTGTACAACTTGAAGTTGGTACACTTGGTACGAGATCCCCGCGGAATGATTGCCTCGTGGGCGGTGATAAAGGGACGCAAAGCAAAACCGCTACGCCTCACATGGGATGGAGTGCTCCCAGCTGATGTGACAGAGTTTCTGGTCCTCTACTGCTTCTACAATATGGAGAACCTTGAACTGGGGATAAGGAGCCCACACCTGAAGGACCGTTACATGTTACTGAGATACGAGGATGCCTCCATCGACCCACGATCGGCTGCTGAGAAGCTATACAAGTACATCGGCTACAGCCAAGTCCCCGAGTCGGTGCTTAAATGGATTCACGCAAACACATTGTCTACTGCGCCTGGTGCAATGACCACGAGACGGAACTCCAGCCAAGTCTACCAAGCCTGGCGCAGTAGCATCCAGTTTAACACAGTGAAAGCGATTGAGAACACTGGACAGTGTAAGTCGATGATGGCGAGGTTTGGGTATGACCTGGTTCGAGATGAGAAGCATTTGACTGATTTGTCTCGCTCGCTCGTGGAGAACATTCCTCCTGCTAAACAAGACTGGATTTCTCTTAAGTGAATTTCGTCATTGTGCATTCAAAGATCATACTGGAATGATTGTGCTATTAAAAATACCGTTGAGGGCTAGCCTTAATGGGAGACTTTGGAGAACCAGTCTTCAAGACAACAGCGCACGCGCAAACCATGCGCGCGCAATTGTGAGCATGCGCGCGTTGTTTTGCGGGTGCGTGCGCGTGCGCGTGCGCTGTTGACTTGAAGACCGGTTCTCCAAAGTTTCCCATTGGTGGAAGCTTCCAAGCTCGCTCTTCTAATCTAATTAAATGGGAGACTTAAGAGACGAGTCTTCAACTTGATGCGCAGGCGCACGTGCAATCATGCGCACAACAACGCGCGCATACTTACAATTGCGTGCGCATGATCATAGTTAGCAACAAGAGACTTCGGTCTGCTGCCGCCAACGTCTCAAAAGTCTTCCTTAACAAAAAATAATTCCCAAAATAGAAATAAGATCCTAAATAATATAAATTAAAAATAATGCTTTGTGTGTAAAAGGCACCTTTCAATGTGCACGTTTTTTTTTATCGTTGCGTGTACGTTGCGTGTAAGTTGCGTGTATGTACATTGTGAGCACGTTACATGTGCGTTAAAATTACCCATTTAAAAGACACATGCGACCCTTTCGAACGGACACTTGCATATGGAGAGGGTCACCTGTATTTTTGTAGGCGCATTTAGGCAACATAATATTACGCACAGTCTGTTTTCACACAGCATATAAACGTAATGAAACTGTTCTTACTTTTGAAAGGAAGTCTGAGATTATTTTCGTTCTGTACGACAAAGCATTTTGTAAAATACAAGCATTCATCTTAATGAGCTCAGTGCCGAATAAAAAAACATGAACAAATAATAAATAGTTCAATTACTATTCAACCAATTGATGTTATTATATTTTTTTCTCCAATTTTGTTCTTACAAATTGTATACCGAAAACATTGTTTTTCTTTTGATATTGCGTCTTTATGAAAACTATACCATGGTGAAAACCACATTACCATCTCAAATTAAAAAATTCATTTGGGCAAATGCTGGTAACATTCTAAATAAAAAAAAAATGAAAATATTTTCTTCTGTTTTGCTCGATAAAAATTTACCAGAGACCGTCTTAAAGGGAGCATATCGGATTTGAGTTTGAGACAGAAAAGTGACTCAACAGTTCTTAAACAGCACAAACAGTCACCATGTAAAACTCTTGGTTCATCAGATGCTGGGTTTTTCAAGGAAATCAAGATTTCGTGTCTTTTCCAAAGATCGTTCGTCCGAACGATTTTTGAAACAAACATAAAGGAAACCCCCACTTGAGTTGTTTTAGTTATCCCCTTTAACTCAAGGTATAAAGATGATGCTGGTAGAAACATACCGTTAAAATATTTCCACCCGAAATGCTGCATTCATCCAGAAATTAGTAAAACAAAGACTGAAAACAGTTTTGATCTCGGGGTAAGATCAAAACCATTCTTCATGTTTTATAAGAACAATTGAGTCGGGTTTTCGATAATTTTCTTGTGACTCAGATGTCCGATTGAGCTCAACTTTTCACAGGTTTATTATTTCATGTACATGTTCAATCAGACAAAGTATGAGTGATGTCCTGTAACCTTTAATAATCATGTATTGTACCTTTAAGCCCTGCATTTTCCGGACCCAACGCATAGGCTTCGCAAAATTATTTCTCGAACAATTTCCCCACACTTTTGAACAAACCTTGGAAAAAAACTCTGCAAATTCACTGACACTTGGTTGTCAAGTGTTCAAAGTGTGGTTGCTTAATGGTGTGATTTTTTTCCAGATGTTTTTGCGTTTGCAGTAGTAATTAGTTGAAGTAGTATATCAGAGGTAGTATTTCACGCCACTTCACACTAAGTATCGTGTGGCAAAATTAAACAAGTCAGAATGCGTTTAATTCGTTTTATTTACATAACTCACAGCTGGACAAAGCAGATATGTTCAGAATCAACAATTGATATTGATATTCACCGCGTGTTTGGCTAACTGACTTAGACAAGTATACAGTGGATTTCACAACAGATGTTATGCCCACGTACAAATGCACCTATAGTGTGGTTTCGTATATCCATTTTAAAATGCGGTGGTCGCCATGACACATGACACTTGGGGCGCGCATTACATTACTCACAGTGTGAAATTAACTATGAATATCATGCGCAAGACAGCAAATAAATGTGGCGCAGGAGGAACATCGAACATCATAAATATCTTCCTACATTAGTTGTGATGTTTGATTCATCGTACATCACAAATTGTTGTTTGCACATGCATTATAATGACATATAATAACAATACATCGTACAAATCTGCGCACATTTTTATGTGTGTGTTTTTATAGTGGCATAAATTTTTCTGAAAAATCTTTTTTTGCTTTAGTTTACGATAATTAGAAATCAAGTGAAATGTACAAAAAAAGTTTTTAAAACAGCGGTCAACTGCCACGAAAAGTGCAATAATGGTTTGCAGTTATTGGTTGTGATTCACCCATAATGTCATATGTCATGGCGGCCACAAAAATGCAAAAGGACGCTATACCTGGGATACGGTACTACATAATGGCTGCACCCACGAGCAGAGAAATGACGGTTTTCACAAATTCAGACTTTTTTCAACCATTCCATTTCCACCGAATTAGATTAATTTCATGTCAGAATTTCAAAATAATATCTAGACATTGTGGTTGTGGGAACAACCACTAGGTGTTCGGGGTCTCATTTCGTACTGGAACTGTTATTCTGAACGTATGTGATCAATCGTCCCTCATACAATGGAATATCGGAATATATGTGGGTATTTTCACGGTTTTGGGACATTCTGATCATGCTGATTGCTGTATATGTACCGACTGACTGGTAGAGTATAGTAAAAGGCGTCACCTTTAAATATAACATTGTCTGGACAATAACTTCCGGTTAGTTCATCACAAGTAACTGAACATTTACAGAAATCATGGAATGCGTACTATGTAAATACTAGTAGCAGTTTTCGTTTATGTACGTCATGTAATTACCGAGTTAATGGCATTTGAACAATTACGTAATTTTTCCTTTGAAAGCGCATAACTTCCGGTTGCATGACGTCACAGATTTCAAACTACAATAAACATGTTGCACTAGTGCTTTTACACTTTCCAAATTTGGCGGGAATCTATTGTTTACTTTCGGATTACGTAATCACTGTATATCTTCAATCAACCGTAGAGGGCACTATAAGCATGAGAAGTGTTCCTTGATCAAGCAGGATTGCCAAGAACATTTTAATAAGATGTTTAAGGCTTTTGAAGTGTATTCGGCCATTGTTTGCTGAGAATAACATTCACAAGGAGTTTTGGCTGGCATACTAATTTTATTTACCAAGGTTTTTGTTACTTTTTGGTACAAATGTTGGTGCTTAAGCAGCTCTATGAAATTGGCCTCAGGCTGTAGGCTGATGAGTCATATTTAAATCAATGGCATGGTAGGTGAGAATCGACAAAAGACGTTTTTTTTTTCGAAAATGTGCGATGTGACGGGAAGATACACCAAACTCAGCAAAGACTCTGGTTAAAGTCTGACGTTCTATTCTTATGATTTTGACGAATCGTCGTCACACACGTAGTTAAAGAACATATTCAGCTCTTCCTCGATCACCGGCATGGGCATGTGCACAGTGTTTGGCGCCGGATAGGCAAGATTCATAGCCCAAACGGGCAGATAAAATATCCCAATATCATGAAGGACCCTCCGATTTATTCGCTCGATCTCCTTCAAGATGTAATCGGCGGCGTAGATGAGCGAGTTGAAATCGTTATGCTCGCGGGGATGCGGTCCCTTCAACACAACCTTTACATTGGGGCATCTCGCCCGAAAGCTGACCAGCGCGTCCCGTAGGAGTAAAGTCCTTTCTATGTAGCTGTCCTTTGTCCACTGGCTGAAGTGCGCCCAGGGACTCACCACGACGATGTAGTCGCAGTTTGGGTCGGTCAGTCCCTCTAGTACGTCCACCTCGTAGTTTACCTCGTCCAGAAACACAACCAAGCTACCTACAAGCTGTGGGTGTGCGTTGTAGATGATGGAAGCATTCAGGTCTTCGTAATGTCGCTGCCACTTGAAATGCCTTTCATTAGACATCTGAGTGAATGTGATACCGAGGAGGACGTGGATTCCCAAGAACCACTGTCGCGTGGTCGAGTCACCCAGCAGTACCAGCTGCTTGCCGCGTAGGCAGGACTTCAGTCTTGCCGCCCCAGTCCAGCGGTCATTCATACGGCATAGCAGCGATATCCAGCGGCCTTTTAACCAGTACCCGTGGCTGATGGGCAGCTCTTGGTCGGGAACACACTTCGGCAAGTCCGACAGTAGATCTGTAGCTTTGCTAGTGGATTCTGTAAGCAGAAACCAGGAATGCAACAAATCAAATGACACTACACAACTGTGATATTTTCTCATCAGCAATGTTAGTAAGCGAGTCTTCCTATGACAGTTACTGCTTATTCTGTTAATGTTTTGGCATTTCTACATTATTAAGACCCCGACGCGGCTAGGGGTGCACCCAAGTAAATAGGGCCAAAATCCGTCCGCCAAACTCATTAATAACAGTTTAGCACTCAATATATTTTAAATAAGAGAGTTGTGAGAGCTATGGAAATGAAGGATTGAAGGAATATGGCACTGGACCTCCTGCTTGGACTCTGGGCTTCCATTTGTGACAATTTTTGATGCAATTGGGTGAGAAAGTGGGTCTATTTCAGCTGCTTTGCAGAGGGATGTTTTTTTGAAAATGGCTTCTTTGATTGGAGTGATCCATGCCTTGCTTTAGGGGTGGTCAGCTGAGAATGAGTATATCTCAAAAATTCAATGGTCACCCTACCATAAAATGAAAAGAAAATGAAAGGTGACATGTTCCTCATCATTTTTCTGTGTAGCTTGAACAGCTGTGAGAGTTCTGTATATTTTAAAATGATTTTTGAAGTTGGAGGATTTATCACTGTTGTCTATGGGAGTTTATTTACTTGGGTGCAACCCTGGGTCGTGAGCTTGTTGTCATTTTTCGTGTTGACATCGGTTGTTGATGATGAATGGGTAGTCTGTTTGTGATCTTTATTTTTTTTTGTGGTTGTTGCTGGTGTTGAATTTGTTGTACTTGATGAGTTTGCTGTGGCTAGTTGATGTTGCTGTTGTTGTTTTAGTTGTGGTTATTTTAAATAAAAAGATTCCGGAAATAATGCGCCACCAAGAGTTTGCAACGAGTTGGCCAAAATGCACAGCTGGAGCGTGTTTTGGAAGCCATGACTAAAAAAGTGTTTCTGACGTCACTCTTAACTAAAAGAAGCATAGGGGGTTTAAAAAATAGAGGCTCCGGCTGAGGCTCTAACTCAGGCTCCGGCTCAGGCTCCGGCTCTAGTACGTAAATCCATTCCAAATTAACGGGTATCAAAATAGAGTCCAGTTTGGCTGCGGTTCGGAAATAGAATCTCTGGTTTTAAGGGGAAACAGAGCTTCAGAGCAGAGCAACTTATAATTATGTTCAGCATATGGATGACAGAGCCTGAGCCTGATCCTCCGTTTCGTTACCCCCATAGTTTGAAGAGAGCGCCAAAAACGCATTTACAGCATGTAAACAAAATGGTGGCGGACATGGCGGAATTAGGAGTCGAGTCTGCTGGCTGAGCTTACCTGTCCGTCATGTTGGGCCGACCTTAAACCAAACCATTTATTTGGATCTCGTTCGGTTGAACAAGTGACGTCATTGAAACAGAACCGAAGTTCGCCAAAAGACCGAACCAATTACCAACGCAGAAACGTGTTCACAGTTCACAAGACAACCCCTAGAAAGTCGTGAACTGTGATTGGCCAACGCATCACAAACTCTTGGAGGCGCATTATTTTCAATCGCCCCAATTGTTGACATAGACCTACCTGAAATTTGTACCTTCATCTTGATTTTAGCTTGATTGTTGATGTTACCGCTTTCACTAAAATGAAATAAATAAAAAAAAAACAAAAAAAAAACAAACATGAAATCAAATCAACAAAACAACGATACAATTTTGACATATCAGATTAAATTTACCAATTATAATACATTCTTTTTAGGGTTACTGTCAGGATATGAAAATAAATACTGACAATAGGCCCTAAGCTATAAGATGGCCAATAGATACCTAGAACTTTGTCCAAGTTTATCTTACGCAGACAAGTGTGAATCTTGAATACATGTAATTATATTTTTTGTTTCACATGCAGCTTGAAAGTTTAAGTAGAAAAGCCAAGTGTTGCGAGCGATATAGCGCCCCCATGGAGACCATGAGGGCGCTGTTTACGTTGTGAACATAGACCTGGCGAATGCTCTATTTAAAATTGAAAATCATGGAAAACGATGTGACGAATGACACACAATGATTTGACATGGATCAGGTACAGTACATACTTAGTAACATGCCCAAACAGAAATTTTACGACATTTACGTATAACTTTCAGAATATGAAGATGGTGCTGGTAGAAACATACCGTTAAAATTTTTCCCCCTGAAATGCTGTATCTATCCAGAAATTTGTAAAACAAAGACAGAAAACAGTTTTGATCGCGAGGTAGGCTGAAAACCATGCATTTATTTATGTTTTATAAGAAAAATTTAGTAGGGTTTTTTGCTATTTTCTCGTGACTCAGAACTGATGTGCGATTGAGCTCAAATCTTCACAAGTTTATTTTGTTGTATCCCTTTGTGGTGATCCTCCTCATCTCCCTGTAAGTTGTATTTATGTTTTCTTACATGTTTTGTTTATTCTTGTTCTGTTTAGTTCTGTTATTTCATGTTGTCACCTTGTCTCTTCTCTCCACAGGTATGACTAACCCCATTGATTTTTTTCAGCAGCTCAGGAAGACCAAGGAGAAAGCCCTCCGGTATTCCCATCATCTAAATAACTACAGGTTTTTCTCCTTATCCCGTTGCATCCCAACAGGTCTCCAAGTGTCGTCCACCCCGTCTTTAGGTACCCTCTCCCCCACTCTACAGAAGAAGTGGAACCAAGTCCTCAACCAGACCTCCCTTAAACTCATTAATATTCTCTCCCAGCAGTGCCAGAATTCACTACAGCACCTTAATAATGAAATACTTTATCTTGACAGGGAACTTAGCACCCACTGCACCGACACCAGATACAGGGAACTCAGTAATGATATTGATACTGGACTGTCCAAACTTGAATCTGTTCTCATTGACAGGAGGAATAGGAAAATGGGCGACATGCTGCACCGGCAACGCAGCCACAGGCGGTTCAGGCGACCGCAGCATCAGTCCCAACCCACACCCCCACCCAATACTGTTGTTAATCTCTCTACCTCATCAATAACCAGCGCTGAGCACAAACTTCTCTCTAAAGGACTCAATTTTTGTCCCACTCCTCCCACAGTGAATCAGACTGAACTGAGCAAAGATCTCACAGAGTATTATCGCAGGATCCGGTTGCAAGAATTTTTTCTTGACTCTGCTCCCATGGAAAGAGAACCATTTCGGGTGAAAAGCTCCTGGATACCTCCGAAGAACAGAGTCCCAGCCCTTGAAACATATGTTCAAGTTGTCACTTCCAAAGCCACTAACACTGATCTCTCTCTCAAGAAAACTCAGGTTAACCTCCCCAGTGATGAGTGCCAGGCACTCAGGTCTCTACGCTCCCGCACTGACATTATCATTAAACCAGCAGATAAAGGCTCAGCAGTGGTCATCATGGATAGACAGCAGTACATTGACGAGGTCCTCCGCCATGTTAATAATGACACCATATATTCATGTATTGATTCTGACCCCACAGGTAGATTCTCTCAACAGATACAACAGGTTCTGGATGACATGAAATCACGTGACCAGCTGACCAAGAAAGCTCACAAATTTCTCTCTCCTATCAACTGTAGAGCAGCCAGGTTCTATATCTTGCCCAAGATACACAAACCTGGTAACCCTGGTAGACCCATCGTATCAGGCAATGGCTCACCCACAGAGCGCATCTCTATGTTCGTTGACAGTTTTCTCAAGCCTTTGGTTCCCCGCATCCCCTCGTATATTCATGACACCCCTGACTTCCTCCGCAAACTTGAACAGGTCAAGCACCAGGTCCCCAGTACAGCCATCATTGGGACATTTGATGTCACATCCCTCTATACTAATATCCCTCAAGAGGAAGGCATCGCAGCCTGTGCATCGGCTCTGTCCAGGAGTGGACATACCACACCTCCCATCCGTGATCTTGAATCTCTCATGAAACTTGTACTAACTAAAAATAACTTCTCCTTCATGGATAAACACTATCTACAGGTACATGGCACAACAATGGGAACCCGCATGGCCCCCTCCTTTGCATGCATCTTCATGTCAGAACTTGAAGAGCGCATGCTAGCCTCAGCACCTTGCCGCCCCTGGATCTGGTGGAGGTACATTGATGATGTATTCTTTATCTGGACCAGTGATGAGAATAGCTTAGGTTCTTTCATTAACCACATGAATTCTTTCCACAGGACTATCAAATTCACAGCAGAAGTCTCTCACCATGAGGCCCACTTCCTTGATGTCACCATCCGAAAGGAAGAGGACACACTAATCACTGACCTGTATTCTAAGCCCACAGATACCCACCAGTACCTCCATGCCACCAGCTGCCACCCCAAGCACTGTAAGACTGGTATAGCATATAGTCAGGCCCTCAGACTCAGACGAATCTGTTCTAATGACTCTGATTTCTCCAAACACACACAGGAACTGAAGAAACACCTAGTTGCAAGAGGCCACAGCTCTCGCAGGGTGCGGAGTGCCATTGAGAGAACTCGTGCTCTTCCCAGAGCGGCAGTTCTCCAAGAGAAAGCCCCCAGCGATGATTCTTGTACTAATAACAAAGTTGCTCTTGTGACTACTTTCCATCCCTCTCTTCCCCCATTACGCAGAATCACTAATGATAACCATCACATTCTTCACACTTCAGACCGTCTCCTCAGGGCTATCCCAGAAAAGCCCATCTTGGCCTACAGACGTCCCCGCAACCTCCGTGACTTGATTGTCAGGGCTGAGGTCCCACCCACAAATAATGTCTCTTCCCCTATCCAGCATGGCACATTCAAATGTAACTCTAGATGCGTAGTCTGCCAGCACCATATCCATGAGTCTGATTCTTTCACAGGCAATGGCTCCACCCATAAGACCAAAGGGAATATTACCTGCACTACATCTAATTTCTTGCAGGGTATGTAACATACAGTACGTGGGTGAAACCAAAACACCCTCAAGAAACGTTTCTATGGTCACCGGTCTACAGTCAAAACTCAGAAACTGGACACCCCAGTGGGTTTTCACTTCAATCTCCCTAACCATACAATTTCTGATATGATCTTGCAGGGCATTGAATCACTTGGCCACCGCAGGGACTTGGTCCGGCTGAGCAGGGAGAAAGTTTGGATTAAGAAATTACGCACTATTCAGCCGAACGGACTAAACCTCCAGGAAGGCAATGACTAATATTCTTGTTTACTTATCTCCTTTTCATTCATCCACAGGTACTCTCTAATCCCTCCTGATTTTTGTATTCCTCTCCTCCCTCTTGCCCATCTTGATCTCCAATCCTCTAATTAACTCCTTTGTTAATCCCCCACCCCCAGCACCACACTTTCCAACCCCTTTTGTAGTATGTTACCTTTGATCTTGCCTACCTGACCCCCACCCTTTGTCTGACCTATCTTACCCACCCTGACTCTCATACCACCCATTCCCTTTGTCCATATCCTCTGATCCATTTTATGTATGCTTCCTTCACTTGCATGTTTGTGTTTTTTTGTCATTTAGCCTTTGAGAAAGATCCTGCTAGGATAGAAACGCGTCAGGCCCTCCTAACTTTAAGCAAGTTTATTTTTGCATGTACGTACAAGCTGGATCAGACCAAGCGTGAGTGCTGTTCTGTGACATTTACCAATCATGTATAACACCTTTAAGCTTAAGGATGAAGGATTGCAGCTCCCTAAAATTTTGTCTAGCCCCCTCCCCCAAAGAAAAAATGCAAATGAAACTTTTTTTTTGGAAAATACCGGATTTTTTTCAGTTATTAAGCGCCAATTACATTTTAAAAAACGCGTTGTGCGAGCTATATGTGCATGATTTTCGACCCCTAATAAGACAAAGCAGAAGCGAGTGTTAGAAGAACCCAAAATATTGGGTCTTCTAGCCCCTCCCCCCAAAAAAAAATAAAATAATAATAATAAAATGGCTCTTCTAGCTACAAAACTATTTTGGCTCTAGAACCGCGCATGATGGGACCCGATTTCAATTCAGGCCAGGGATACATACCTTCTGAATATTGATTCCTTTCCCAGTGTCAGCTCCTTAATTTTGGCCGAGATCCGTTCTCCGTCGCTCTTTGTAGCGATTAGGGTGTCACAAGAGTCCACACCGGCCGGCTTCTCGCAGATGAAGACGGTGCTCCCCAGCGCTCTAGGCCTGGGGTAAACACACATGCCCTCCCAACTACCGTGGCTCCGTAGTCTACAAAGTCCTCTCGGCATAGTGATGAGGTGTTGCCCCTCTTCTGTCCTGAAGTAGCCCTGCCAGACCACCCTGTCGTCGGCAGGCCAGATGACATCGTCCACGAAGGCCGTCGCTTCGGCGCTCATGGACAGGTTGACCCAGACGGTAGCCTGCCCGGCCCAGCCGGCGACGAAAAACACGCTGTACGTCCCGTTGCGATGGTCCGTGACATGACCGGCGGTGCTGGCCTCTGGTTGGCCATTAGAGGCCATGATTGCCAGCCAGAATGCCCCACCGGTCCGTGCTCCCTCGCCTATTACCCCTTTGGTGACCAGACGAAAATGGAGAATGTCCCCAATTTTGACATCGTCACTTTCTGGAGAGATCAGAGTCATAGTGGTAGGCCTACCTTTGGTGCATGTTTCACATGGCTTCGGAGCCATCGGTATTAAAGGTTTTGACACCAACCCAGGACCATACACAACGCCGCAGTACAGAACCTGCATTCAAATTGAAAAAGAACAAAAATACACACCGAGATTTTGATAAATAGCTTTTGAAGCAACGTTTGTCTACCAATATTCTGGGTTTGTTTACTTGTTTGTTTGTTCGTTTGTTGATTTGTTTGTTTGTGATGAAAGAAACTACGATAGGGGAATTATTAAGGGCACAAACAGGAATTCACAATGGGAGACTTTTAAAACGTTGGCGGCAGCAGACCGAAGTCTCTTTTTGCTAGCTCTGATCATTATGCGCGTTGTTGGGAGCATGCGCACGTTGTTGTGCGCATGCACTATCAAGTTGAAGACCCAGCTTCAAAGTCTCCCATTTGTACTTTGTACGAAGTGTTTAAAAATTATTCACCAAGTGTTGAATGGAACTGAAACAATACAAGGAACAATAGCCCATTATACACCTTCCTTTTGTTTAAAACCATTTTGCTGGTGGTTTGCATGGGCGGCCAAATCATTTCGTCTTCTCTGTGTACGTGACAAACTTCAACATTATGCAAACTTTTCATTAGCCTTACTGAACAAAAATACATGTGCCCATTGCTTGTATTGTTCCCGTTACAATCATATCTTTCAATGTTGAAACGTTGACTTGCGTACGAACTGCGTTCAAATTATCGTAACTTTTTATATGTGTCGGCTTTGGTGGCTCGCTTTAGTTTCAAAAGAAAGGTTTATAATTATAGTACAGCTAATTACAAAAAAACGATCCTGCCTGTTTTGGGCTGCCTCCTCGTCGGTCTGTTTATGACTTTATGATTATTGTCGTTGTTCATTATTCTTCTTTGCAATAATATGTGGTCGTTCATATTGACTACTATATGAAAACTGTGGTGCATGGCACGAAGGACAATTGTGTTTTGACAAGGGTAATACTGTTTTGAACCACAACATAATTATGTGAAAGTTGAAAGGAGAATTTTGTTTCTCTTGTGGCTTTTTATTTTCAGCATTAAAGAAGGTTTACGAAATAGAGGCTCATGCTCAGGCTCAGGCTCAGGCTCAGAGTCAGACTCAGACTCAGGCTCAGGCTCAGGCTTAGGCTTAGGCTCGGGCTCAGGCTCTGTCATCTATATGCTGAAAATATAGGTTGTGGTTTTTCATTGAAGCTGAAGCTCTATTTTCCTTTTCAAACCAGAGAATCTACTTCCAAACTGCAACCAAAAACTTCTATTTTGTTACCCGTTATTTTAGAATGCATTCTCGAAATGGACCCGGAGCCTGAGTCTAAGTCCGAGCCCCCGTTTCGAAAGTCACCATAGCTAATTGACAATCAAAATGATTAAGCATATCCATAAAATGCTCAAAATGCCACGATTTTCTTTACACTGTATTGGGAATGGTTATAGACACAATTTTATGGGATAAACTGGAGAATTTAGTTAGTGCTTATATCCAATTGGTTTGTAGTATGTACGTATCTAGGTTTTTTCTATACAAGTAAATTAGGGACGCTTTGCAACCTTAGAACTGAGTATAAAGTATAGAAAATGTTTCAATACATTCAACACGGAGGCTCTTCCAATGTATCGTTTTAATAAATTAAACCTTTTTAACTTACAAGTACTCACCCAAAATGTAGCACACACAGTAACCAACGCGCACAGGGCTGCAAATCTAGACACGTTGGCAGCCATGTTGTTTCTGAAGACTATTTCAAGTTGATTATTGCATTGGATGCATCAAGTGTGTACCTAGTCATGTGCATAAACTTAGACTGGTATGCTGTCTCAGCCTGTTTCTCTGGATTCTTGTGATGTACGAGAATCTAGACTGATCGCTAAGGCGTTTACCTTGCAGTGACTGGTCGTATAATCGTTTCCTTCATTCAAATCTCAAAACTTCACTGAGTCGCTGGTTCCCTGCAGTCCTGTGTCAATGATGCACGTAATCAGCATTAACATTCATTTCTTGATTAATCAATCAATCGATTACTTATAGACAGATCCCTAACTTAAGACTGTGGCCATGTACAGTAATATGTAAGTAGTGCAGTTACATTATTGTAAAATGTGTAGATGCCACTGAATTCAGGCCAGTTCAGGAATGTCAACACTTGCAGAAGGTCCAAATTATGTCCACCGAAGTTGGCGCCAATTTATCCAAAAGGCTAGTTTGAAATGGTAACCGAATGAAACAGATCGTGCTCCGGTTCTGTCATGATGAAACAGCCCGCCATATTGACACATGCCTTATAAGTGTGATCAAATCTTCGTGCCACCCTTTGTGTACTTGTGTGTACAAACAATGCAAAATTAAGTGAAGTCGTTGTATGTGCTACGCTTTGCTGAGGGCTAGTATAGAACAAAACAACACCAGAGCAATTATTGAATAGCTCCAGAGGAAGTTCCTAATATTAAGGTCTGTTGCTGTTTTCTGTTTCTATGGGAGTTCTGGCATTGAGCGAAGGGAAATTCAGGTAATGGAGATTTCCGGTTAAACGAGGAGCATTTCAAGAGAAGAAGTATATTACCAATTTCTCATGCAAATATTTCCATGGTCAGCTTATTACGTGATTCTTATTATATTTCATTATCATGTTTTATTTTGGACTTTTCAAGCCGCGTACTAGAACGAGACATGACATCTTCTGCGCAAGCATAATGCACTGCCTATCGGTCTTGACTACTTCCAACAAGGATATTGTAGCAATTCTTCGTTTCGAAAACGCCCTCTTACGTTATCTCGAACCTGTGACTCTGCAGCCTTGTCGAAGGTAATGTCGCCCTCTGCCGGAATTTTTGTTACTGTCTTTCTTTTAAAAGAAAAAAAAAAAAAAAAAATTAGTAGCAATATCAGGCAAATTTAAACTGCTTTTAAGTGAAATTTTATTTGATTAATTTTGTATGCAGGAAGTTAAGATTATTATGGATAATTTCATATTTTCCATAGGCCTACAAATATCTTGCAAACCTATATTACATTCTAAGACTGGGCAACAGTAAATATGAGCTACGACGACCAGGGTTATAATGATTGGTCTACACTTTCCACAACAACATGAAAGTAAATAGCGCCCCCACGCGGCATCAATCAAGTTCAGTCATTACTTGGGTCTAAGCTTGCACCCAAGTAAATAAACTCCCATAGACAACAGTGATAAATCCTCAAACTTCAAAAATCATTTAAAAATATACAAAACTCTCACACCTGTTCAAGTTGCACAGAAATATGATGATGAACATGTAACCTTTTATTTTCTTTTCATTTTATGGTAGGGTGACCATTGAATTTTTGAGTTATACTCATTCTCAGCTGACCACCCCTAAAACAAGGTATGGATCACTCCAGTCAAAGAAGCCATTTTCAAAAAAACATCCCTCTGCAAAGCTGCTGAAATAGACCCACTTTCTCACCCAATTGCATCAAAAATGGTCACAAATGGAAGCCCAGAGTCCAGGCAGGAGGTCCAGTGCCATATTTCTTCAATCCTTCATTTTCATAGCTCTCACAACTCTCTTATTTAAAATATATTGAGTGGTTAACTTTTATTCATGAGCTCGGCGGACGGATTTTGGCACTATTTACTTGGGTGCACCCCTAAGGCCGTGTCCCAATTCTCCGGCTGCAGCTGCAAATTACGCATGTACCTATGGCAGCCACTAGCAAGTGACTGCAGCCATTTCCAGAGACTTGTGTGCTATTTGCGGTCGCAGCAAGAGAATTGGGACACACCTTAGGTTCTTGAGTACACCGGTCCAAAATCAATTCGCAAACGACTTAAAGTCGCCCAATTCCTTGTAAAAAAAGCTTGAATTTTGTTTCAATATCATGATGTATTTTCATAAACTGGTTTGATCTGATATGAAGATGAAAAGGGAAAGATGATTGCTAATTCTACAAAGATTTGTTTTTTTGTTAAGGACATGAAATGTTTTACCAACTGTACGCTAAACAGTGGTTTAATCTGTAAATTAATAAAATAGATATTGATGTTTATCAAGATTAATTATCAAGAAAGAAAAGAAAAAGAAGATAAGGAGAGGGAAATGCCTTAATATGGCATTTGGAATCGTTCGTTAAAGTTTATGATAAATCGAACAATCGATTTGCAAAGACGGTACGTTTTGCCTGGATTTGGTACTTAAACAGAAGTGAAGGTCTTAAACTTCCTTACAGACGTTGTTTCTTGTACCTTTTTACGCTTTGTTCATCTGGATAGCAGAAATACTGCCGGAATAATCTTGCCCCCCTCCAAATCCTTCACGGTAACACCACGTTTTCTAAATGCTAAAAAGATCGTTCAGACAAACGATCTCTTTACAAGTCACTAAATCTTGATTTCCTTGAGAACCCCAGCATCTGATGAACCAAGATTTCCCATGGTGATTGTTTGCACTGTTTACGAACTCGACAGTCTTTTTTGAAGGCCTTGCAAATCCTGTACGCTGCCTTTAATTACTCTATGACAACGGATAAGGTTTCTTGTGTCATTAAATCCTTTAATTATTTTATTCAAATCCTTTTACTCTAAAATCTTCTACCGTTGCCCAGCGAACCTCGAGATACGTTTTCCCCAATGCAATGCATTCATGATGCCGTAAACTCAAGGCAAACAGATGACGAGAAAACGAGATACAAGCTTCACTAAAGACCTTTCTTATGTATCGCTTGTAGTTGACATGGGCAGCTGAATGTTGGAAAACATGTGGACCTCTAGACAGACATGTTTGCAAGTTGAACAGTATATTCGAATGAAGTGTGAAACAGTCTGTACAATCTGTGGTTATTATGTTTTTTGTTTGGCATGTTTTTGCTTTTCCACCTTTTTTTTTTGTTGGCAAATAATCTGGCTTTGACGTCGGTTGCAAAGGAAAGGTCTCGGTAGTTTTTGATCCGCATGGGGGCGCCCTATAGTCACAATGCCGTCTTGGACCTATTTTTTTTCTAACTGCAATGTTCATTTTACCCCTAGCTAGTAATTCTGTTCTCACTTCCCCCGCTCTGTTATTCTATCTTTCCCCTCGTCCTTCGAGTCTAAAACTTCCATTTTTTTGGTATGGCCAGTCTTTTCCAGCTATTCCTACTTTAGTAACGTGACAAAAGCAGTTCTGACGATTTTTACCGATTAATCTCCTTTTTAAGGCATGACGTTCATACAATAATCAATAAATAATGATCAGCAACACCATGTGCATGTACAGTAGTCTTTGCTTATAGCGTGTTATTTTGTCACAACCTGAACGTAGAGAAGTGCTACAGACTTTATTTGGCGTGTTGCATTATTTACTTGTTTTGGTGGTATTTTGAATGGATTCGTCGAACTCGCAACAGATTTCGAAGCCGGAGGTGCAGCTGGGCATTAAGTATAGGACTTGAAATTTATCCAGTCGAAGGATGTTCTTGAGGCGACAACCATTGTGCGTACATGAGTAGGCCTTTCCTGCTTAGGAGCAACTCTGTTATCTAGAGGGCCGTATGACGCAGATTGTGTTGTGACCGCTAGTCAGTCGTTGTGGTTGAGTGACAAGTGGTCATTCAATACAGCCGTTAAGGTGATTCAATCCCGGGCACAAACTTCTTTTCAAATCTTTCTTTTTCTTTTTCGGCTTCCTTCTCTCTCAAATCAAAGCCATTCGGAATCAATTTGTGAGGCATGAGAGTTCCGTCACGTACACGAATAATGTAATAGCTCGGGGGCAAGCTTCTGCAAACGGCGTATTAGTCTTGGTTCACGACGTTGTTGGTGTGGATACTCGAACGTACGAACCGGTTCACGCACGTACACGCGTACGTAAATGTGATCCGCACGCTCGTACGTACTGACCTGTCTGTAACAACGTCTTGGGAATCTTGTAAAATCGCCCCGCGAAAATGGAGGGAAACACACTGCGCATGAGTTACTTTTGAAGTCAGGCACAGCAATTGAAATTCACGTACATACACGATGTCTGATTAACCACACTGGGGGTAATCATACATGATTCAACAGTGCGGTCATGGAGACAACGTAGCGCGCTACAACACGATTTACGCACGCAACTCACGACCTTTACAGGATTCCCAAGACAGATTGGTCTTTACGTACACGTACGTGCGTGCGTATCAGTCAGGGTAATCGGTTCGTACGTTCGAGCAATAACAACGTCGTGAACCAAGACTAATAGCGAATGCGTTCAGATAGTACAGGTCTGTACGCTCGGATAATGTCAAAAACGTCTTCAGGGCGATATAAGAATTATTTTTTAATGTTTTTAATTTTTAATTTATTTACGGATGTCACAATATCTTATTCTCCAAAAGTCATTTGTTAAATTCAGTAACATTTGTGTAAATTCCACTGAAAAGCAAGATCAACATCTCTCACGTTAGAGTAGGTTGGCATTTCGAATTCTTCTTCTCATTATTATTTATTTCTAGAAACGACACCAAGGATTCCTCAAAAGCGCCATGGGTCGGTTTCACGAGGCCCTGCGATCGATCGTTACGAAGGATAACCCATCGTAGGTGGCCCATCCCACGTAGGGCTTCGAATGCATCGAGAGTCAAACGATTGATAGTAAGTTACGAAGAGTTTGGTGAAATCAACCCGGGCACTGTAGCTCGAAAGCCTGATAAAAACTCTTATACAAAGATGATGAGAAGAAAATACAGTTTAGAAAATACAGTAGAAACTGGAGATTATTCGTTTTTCTCATGGAATCTATGGGCGTTTACGAAACGGGGGCTCAGGCTCAGACTCAGGCTCCAGCCTGTCAGCCATAATATGCTGAAAATATATATTGTGGTTTTTCATTGAAGCTGAAGCTCTGTTTTCCTCTTCAAACCAGAGAATATACTTCAGAACCGCAGCCAAAAGCCTCTGTTTTGATACCCGTTATTTTAGAATGGATTCACGAAATGGAGCCGGAGCCTGAAACGCAGCCAGAGCCTCCGTTTCGTAAACGCCCCATGTGTCAAGGTACTTGTGTGATAGTGGTGCCCCATCAGTTATGTACCTTACACTTTGGGTATGCACATAAATTTACACCTCCTTGTCTAATTCAGTTACTTTGTTTCTTGCATTTTTATGGAGATTTTCTGCAATTATCAACATGAACTCTAGATTTGGTCAAATTACAAGCTTTCTTCCTCTCCCAAATGAGGCTAATTCTAAACATTAGTATCCTTTGTGCGTGCAACCAAAACAACCGCTCCAAAGGGGAAATTGAATTTGGCCTGTGGAGAGCACTGGCTTTAATTGAATCTATGCAGTAACCACACTGTCGCTGACCTTTGTGAGTATGCGCGGTCGCTGGGACAAAAGTTAAATACGTACATTGATTCTTTGAATGTATGGACGCTATTTAAGGTAGTATCATACTTTGGTAGGAAAGATAAAACATAGATCTTCACAGATAACTTACAGGGTATATGAAAACACATAAGGGGTTGGGAAGAGCTAAAATAAAACAAATACATTCCACATTATACAGGGTATCCCAGAAAAAACCGCAACACTGTGTCAGGACCCATTATGTTACAATTAAACTGTTTATCACTTCAAGATTCAGATATCTGATACAGCCATGTCTTGGCTATCACCATGTATAATTTCAGCATATTGGGGCTGAAATTGGCGAAAATATGACCAATTGAAAGAGTACTCCTTAAAAACAAATTTGCAACTAAATAAAGGATAACACGCATAGCGGTCAATACACACATACTGTGTATGAAAGAAAGATGAACATCGGGTTTTGAGGTTGGGTGATTCAGTCTTAGTTTTTTCAATCAATTTTAGTCCGATTTTGCTCAATATCTTCATGGTGATAGCCCCAAGATATGGCTGTATCACTAAATTTGTGATAAAGTGATAAACAGTTTAATTTTCATATAATCGTTCCAGATACAAGTGTTGCGGTATTTTTTTTTGACACCCTGTGGTCCGTGTGGTGTTGAAATTTTGGGCGGGAAGCGAAAATCTAAAAGTGCATTTTGGCTTTCTGAAAGAACAACAGAATGTCTTTGCCTATAGCTCCCGCAGCTGCACAGAAAGTAACGGTGGATTTTCCTTTCTTCATCATCCCGCAGGATATGTACATAAAATATTCAATGTTTACCGTCTAGTTCGGCGATTCATCAATCATTGAATCAGCCTTGGGAATTCCCAATTAATTTGCCGTTTGACGGTGAACTCTTGCCAGGTTTTTACACGGTGAATTATAAATGAAATGCTGGAACAACATTGTGAGTTAGGTATGGCCGGACCCTTTTATGTCGAAGCTTCTAAAATGAAGTAAGACAGCAAATCATGTTACACAGGACTCAATATAATTTTATAAAAGCATTGTTACCCCAAACTTTTAGAAAGACATTGCTGTCGTTTTATGTTTTTTCCCGATTGTGATATTTCTTCGTCTTTGAAAAGTGAACGAAGAACCAATTGATTAGAGTGGGATATGAAACAACGACCTTCAGAATACTGCACCGGCGCTCTTTCCAACTTATCCGCATCCTCTTTGAGTGATCCCCATGTGCTCGGTTTCTCATGTTGGAACATTGGTAATGCTGTGTGTATCTTAAATGATCCTTGGGATATAGCGGTTTGTGCGTGGTTTCATGGCTTCTGACTTCATAACGAACTATTAGGGACACCACCAACATAATATAGAGTTTGCTGGATAGCTCAGTTGGTAAGAGCGCCGGTACGGCTTCCCGGAGGTCACTGGTTCGAATCTCGCTCCTATCAATTTCCCTTTGTTGACTTTTCAATGACGAAAAAGAAAATCTTTATCGGGTAAAAGCATATACGGCAGCAATTTCGATCACTTTTCAATGATATGAAATAAACAGTAAATAAGTCAGTTTCCTTTGTGGTTACGTAATGATTATTTTTCACAAACGTATTCAAAAATTGGTGAGGGCTAGGAATATATCGTTGTATCTTGTATATAACGTGTGATGCACCCTCTTGATTTAGTCCTCACTAAATAAATGCATCAACAACTATATAACAAAACCTGAAAATAGAACGATAAATAAGGAAGAGGTAGAAAGCACAAGACGAATAATGCAAAAATGTACGGCAGGGTTGTAAATTATGCAGCTTGATTTCGCCCGGCGCTCCCCGATAGGAGGCCTGCAGCCTTGTTAATAGGGATCCATCGCCGAACGATCAGAGCCTATAGCGCCTCTTCAATGCCATGTGATTTACCAGAGCTCGATTTCACGAAGCCCTACGATCGATCGTAACTTGAGTTACGAAGGATAACCTATCTTATCCTACGCAGGGCTGCAGTCAGTATATTAAGTCCTGTGATTGAAAGTAAGTTACGATGAGTTTGGTGAAATTCACCCTTGGATAGCTGATTGAATTCAATCAACATGAGCAGGCCTTTTCGTTTCAGTAAGCTCCTGTTCTGCCTGCCTTCGCGCATGCTAGAACCCGTTCATTCAGTACAAATTCGAGCACTTCAAATTGATTGAGGCCAGAACATGGAATGTCAGAATTCTCTTCAAGACCCAGATTGGCTCCTCTTCTCTGGCGGTCGCCTGTATTAGTTTTCCCATCACACAACAATTGGCGAAGGATCAAAGCATCTGAAATTATCTTCTGATGATGACTAGAGCAGGCTTGTCGAAACGTTGAGACCTTACGAGAAGTGCGAACGAAATAGAACGGAAACACCATGTAAGAACCGTTCGTACTTTTGCACTTCTATTTCGTTCGCACTTCTCGTAAGGTCTCAACGTTTCGTCATCAGGAGATAATTTTAGATACTTTGATCCTTCGTTAAATTGTTGCGTGAGAGAAGACCGAACACAGGCAACCGCCAGTGAAGAAGAGCCAATGTTGGGCTTGAAGAGAAATCTGACATCCCATGTTCTGCCTGCTCTAGTCATCATCGGGATACCAACAGGCTAGAGCAGGCTTGTCGAAACGTTGAGACCTTACGAGAAGTGCGAACAAAATATAAGTGCAAAAGTACGAACGATTTTTACATGGCGTTTCCGATCCACATACCAATTGTCACCATGCAAAGCCTCAAATCTTTCTATCCGAAATTATATTACAAAACGAAAATACTCAAGATGTTCGGCAGGAAAATGAAATTTTGTTTAAGGGAGGAGGGTTAGGAGGCGGGATCTTGTCGAAGAAAACGAATTCAATCATAAAAGCAAAACAATCAAATCGAAGCTTGGTAATAAAGCACGTACTCCACTTTATAGTTACCTTAAGGATACGTCATTTCCTTAAGTTGAGAGGTGTTACCGTGAACTGGCCAATATAGTCGGTACCCCGAGGCGCCTATCAGCTCGACCCTGTCCGTAAAAAGTTCAACCCTTCACAATTCAGTTTCCAATTTGCAGGGGATAAGATCCTACGTTTTAATCAATGACACCGTCCTTTTGTCACATCTTGCTTTATTGGATGACTGATGAGCTGGTCTGGTGCCCAGAGGTCATGTTTGTTTTAGTAAACTAGATCCGATGTAGTCGGCTAGGGTCCACGTTCGTTTTCTTTCCTGCGGGTTATTGATGATAAATTAGTTTGTCTTAGGAACTTAAATTTCCGTTTCGGCTTGGGATGTCATCTCGGCTTTGGCTTCGAGCTATTCATTTCAAGGTAACAGGTCTGAAAAGCAATTAAGGCTTCGGGCTATGGCTACGAGGTCTCAAACGAGAAACCATTTACTTTAACCATTTAAGGTGACGGAGACGGCGCCTGGTTTGGAGTCTAAACCAAGGATTGGACAAATTTCATACTTGCACTTTCACTTAAAGGGATGGTTCAGAACTGGTTTTTGCAACAAAACCGTTGCTGACAGTGAAAGCACATTATGTAATCCATCGTATACCTTAACAGACAAACCTATATATGTTTGAGGTCAAACAGCAATCTAGGTCATGATAAAATAGTGAAAACCCGTGTACAGAGAATTGTACACATTTCAACGAAGGAATAAAACGCTTCGAAGCGATTAATTCCTATCGGAAAATAGTTTCATTTATTTCTCAACGAATATGGCATTTCAGACAAAAACATTTCATGGGATGATTTCTCCTATCATCACCATTATACTGTGTAAGTTTTATGTGAATCTGTAATCTTGAAGTGTATTTTGTCTTACCAATTCTGCACCATCCCTTTATAAATTGAAAGCAAAATTAAGTTTGAAAATTCCACCTTTATTTTAAATTGGGAATTTCGCATGGCTGCATAATTGGAATTTATTTACATTTCTACACCTAAAGAGAACTGTGAAATGTCCGTCTTGAAAAACCAAGATGGCCGCTCTTTTAGAAAATGATCTGCCATAAACGGTTCACAATTTGAGCTTCTTCCCCTCGCACCTGCTTATCTCACGGCTCTGCAAAGAAAAAAAAACCTTTACATCTAGAGTAATCTAATTTGACAGTCGACTTCGGTTCATTACTGGATTCACGAGCAGGAAGGGCAGACGAGCAAGTACCGTGTAAAACTGGACCGCGATTAAGAAAATAAAATCCCCACGGTACGGGTTGCTGAGACACACAACCCACTTTCTCAGTGTACAGTGAAACTCGACACCACTCAATCATTAAAAAGGGCGAAGGGAAATAAATAAACATGCAGTTTATATTTAGCATGGATGTGTGTGTATTATGTGTGAAATCCTCGGTGGCTTAACTAATTAAAGGACCCATGTGCATGGCAAGTGTTTACGGGCTAGCTCTCTACGGTCAGTTGTGCCGTACTCCGGGGCTCAAGTGGCCGGTGTTGACCCACTAGTACCGTGCCGATCTCACCGGGTTGATAGGTCGTGAAGATTCCACTTCTACCACAGCCGTTATTGGCAGTCACGTAAAACCCGAGGATATTTTTCACTTAAAGGTTTACTGTAATCAAAATTGGGAAAAGGGGTGAAAGTGCTTTAAAATTATTGCTGAATACATAATGAATATATAAATGTATATGTTTATGTAAGTGCTTACTTTTGACCAAAACTTTACAAAATCAGGACATGTATGCCCCCCCCCCCAAAAAAAAAAAAAAGTTCCCCTTGGAACCGATCCAAGGAACAAAAGCAAGTGACGTCACATACACAACGAGTATAGGCCCGCCACATAGTATACTGCGTGGCGTTCTGCATGTGACGTAAGCAAGGTTTTTCGTTGCGAAAAGTGGTGTGCTAAATTATGGGCCTAAAATACATCCGTTTTCTATGTACAATATTTTTTAGCACAAACAATGATAGACAGGTTGAGTTTTATAACAATTCAGATTTATTTAACTTCATAATGTGGTTTGATTACAGTTAACATTTAAAGGTATAGTACAGGATAAGTAACATACCCAAACAGAAATGTTCACAGATTTACATAAGACTTAAACATTTTCTGCCTGGGGTGGATTTCACGAAGCCCTACGATCGATCGTAACTCGAGTTACGAAGGATATTACCCATCGCAGGGGGCCTATCCCACGTAGGGCTTCAATGCATCAAAAAACCTACGATTGATAGTAAGTTACGAAGAGTTTGGTGAAATCGACCCCTTGAATGGTATATTTATCCAGAAATTAGAAAAAAAAAAAAAGACCGAAAACATGTTTGATCTCGGGGTAAGATCAAATAAATTCTTAAAGTATTATAAGAAAAATCGAGTTGAGGTTTTGTTGTTTTCTTGTGGCTCAGATGTCTGATTGAGCTCGACTGCTCACAGGTTTATCAATTCATGCACATGCTGGATCAGACAAATAGTGAATGCTGTTCTGTGACCTTCACCAGAGTCATGTTTATACCTTCAACTCTTCGAAGGCCTATATCTATGCAGTAAAAGCTTCCGGTAACGGTAAGACGCAGATAATGGCGCAGATTATAGTCGCTCCAATAAAAGCCACTGCTTTACATTAGTAAGATCGAAAAACAGGAATAGGCGACAGATTTAAGCCCCCCACAAACAGAAGAAGAATAAGAAGACTTTTGACTTTTGACTTTTCCAAGGATGATAACTTTATTTTCCAAAAACAGTTATAAATAATTATGTAAACAGAAAGGATCATAAAAACCAAAACAAAATCGAGTAAATACACAGATATCCCTTGTTGTCATCCCTTGCTCATTTTTCTTGACTGGAAGGTATCTTTTGAAAGGGCAGAAAATGTAGTTTCTAGAAATGTGATTGATTCTTTAATATAAAACAAAAATATCGTTGTGCAAATTACTTTTTGTTAGCCTTGCTTCATTTTGTCTTTACTCACTAATGCGTGAAGTATGTATCATAAGAATGGTAAAAAATGAAAGCTGAGGAAATAAGCTTTCCAGATATGTGTCATTTAGTATTCAAAAAGTGAAAATTAAAATAGGATTAAACATTGACAAATCTCGGTTTCGGTTTTTTTTTGGGACACCCTGTATAGCAGACATAATTAGAACATATTCCATAGGCATTATAACATTCGCTTTCGAACTGAAAAAAAAGGACTGTACGTCAAGCATGCCAGACTGAGAATCACTTAGTGACGGACTAATGTTCATGCATGGATGTGACGACAGATGTCCAGGTGTGGGGGTGGGGGTGGGGGTGATAGGGCCCGGTGAGTGGACACATCCTCCCCTCCCCCCATCATGAAAGATGTATGACGGTAAGTGACGGTGGAACCTTGTTCACTGTGGTTAAGTCACCGGCATAGACAGAAATGTCATGCTTAGCGATTTTTTGTGTCTAAGCAGCTCTATGAAATTGAACTTGCCTATACATTATGTACACTTTTCATGCCGGCACTACTATTTAGGGCAACATCAATTAATACTACCGATTCTCCCTTTTTCCCGTGGGAGAAATATTTCCCAAAGCCATCCAGTCAAGCGGCAACAAAAGTACACCTGTTAATTATGACTTCTACCGTATAGGGAGGACATAAATGGACACCGTACAATGTAAGCAACACCATTCATTATGCATACCCACTGTTGGGTATTTTTCTATAGTGTGGTAATTGATGGTTTCTACAGGTTTAGGTCATGATCATAAATAACGCTTTCTTTTGTTGATAAACACACCGATGGTTGATGAGTAAAAGTATTCAATATTGCAGACAGCGGCCGCAAGACCACTATACATCCCATTTGGGAATTAGACCTAATTCATATTGCATCCATCTTGTCATCTTCCTTGTATACCCATGGGAAACGATGACACCAATTCTAAAATGAAAACGGGTACCAGACTATTCTGAATCAAAGCCTCGATTTGATTGCACTGCTTCGAATGTAGGATGGATGCACCGTGAATAAAGACTTAATTTTGCAACGTCACAGCCCGAGTTTTTGCCAACCAAGATGGCGGGAACTATGGCGAGCCGTCGAAGCCAGGCATAAAAAATAACCACAATTTAAACACAACGTTCCACAAACATTGAAAGATATTGCTTAATGTAATGGAAACAACACAAGCAATGATGGTATGAATTTGTAAAGCTATGGAAAGTTTGCAAACTATGATGAATGTGGTCACGCCGTCTGTCAAGAAGAGGAAATGATTTGCAACATTTGGCAGCCCATACCACGTATTGCCAACCAGCGTGCCAGTGTTTGTAAACAAAAAAAAGTCTATACTTTTTATGTCAAGCAACTCATTTTTGAATATCCGTGTAACGTTTTTAAAAATCCGTTTTTATCTATGATCGCTTTGTAATAATCATTGGCTTCTAATATTTTTGTCAATTTTTTTGTTGGCACAGATTTGGCTGTAGCAAAGTAAAAGCAGATCATTTTGCTAATTATTAGCTTGTAAGTCGAAGCTAACGCTATCATTCTACCACTTGAACTTTGTCACCTTTTGTTTACATTGTCGATCTTCTCGGTCTTCTTGGTTTGAATAAAATCCCGATCTGCAAGTCCTAATGGGCGTTTACTGCTTAATAAATAACCACATTATAAGTTGATGTGAATGACCATTATGAGAGGACGTATACTGTGAATACCAGAGAAAATATCCGAAAATGTTGTATCTTTGAACATCATCTGGATTGTAGATTGACAGATATTTTTGGAGATTCATTATGTCAAATCCAGTGTAAAGATGTAATATTATACTCACTATTTTGTGACGTTTCACTGATAAACCATCAGTTTCATCACGCTGGCGACCCATTAGCCTTTTCGAAGTATGGCGGACACAATAGGAGGGCGCTGTTTGAAAAGGGTATTTTGAGTCAAACATAAAGAATTGTTAACAAAAATACCCACTTCAAACAGCGCCCCCTATTGTGTCTGCCATACTTCGAAAAGGCTAATACCACTGCTCACTGTTCTTTTGTTGATGCTTGAGACTGTGCCCAACAGAGACGAGGGGCGCGAGTTACATAACATCTTTGAAGGTCTCATTACCACGCCCTCTACGGCAGTCTCCAACGCGGCATATCAGCCAATCAGATCTATCTGATCTGATTTCCGTCAGGATCGTGACGGAGGATGTTTATTGGTCAATTTCGCGCGTCCGCGCAGCAGCGCGGCTATGTACGTTATAGACGCGTTCTCCAAACGGTACGATAGTATACATTTATAGATGAGCCCTGCTTGGTAAAAACTTAGAGCCGCAGTGCTGGGTTGGTTTGCATAATCAATCAGGAAATCTGCATGCATGTGATAGACGCTCGCTCGCTGTACGGCGAGTGCCACAACATACGAACGTCTGATATATGCGTGCATGCAAATTTTATGCAACGCGGCACATCAGCCAATCATTTTGATTAATAATTCGTACCGGTACGACAAGGGCCACGCTTTTCCTTCCTGTAAAATATAAATCGCGATTAAAATCGCGCTTTTTCAGTTTGTTCGAACGTGCAGTGTTTGCATACTTTCTGCTAATTACGCCGACAAAACCTCTGGAACCAGTATCAATTTAACGCACAGATCTAAATTGCGATATCTCACTCGCGGGCATGTTGCCAGTTATCGGGCCGATTTGCTTTTGTTCACCCTCGAAAATGCCTCACAAAATCCTCAGCCAACCTTATGCGTGCACACACAGACATGCAGCATTTGCGGCGGGATGTCTTTTTCCTTGCCCACCTTTACCGAGGCACCTACCTCCAGTTGATAAATCGCATGCCGATTGCTTGGATCCCATAGTCCATGGTCAGAGCAGAGTCACAATGTCATGTCTGTCCTCAGAAGAGAGATTACTGCACACTGAGAAAATTATCTTTGCAGGTATGGAGCATACGCATATTTCCCAGCTTACAGATGCATGCGTGCATATTCATGGTGCATGCATCTTGTCACCTTCCTTGTATACCCATTGGAAAAGATAACACAAATTCTGAAAAAGAAAACGGGTACCAGACTACTTAGAATCAACGCCTCGGGTTTATTGCAATGGTTCAAATGTAGGATGAATGCACCGTGAATTAAGGTATATTACTTCAACACGTGCATTACTCCTTGATCTTAGGGAGCTTAAGATAATCCTAAGATCATCTGGGATCTCTGCGGCCGGGGGTACTCAAACCACATGCATCTATTAATCTTCAACGGGTTCACTCGAGTACTCGAACACAACATATTCAATAATCAACTCTACTTTCTTCAAATGAATAGATTGGTAAGGTGTCCTATTCAAAACTACACGTGGCTAAATTAACCAAGAGCTTGCGGGATTCTCTACAAATCATCAGGTCGATTTCACGAAGCCCTACGATCGACCGTAACTAAAATTACGAAGGATATAATCCATCGTATCCTACGTAGGCTGCAACGCACCATACGTCCTACGCTTGATAGTAAGTTACGATGAGTTTAGTGAAATCTTCTGATGTGAGCAACCTGTAATGGTAGCATTATTTAATGTATAGATGCTTTACACTAGAACAGTAGATTTAGCCTCAAGCTCTAGTCTAAAAGTAGTGTACCGGGTAATATACGCAGATAACATGTGTTTGCTCAGGTGGCACCAGAACAGATACACTTGAACCGTTCCCTGCGTTTGCACTGAGTACCTAGCCTTGGCTCATACGAGTTTAATTCTGGCTTAGTCGCTGTCAAGGGACCTTTCCTCCTCGCCTCAGATAATACTTCCCCTCTTGTATGCATTTCCATATAACCAGCAGACGCAGCCATTGTACTGATGCCCACGTACATGGGTCAAGTTGGCTGATGCAAGGGGGCATGACGTTGCAATCAATGAAGAAGTGCAGGTGGATATATACGCCTCGCTCTGCATGCATATGTAATGCAGAGTGATCATGCTCAAGACTTTCTCCATTGCCAGTGTGGAAACTGTCAAGCCAAATGATTGATTTCGGACTGGCCGTAGATGGACATCACACCAATGACCAATGGTTGGTACAATGGGAATCCAAGGGCTAACGACCAGAATAATTATGTAGAGGTTTTCTTTGAAATAATATTGATTTAAAGGTACACTACATGATTGGTAACATACATGTACCCAAACAGAACTATTCACAATTTTCAGGATATGAAGATGGTGCTGGTAGAAATGTTCCGTTAAAATATTTCGGCCTGAAATGGTGTATTTATTCCGAAATTAGACCGAAAACAGTTTTGATCTCGGAGTAAGATCAAAACCATTAGTTATGTATGTTTGATATTTAGAAAAATTGAGTAGGGTTTTCTCTTGACTCAGATGCCCGATTGAGCTCAAATTTCCACACGTTTATCATTTCATGTACATGTTTGATCAGGCAACGTGTGAGTGCCGTGACATTAAAACAATCATGCATTATACCTTTAACAAGGATTACACCTCTTTGATCGTCAAAGAGAATATGTTCTGATGGAGCAATTCTACAAATTCTTGCGTATCTTGTGTGTTTTCATCGTTGATGCAAAACCCATTCCAAATTGATGTTAGAAAGCTAGCTATGTTGTTGTAGTAGCTGTTCTTCTTTCACTTGATAAAAGGACCTCCAAAATCACATGAATACCCAAACCGTCCGTTAAGGAACGAAGATTGTTCAAAAAGAAAACAGAAAAGAAGACAAAAAAATGAAGAATGAAATCGATTGAGATCTAGTTTCGGATTTTGTCGAATTAAGGTTCAAGAAAACGAATTTAGATTAAGAACAGTAAACGAGAAATATTCTTAGACCATCTCTCTAGCTTTGAAGCTGATTTCAATTCTCGGTTGTATCTGGGTTGAAATTCAAACGCCTCTTTTGACAATTTTCACCTGCAATGGACCCGTTCATAATTCGAAATGGGAGTTGTCTGCTATACATATATCGCATCAGTAGATATTATTTTCATTGCGGGTCCATGGATACAGGTAGAAGTGCTTACCAACTGAGCTACCCAGCCCTGTGTTTGCAGTGTCCAAAAATGTCAATTATCTTTGGTGTGGGCTCCAGCCAGCAACCTCCGAAACACTATGCAGATGATCTTAATACCAACTGAGCTATCCAATTACATGTTGATGGCCGGTGTCCCTAAATGTCAAATATCTTTGTTCATTTGACATTCCGAAGCCATGAAACCACTCACATACCGTTATACCCCAAAAATATCATTATATAGAGGGAAAGGACTTCAAAAGTGTGAAGAAAAAAGATAGGAAACCAAATTAATTGGGCGGTACGGCCCGCCGAAACCTGCTAGCTCTGAGTACCCCGAAATGCATCCGTTGCTATTGGGTTTGTGGGCCGTCCATAAAGTACGTATACGCACGAAATACCGACCACGCAATGGTCTCCCTGTAGGCATATAGGTACGCATCGGCAACAACTTCCTCCTCCCCCTCCCCCTTATAGTGCGTACGTACTTTATGGACAGCCCCTAGAAAGTTTCGTGGCCCATCCTTACGCTCGACGTGTATTCTATTTCCATGCCCCCCTTTTCGAAAATCCGGATACACCCTTGATTTATTATCTGACAACGACATTCAGGTTATGCCCTTACACGACTAAGGGTGAAAGTCCGTGCATCTAACAGCGGCCTTCGTTTGACACAGAGTTATGGAACGTCCCATTTATTGATAGAGATTAGCTTGTCAACTCAATTTATCGTTTTTTATTTAATTTCTAAATGTAGGATGCAGCAAGGCATATAGGAACTAAGCCGCATCTTCAATAACCAACCCGGTGTATCGTGTTATGTGGCACCGCGTGTATCATAGTGTACTTTCATATGCATTTCTACTCCTCAAATATTTGCAGTACACCCATGCATCCTTATGTCCTGAGTTATGCAGAAATAAAAAAAGCTATAACTTATCATCCTACCGCATAATTTTTCATATGTGGCGAGTTCGGTAAACTTAGAATACCGTAGAAAAAGAATTCTTGTTTTCCTCTGGCGGTGCCGGGTTGTTGGCGTTACTGATCTTTCTGGTTATCCATCAGTTGATCCGGATCTCGAAGCAATTCCCGAAAGTTAATTTTCTTCATGGCCTTGTTGCTCACTCAGCGAGCCGGTGCAGCTTTGGCAATTCCACAAGATGGATTTTTGATGGATAACCCCGGTTCGAATTTATTTAGGTATCATTTTTCTCCACAGCTTTAGGAGAGTTTGTGTGATATCCCGCGATCTGTTGAAATTAAAATGACCGCGCGGTGGAAAGCCAGAGAAAAAAGAAAAGTACTAATCTCGAGTGTTTCCCTCCAACATGCGTGTAAGATTCCCAGAGGCAAACCTCTTGTTTATACTCTGCCGCCCGATGCAAATTCAAGTGACATTCCCCCTGCATCGATCCAAACGTTGCACTTTGGTGGTCCGGTCGCCCAATCATCCCGATCCATCGTATAACCCCGGAGGACATTCACGAGGCACCGCCCGCTCGCCTTGTTGTAAATCACCACTGTACTTCCACAGTTCCACGCGGCTTTTTTTGAGTCGGTAACGCGTGGCACGCGGTCACAAAAGATTAATAACAGGAAGCTGCCCGAGTCTGATAAACTAGCCATCAAATTCACAAATGAACACTAAGTTATGAGTTTCCAACCACGCAAAAGGCTAAATGAAAAGTAGGTCTTATTTTTAGAGAAGGCATGCGATATCAAATTTATCGTTATTGTAAGTAATAGTAACAATCACTTTGCCAAAATTATGAAATAATGCACGAATTTATCAACCTCAATACAGCATTTGCGTCACGACACATTGGGGAATTTCTGATGAGTTGCTATCAAAGAATCTGAAAAATGGAGCTATTTGTCACGTTTTTTTGGTTGTGACGCTCAAGAGGAATGCATTGTCTAAACTAGGCCAGCAAATAACTTCCATGTTGATGCTGTTTAATGTGCCAAAAACATGTCGTCTACCTTTAAATGTGCAATACATGATTGGTAAAGGTCACGGAACAGCACGCACTCTTTGTCTGATCAAACAAGTACATATGAAATAATAATTAAGGCACGTTTGTTTAACGCACGGGATCCCAGATCTGCGGTTCCACGTTCCATCTGGGTACACTAAAAAGGGATTCTGATCAGCAGGATTCGTGATTTTGTGCGTTAAACAAAACAGGTCCTAAACCTGTGAAAATGTGAGCTCAATCGAGCATCTGAGTCAACAAGAAAATAGCAAAAATCCAATCAGTTTTTCTTATAAAACATAAAGAATGGTTTTGATCTTATACCCCGACATCAAAACTGTTTCCGGTCTTTCTTTCAATAATTTCTGGATAAATATACAACGTCACGCGGTAATGTTTTAACGGTGTGTTTCTACCAGCACCATCTTCATAGCCTGAAAGTTACAAGAGTCTTTGAACATTTCTGTTTGGGTTTGTTGATAACAATCATGTATTGTACCTTTAAATCAGCGTCACCTCTATATCGCTGCTGTGCCGCGTCCTTCTAATAACAATTGCTTGTGCATTGGATGTATAGTAGAGGTTACATCAACACGTGATGCGAGGCAAATTGTGGGGGAAATCTTGTCCCGGATGAATTGGAGCGCACGGCATTGACAAAGCGAGCAAACTGGGCAAACTGTTAGAGCGTGTGGCGCCTTGATTTTGTCAGTGTTTACTTTTTAATCAGGGTTCGGTTCCCCTATCGATTTTTCTTTTCGGCGTCAAATTCAAATCACTTCCGGTCTACATCACCGTTGATTGGACGTGCGGCCGTGTCTGGCTGGTTCCCTGATCCGATTCCATCTGAAATTCCACGAATTATATGCAGATTAGAAGATAGTCTCTACAATCATCTACATTCTCCGGGTAATGCTTAGGCACAAATTCGGCGCTAAGTATGAGGAACGTTGCGTCTGATGCTATTTGAATAAGAGTGACTTTCAGCGTAATTACCGTTAGGACCTTCATAATGGAAGACTTTGGAGAACCGGTCTTCAAGTCAACAGCGCACGCGCACGCCATACTCACTATTAAGTGCGCGTGCGCTGTTACATTGCAAACATTCTCAAAAGTCTCCCATTGTCGAGGAGCGTCCTTACTGACCTCTTCTTCTTCTTTTTTTCATTAAAAAACAACAAGGAAAACGGACTGGCAACTGTTCAAGTTATTGGAAAGTGAACAAAGGAAAATTGACTACAGCGGGATTCGAACCAGTGACCTCCAGAATACCGTACCGGCGCTCTTACCAACTAAGCTATCCAGCCATGTATGTTGGTGGTGTCCTGTTTTTAAATCAAAGGAAAGAGAAGAAAGATAAATCGACTAGAGCGGGATTCGAACCATTGACCTCCAGACTACCGCTAGCGCTCTTACCAACTGACCTATCCAGCCATGTATGTTGGTGGTGTTCTCTTCTTTTTTCATCAAATAACCACAAGGAAAAGTGACTGTTTAAGTTTTAAGTTATTGGAAATTTTACCAAGAAAAAATACTGGAGCGGGATTGGAACCAGCGACCTCCAGAACACTTTTCATTCTTTTTTTTCTTTTCTTTTTTGCAGAGAGTAATGTTTCATGCGTTGTTTGTTTTCGAATTGGAGCAGTCGACTTGTCAGTCAGCAAATAGGGAAGGAAGAAGCTTGCCATTCTCAAGTAGATAACAAGCTCAAGCTCTTCGGCAGATGAGGCATGTCCCCTCCACGGCCTGCATGATATAATCGTCCTAATCATATTATACACATGCCCTGTCAGCTCTGCCCAAGCGTCCTATATTGATTAGCTGTATAGTGCAACAATAGCTCAGCAGGAATTGGGTTATATCTGTCGTTAAACACTCAAAACCTTGCCGTAATCCCACGGGCTGAAAGTGATTAGCCTATTTATCTAATTCTATTCAGACCGTTAGCTATACAGCTGGCAAACTTGTTGAAAAATAACACCATGGATTATATCGTTATGATATAAAAGCCATGAAAGGTAATGATAATAATAATAACAATGATAATCAGTTTCGATAACGAGACATCTGCAATGACAATAGCTACAGTCACGTTTTAATTGTGAAGGTCATACAGTAATTAATTTGGAATCCATCACGCTTGCATTAATCAACTGCAAATTAGAAGGGAAGGCCGATGGATAGGTTATGGTGATGGCTATTCAATCTGCGCAAAAATACAACGAATGGCAGTTCAAATTGATGGATTAGAATTCAAGGGTACCTGATTGCTGTACACGTGCAATGGGCGACATGCACTGTCCACGGCGTATTCAGCAACAATTTGCCATGTCTATCGATTTTGAGCAATTTATTTTTCGTACACGTTCCTACGGAAGCTTAAAGTGACCATCCGAGTTTCAGAGATAATTATCTTGGAAAGAGGCCTTTCCCTGATATTAACTCGGAACGACGTCTTTCCTGCTTTAGACTACGGAAACTTTCGGTTCCCGATATCTCAGAAAGACGTCTTTTCCAGATATAGGATATCTACGTACCAGAGTTGGTACGCAGAATTTTCTTTCTTCGATGGTGGTGCGTTTATTTTTGTGCTTTAGAAATCGGTCCAATATGTCCACTGTCCCAAACTGTAAATGCCTTTTATCAGGGTACTTGTCAAGCTGAAGCGTGTTATAAAATGTGCATCTCTCCATTATATTCGTTCACAATAAAATAATGACCTTGTTAAATTGTAATTAATTAATGTCGGTTGTAATAATTTAAGTCGGTCGGGTTGTTTATTTTTAGAATATATAATTCATTATACAAATGTAGGAATTTTAAACACACATGTCCATGTATTTTTCCGGAGCAATTCCATGAGCAATCAAGTCGCCATCCCAAACAGGGCTCGGGAAAAATAGGCAAGTAGAGAGGCCGTATCTCAAGCACCAGAATCTGAATCGATGCCGCACTCAGGCGGACATGACATACCAGTAGAATTTATTGCGCATTTCGTGAAAAATCACAAGCGGTCAGCGTTTATTAAAGGCAAGCCTAATGAGTCCTGCTCGGTCAAATCGGCCTACATTTTATGTCCCAAGCTTGTTCCTATCACTCCATCATCGTTCAGGAATCGGATGTCTCTGCCTGTTTGTTTATACAACCTCGTTCTCGCTCTGCTCGAGCCCTCTTCAAGTCTTTCTGCAGAAAAAGGAAAATCGATGCGCAAAATGGAACCGGGGGTTTCTTGTTTTGCTGTCAGCGCTATACACTGGGGACGCTAAGGTTTTCCAACTGTCAAAATATGCAGCGCGCACCGTGACGGCACGGAGATGCACTTTCTTTTGAATATGGCAGGAAGTTTTGAAGTTTGACCTAGTTTTGCGAGACCATCGATAAATGTACAACTGCGGGCCGAATTGAATATAAACTTTTGTATGCACCTTTACATTACATGTATATTGTTACGATTCTTATGATTATTGATATCAAACATTGGGCTGATATGGAAAGTGCCTTCGAAGACAGAATGTTGTTTGAAATGGAGACTGGATACAACGAAGAAACAAACCAAACACTTTGACATTATTTTGTTTATAATTCTTACATACAATAAACAGTCAGAATTGATGACCGTCCTCGGATTTAAGGGATGCTACGGAGCTCAATGAGTGCCATTCCACTTATCCAGATAACCACATAATCTATATCGCCAAGTCGACTTTTGGAGTGGTAAAAGTCGTCTTGTCTCAATATGTATCTCAACAAGATGACTTTTTAGGGAAAACGAAAAGTCGACTTATCCTGATGATTTATCTTGTCAAGTCAACGAAGTTCATCTAAAGTTCATCTTATTCTGATAAATAATCTCTAAATTATTACGTCGTCTTCACCAGAAAAACTATCAGAACAAGTCGACTTCCGTCTTTCAGTTAGTCGTCTTAGCGAGATAGATGATCAGGATATGTCGACTTCTTAGGTTTCACTAAGTCATCTTGCATAAATAAAGTATCTCGATAAGTCCACTTTTAGGGCGACTAACAGATAGAATACACCTTGATATCGTAGGAGACACAAGCTCAATGTCAATGTTACACTGCTAAGTGCCCACTAAGTGCAGACTAACCGAAGTGCCACTGTCCACTACAAATTTACTGACTTCAATGTCCTTGTTTATCTTTCAAAAACAGAAATTTGAACTTCTCACATCCAAAACTACAACGAGAAAGAAATTATCGCAACCTCACACACGCGCGTGTGGGCTTTTGAGAAAAAAACATCCATTTTGTTTTTCTGTCCGGGCTAGCGAATCTTTAATCCTAGGCCTATCTCTGCCTCTGATAGCAAACACTGATCTTCCGACCCATGCCCACCAAGAGAAAGATTGATTCCCTCATCGGAAGTTCAGGTTGACTCTGGAGAGGCCAAGACAGGTCAAATCCGGTCTTCTTATCGGTCAGCTCTAGCGAAGCTGGGGCACTGTTTGTGCCACGGCCGGAGGGACTCTCCCCTCTCGCTCCCGTTAACTTAAGTCTATATCTCCTTTAAGAACACGATGGTAAACTAAAGATTCGGCATTTTTTACAGGACGAAAACACGAAACAGGAAGCTTGGATGCTCTGGGATTTGTAATTCCTTTTCCCCTCTCGGGCAACTGGCGATCCACACGGCTCCAACGGTCGTCAAGATAAGATGGAAAGTTGCTGACCGGTGAAAAGGGACATCTGACTTTATAAGCCACTAGACATTTGATCTGTTTTCCGAATCAGTTTGCGATTTGCTGCGAGTCGGGTTAGGGGCAAAAACAGGCATACACGAGTATTTTTTCACGGGCAAAGATAACCCGTTTTGGAGAAAGAAAAGTCTTTACCTAGAACTGTTTTTATTTGTGTCATTTCGTGAGTTTGTGGAATCCGTCAAGAGCTTGTCATGCCCATGCAATTGGAGGGCGTCTAGACAAGTGAAATCATGTTAGAGGAGAACACTTGCCTGCAAAAGTTTCCGTCAGAGTTGTTCTTGATAGGCTTACAAATTTTCTTTCTAACCTCATAGAAAATCTCCAAGCCTATTGTTTGTTTTCTACAAAGCTAAAGAAAAATATTGGCTCTAGAACCGCGCCTGGGTTTCTACAACACTGCCTAAAACAATATCATCCCCGATGTCGAGGGGTAGACTGTTCACGTGGTGTGCAGTCTGACTGCGTGTGGCGGAAAAAAATAATGAAGTCCTGATACGTCACACCATGCATGCGCACATCAGGACCTAAATTAGTCAATTTTATTGGTGTACTGAGTTGAATATGTCCTTGGGCCAATTTCATAGAGCCGCTTAAGTACAAAAATTGCTTAAGCATGAAAAGTCTTCCGTGATCAAACAGGATTTCCAAAAACAATTCATGTGATGTTACTTTCTGTTGACTTGTATTCAGCCATTGTTTGCTGAGCATGACATTCACAAGGAGTTTCGGCTGGCATACTGATTATATTTACCAATGCTTTTGGCGCTTAAGCAAATTTTGGTGCTTAAGCAGCTCTATGAAAATAATGGCCCCTTGCCTGTCCGTACCGCGTATTATTATGTACATGCACGACCTGTACATGGTTTCGTTATTCCAGGCGGTTGAGTTCATGTTCGTTGCTTCCTTAAATGGCCGGTTTCGCCATCCGGTCAGCTCGGCACGCCAGACAGTTGAGCCCGTGACACTGGGAAAGGAAACAGCCCTGACTGCATTGAGGCGCACATGGAGGAATACAACAAGTGCACATAGACAACATATCCACATAAAATCCTATCCATCAGTGCCTATATCAGTTCCCAGTATGTCTGTGCCTTAATTCATCCTGTCGCCCAAAATATTTGGATTCTGAACCTGCAACGCCATGTGGCATCCTCTATATCTTGACTCTGACAAAACCTGGGCTCGATTTCACCAAAACTAATCGTAACTTACAATCATTCGTAAGACTTATGATGCATTGCATCCCTACGTAGGATACTGTAGGTTTCCCTCGTAAGTCGGGTTGCGATCGATCGTATAGGCTTGCGTGAAACGTCCCCAGAAGACTCTAAGTGGAGAATTTGATAAACTAAAACGTGCCCTTAATTCGGGTAAATCACTTTAGTTGATGACTGTTCTTATTCATTGAACTTGACCCGATTCCTAGCAGTCGAAATTGACTGTGTTGGTTCTTCATTACCACAGATGATGACCGTAAATACTTGGTCTGGATTGGAGGGTCGGTCTAAAAAATAAAAACTGCTACACGAATTCAGGAAATTATATCTAAAACGATTCCCAACACGAACGCGGGAAATTCCATATCTTCTTCTTTACAGAGAGGGGGATGGTGAACGATTGTATACCTAATTCGAAAATACAGATATGGTGAATTGCTAAAGACGCCAAAGTCGAAATAAACACTATAGATTGTAGAAAAGCATGTTAACTAATGTGAATGCATTTACTACTCTTTGAAGTCGCGGTCCTTTCGCTGACTTACTTTATATTTTAACTTCATCTTTCTCGACCTATATATCTGAATCAGTTTGGAAGTTACTTAGTCGAATACATACTTTCCACATGGTATGTGAAACAGCGAAAATGTCCGCTCTTATGGACGTAGGAAAGAAACAAATTCAAACTGCAGAGACGTTTAATTTCCTCTTTCAAACAACAACAAAATACGATTCCGTGGATTTCATTATACAGTACTGCATGATGTCATGATGGGACCACTCGTCTACAACGCGTATGAGATACATAAAGCCCACCGCACACTATACGATCCGACATTCCGACTAGGACCCGACTGGTTTTTGGAAGGATCGCAAAGCATTCTGGGAGTCTTAACCGTGATTGTTCCCAGTCGCAGACCCACTCTGATGGCCAGTCGGCAAGATTCGACTGTCGAATCACGGTTAAGACTCCCAGAATGCTTTGCGATCCTTCCAAAAACCAGTCGGGTCGTAGTCGGATCGTATAGTGTGCGGTGGGATTAACGGACGGGACGTCGGTCCGTTCCTGAGAAGTATACTTGCTTGCAACTATTCTTGGCCCATTTCCATGGAATCCGTTACCGAGGCCAAGAAATCGTCGCTTACGATAGCAGACTATTTTTTGCTTAAACCTGTGTATTTCACAAAAGAAGTTTTCTTTCCCATTACTCTATGCAAGGATGTTCCGCAGAATGCATATGACAGCGCTTTGGCAGAAAACAAATCAAGGTGATCCTAGGAATTCTTCACTATAACCGATTAAGTAGCAAAAGCCTTGCTTACGGATTCCATGAAATATATGTCATTCATAGCAGTGCCCATAAGTACATATATTGGCTAAAGCGAATTGCTTGAAATTGGGCCCTGGTTGCTCGCCCTGCATACTTGCTGGCTTGCCCCCCACCTTGCTTACTCCCCTCCCACCCGTTGCATGCTTGCTCTCCCTGTTCGCTTGCTTGCTCGTCCTGGTGCATGCTTGCTCCCCTTGCTTGCTGGCCTTGCTTGCTTGATTGTTGCCAATCCAGCTTGCTTGCTTTCCCCCACGCCCTACTTGCTTGCTCACCCTACTTGCTCTCCTGATGTTCGCCCTGCTTACTTGCTGGCCCTGCTTGCTTGCTTGCTTGCTGCCACGCATGCTTGCTTGAAGGCCCTGCATGGTGGCTTGCTCCGGCTGCTTGCTTGATGCTCGCCCTTGCATTCTTGTTTGATTCTCCACCTACTTCCTTGCTTGCTTACTCGTCATGCATGCTTCGCTTGCTCCCCACCGTGCTCGCTGCTTAATTTTCGTTTTGTCCTCCTGAATCGTAAGGTCTCCCTTTATCTTCTACTTTTTTTTTTGAATTCATCCACTTGCTCTGAGGTCACTAGAGAATTTTACTTTATTTCATTATCTCGCTCACCGAGTTACAGGCAGCCTGCCGGGATGCACATGACACAATAACTGCACGAAACGCCTTAAGCCCACCGCACACTATACGATCCGACATTCCGACTAGGACCCGACTGGTTTTTGGAAGGATCGCAAAGCATTCTGGGAGTCTTAACCGTGATTGTTCCCAGTCGCAGACCGACTCTGATGGCCAGTCGACAAGATTTGACCGTCGAATCACGGTTAAGACTCCCAGAATGCTTTGCGATCCTTCCAAAAACCAGTCGGGTCCTAATCGGATCGTATAGTGTGCGGTGGGCTTAAGTTAACACCCAGCTGATAAAATGCGGCTGCATGACAGGCGAAAGACGGCTTCAATTTTGGAGGGGAAAATCGGCAGGTTTCTCCGAGAGAAATGGGGCAGTAATCGGATCGGATAATTCTCTCCTCGGGCGTGTTACTCCGGGGAAGGCGACGGGTGATTATTTGAAATTCTACGGGGTTCTCTGCGGCTTCGTGCTGGGGCCAATTTCACGGCGCTGCTTAGCACAAAAATTTGCTAAGCATGACATTTCAGTCTTAATAAAAACAGGGTTATCAACCAAATTTCCATGTTTTTTTGTATCACTTGTGATTAGTCTTTGGCTGTTGTTGACTGACCATGAATATCAAATGAAATTTTTAACTGTGGTTTATTTTATTGAGCAAGACATTTTTGTGCTAAGCAAATTTTTGTGCTTAGCAGCGCCGTGAAATTGGCCCCTGGTGTTAAATCTCAGAGGTATATAGAGGGGGAACTGTTGCACCCAGTGCAAGGCGCAACTGTGGAGTGTCTAGAAAAATTTCATAAACGTCCAAGCTGTAAAAAGCCCAAAGCTCTTGCAGTTTAATTTCAATCAAACATCAGGTCGTTCAACTGGTCACATTGATTAATCTACTTAAAATATATAATGCTTTCAAGCAGTGTTTGAGTACTCGTACTCGTACTAATACAACTCGAGTAAAGACAAATACCTTGTTCGTCTTATACTCGATAAAAAGTACTCGAAAATTAATGTACTTGACCCGTACTCGATTCCATGTTCTCGAATTTTGGGAGTACTTGGCCATTTAATGCGAATTTTATTTTCGTTACAATTTCACGGCTGAAAATTTTACTGATTTCCGATAAATTGTACAATGGGAGTATGAAGATCATCGGGAGTTTTGTATCGAATGGAGTAAGCTGCACAGTGTCATTTGCAAGAAAAGTGGCACAACATGATCAACGTCCAATTATAAACATCTTTGTGAAACAAAATGCAATTTGTTGCATTGTGCGTTGGTACTGTACCCGGACGTGGACTCGGACTTTGGTACTCGGACTTGACCCTGTACTCAGACCTTGAATGTACTCGGACTCGATACCTAGGACTTGGACTCAACAACAATGTACTTGGACTCGGCCTAGTACATCATACCTTGAAGTACTCGGAGTACATTGTACTCGGATCTGAGTACTGCCGTTTGCTCTGTTGTGGTTCTCATCTCCCCTTAGATTCATGACCACGGAGCCAACAGGAGAAGACAAGTTGGACGTCATTGCACCTTATCGTTCGTGACCTCCCAACTACCCACAGACAAAGTATCACAGGAAACTGCAGATTTGAGCTACAGACCAATTTATTTCTCAAGGCCAGCAAACGTTTCTGTTCCAAATCAGCCTGTAAATCCCGGTGCATAAACTCCATGGGAATTGCGAAGCGAAAGAAGACGTGCTGTCTTAATTCGTCGTTGTGATTATCCAGTTTTGACGTCAAGTTTCCGCGAAGAAAGCCCTCGACGAAAGTATACAACGTGCGTCCGAAAGTTTTTAGTGGGCCTTGGGAACACTGACTTTTAGCGTCCATTTTTGGTGCACAGTTATATATTAAAGTATTGATGCCACCGATAACGCTGCTGGAAATTTGCATTGGACCCGAACTCAGACCTGGATCTGAACCCGGACTGGGTTCCTAACTCCGATCCGTATTTGGATACAGTCCTGGACAGGGACCCGGACTCGAACTCGGACTCGGACTCAGTCGGTTCCTAACTCGGATCCGGACCCGGTCACGGACCTGGGGCCGATTTCACTAACGCTTTGCGATCATCGTAAAGCGTTAGTGAAATCAACCCCTGCCGGACCGGAACCCGGAATTGAAGCTGGACCCTTCCCGGACTCGGACTCGTACTTGGACTCGGATTCGAACTCGGACTTAGACCCGGCCTCAGACCTGGACCCGGACCAGGACACGGACTCGGACTCGTACTCTGATGGCAAAGTCTCGGTCTTAGACTCGGGGTGGCAAGGAAGGACTCCATTTCACCACTGATAATACACGCAGGGAGCTTTCAACCTAAGGGACTTGCCGTAGATTGCTCCAAACCTTTTCTTATTCAAGGATTCATCGCTCATTCGTCAAGTTGATCAATTCACGAGTTCGTTCCCCTTTTGGCTCCAAAAGCCACCCAACCCGTTTCATTCGATGTCTGTCATTACATCATAAGACATTTCTGAAAGTCTCACTAAAGTTCCCCCTATGGCAGCTTTCAATTGCTTGTCAATCATCAAGCTGGTAATACTTCAGCTCTTTTGTTTCATTTCGCGTATTGCTTTATAATTGTTGATGTCTGGGGAAAAGTCTCCCTCGATACAAATTTTCCATCTTTGAGTTATCCGGAAAAGTCCAGGAAGGAGATCATGCCAGTGCCTTCGAATAAAACTCCAGTGCAGTATTTAGATTAGGATACCAAGCTGTGTTTGTATACAGTCATTGATTTGTTGTCAAAACCATTTCCTTCGAAAGCAATGGAGTATAAGGAATAACCTGCTAGTTACTTCAAATGGATTAGAACTCTGCTGCTTCTTAGTACCACGAACTGGCAAACTGTTTGTGTATTCCTTCATTTACGGACCCAATTAAAGGTCTGGCCACAGAGGCAACAATGGGAGACTTTTGGAGTGTCGGTCTTGAGTCAACAGCGCACGCGCAAACCATGCTTGCGCAATTGTGAGCATGCGCGCCTTGTATTGCGCGTGCGTGCACGTGCGCTGTTGACTCAAGACCGACTCTCCAAAAGTCTTCCATTTGACGGACACGTAGATAATTATTAGGAGTCATCATGTTTTTCTTCCTCAATAGCACAGAAAATTGGAAAGACCGGACTGCTCTCTTGGAAGTTTTAAAAAGCTTTTATCGGTGTATTTTAATCGAGCTCAGAAAAACTCAAAGAATCACAGTATAAAGTTCTTATAGAAGGTGCATGGAAGTGAGGGAGGGGGGGGGGGGGGTGCGGGGTTGTAGGGGTGGATAGAAGGGGATTGAGTTATGTATGTAAATGTATTGATATTTACCCACCGTACTCCGCCGTGGTCCGCCTTGCTCCGCACGGCTCCGCACAGCTCCGCAGAGTTCCGTAGAGGCGGATAGACGGGGGTTGGGTTATGTATGTATTAAAATGTATTGATATTTACCCGCCGCGCTCCACCGTGGTCCGCAATGCTCTGCACGGCTCCACGCGGCTCCGACAAGCTCCGCACTGATCCGCTCTTCTCCCCTCTCATCCTTTCTGGTCCGCCTCCGCATCGTTCCGCATCGCTCCGCTCCGCTGTTTTTCAGTTCTCTTTTTTTTTGCTGTAGCAGCATCATTCAATCCGGTATCTACCAGGCAGCTATAGTTACCGTGATTGACTGGCGATTAAACTGCAGTCCTTTTACCCCCATCTACCCCTTTCCCGCCAAAATGTAACGGGAGCAGACGACTTCTTCGGGCCAAAAATCCAAATCATCATCGTATCGTCGTCAGTCTATACATTCATTTGCCACATAGATAAGGCTCCTTCATTCTTCAGCTGAGCTTGATCATCACTCAGCAAACTCATGCAGATTTGTCAAAGCTCCACAGCAGTCCAGACTAATTAATTTTTCTAGAGCATCTTTACGATAATGTAACGATCTCAAACCAATATATAGTGTCCATCTTTTCCATGTCATCTGATAACAATGTAACGCGAGAACACTGTTAGTTAGCAGAGGGCTGGATTGCAGACGACAAATGATGCTCGACCTGGGGTCGATTTCACCAAACACATCGTAACTTATGATCAATCGTAGGACAAGTGATGTATCACATCCCTATACGTAGGATACGATGGGTTATCCTTCGTAACTCGTGTTACGATCAATCGTAGGGCTTCGTGAAATCGGCCCCTGGATGATTTATTCCCAAGGTATTTATAACTTTGTTCAATCCATCATGTCAAACAAAACGTTAATTTTAATTTCTGTTTAAAGGGTATACATTCAGCTTGTTTTCAAAATGCGTTCACTCAAGATGATTATGTGCTTCATAATTTTTAGTTCACCTTCAAGTTGGAGTTTGGAGAACCGGTCTTCAAGTCAACAGCGCGCACGCGTACGCACGCGCAAAACAACGCGCGCATGCTCACAATTGCGCAAGCATGGTTTGCGCGTGCGCTGTTGACTCAAGACCGGTTCTCCAAAGACTCCCATAAATGTTACTCTGAAATTCTCTGTAGAACGGCATTCCAGTTAGGGTTCTAATAGGTAGATACATACTTTGGTAGCATACCGAAAATTAAATGTTCACAGATTCACCTATAACTTACAGGGTATAAAGATGGTGATAGTAGAAACATACCGATAAATTGTCCTGCCTGAAAATACTGTATTTATCCAGAAAAGAGTAAAGCCAATAACCGAAACTATTTTTGATCTTTTAAAGATCAAAGATTTTAAAAATACTGTGGCCGTTTTCACTGTTTTCTCAAAAGGTGTGCACCGTATGGGACTGGAATTTTCACAGATGACTGTTACTGTATCTTTATATGTTTGCCCATGAATCTGAATGTCTTTGAAAAAAAAGTATGGTATATTATCTCTAAAACCTACAGACAAACAAACAAACAAACACACACTCAGACGAACATAAAGCCTACTGTACGTTTTATACCTTATCATCGATACGACATTTCAAAGTCAGTGTTTTATATTATTGTTTCCTCAAGGCAGAAAATGTGCAACACGGGAACCATATACTCGGCTCCCAGCATTTATAAAGCTGACCTATGGAGGGAGAGGGTAGTGGAGAAAATCGATTGGCTCTTGCAGCGGCGTCCGTCCAAAAATGTCTGCCGGGGATAAGTGTCCGTGTACCGGTGGACCATGGATAAATGACGGGGTCAGACCCCGGAGCGGTTTCACGCTCACTGTATGGGGACTAGTACCGAGACGTTAGGGGGCAGTCGTGAGTGCTGAACATCTGCAATGATTATAGGAGGATCTATAAACTTGAAAAGTCCGAGTTGCAGGCTCTTCCGTTGACAGGGTTCTATGAGGGGCCTATTTCATAGAGCTGTTTTAGCACAGAATTTGCTTAAGCATGAAAAGTCTTGCTTGATCAAAGAGAATTGCCAACCAATTTTGTTCATGTGATGTTTACTGCTTTTGACTTGTATTCGACTATTATTTGCTGAGCATGATTTTCACAGTGAGTTTTGGCTGGTATACTGATTTTATCAAGCAAATATTGGTGTTTATGCAGCTAGCTATGACAGTAGCCCATCGTGCTATAGTTAGAAGCAGCTAAAACAGTGTAAATACAACATTGTTGGTGTTTTTTCTTTCGTGGTGTGTTTTCTGCTTTTTCGAGCGGAATAAAGACCAAATATCCTAATTGAAATGTGAATAAAACAAGCCATAAACATTTAAAAGTACTTTTTTCTCTCGTTCGCATAATATATTGTTATTTATCCCTTAGCGGACGTTCGGCTACATTGCGGGTGCAATTTGTGTATGCAATTGGCAGTCTATACGACTAAAATTAGAGTAAGTCGATCTGCCTTGTAATCACGTTAGTTCGTAACCTCTCCTAAACCAAGATGATGCTTAAAATATGTTGCAGTTTATACATAGATGAATTGGGATTAACGCCATTCACTTTTGTCGTGAAGCTCAGCTCCTATTATTTCTTTCTAGTAATGAAACCAAGGGTTGCTCAAAATTGCCATAGGCTCTGTAGCTCGAAAGCCTGATGAAACCTGTTATGGAAAAATGATGAGAAGAAGATACAGTTTTAGAGGTGGGATGAAAACCCCGGAGTAATATTCTGGGTAAAATCCACAGAATCAGGCAGGGACCGAAAACCCAATCCACTTGTGGACCGAGCCCGACTTGAACCAAGTCCGCCAGAGGTGAAAGGCGAAGAAAGAACAGCTACGCCAACCTGACTCCCCAATTTACATGCAAATGTCCGGTACACGGGCTTTTTGACAAACACACCCTGTACCCCCAAGGACCCACCGAGTCAAACGTTCCGTGCATTGGCGAGGGCCAGCCGGCGGGCTTCTTCTGTGACTTTCCGTGGAGAAATGTCATCTTGATGTACGGTAAAAAAAAATGTACGCTAAGCGCACCTCCCTCGTGGTTTGGGAAAGTACTCCTTCGATTAGACGATAATTCTGAACGATTGATTACGATTTCTGTTCGGGGTTAGCTGCGAGAACCAGTTGGAATCCTTACAACAACACTCTAGTCGGCTAAAGGTACATTATAAAGGATTGATAACATACCCAAACGAAAATTTTCACAGTTTTACGTATACCTTTCAGGGTATGAAGATGGTGCTGGTAGAAACATACCGTTGAAATACTTTAGCCTGAAATGGTATGTTTATCCAGAAATTAGTTAAACGACGGAAAACAGTTTTGATCTTCGGGGTAGGATCAAAACCATTCTTTACGTTTTATAAGAAAAAAAAATAATAGTCGCGTTTTTGCTATTTTCTCGTGACTCAGATGTCCGATTGAGCTCAATGTTTCACATGTGTGTTTTGTAATCATGTATACATGTTGGATTAGACAAAGTGCGTGCGCTGTTCTGTGGCCTTTACCAATCATGTATTATACCTTTAAGATAAACTGTGATCTGCTTTACAGATGTACGAATGACCACGACTGTTCCAAGTTTTCGGTGATGTTGCTTCGCAACAGCATATAGGATTTGCTAAGATGTGCGTTTTGGCTGAATTTGGTACTTAAACAGAAGTGAAGGTCTTAAACTTCCTTACACACGTTGTTTCACGTACCTTTGTTAAGCTTTGTTCATCTGGATAGCAAAAATACTGCCGAAATAATCTTGACCCCCTCAGAATCCTTCACGGTTACACCACGCTTTCGAAATGCAACTAAATCGTTCGGTCGAACGACCTTTTTAAAAGACACTTAGTCTTTCCTTGAAACAGACGGCATCTGATGAACCAAGATTTCCCATGGTGACTGTTTGCACTGTTTACGAACTGTTGAGTCAATCTTCTGTCTAAATCTCAATAATCTTTTTGGTGAGACCTTGCAAATCCGGTACGCTGCCTTTAATCAAGAATACATGTCTATCAAATACAAATGCACTACAAATTGTAATTTAGTGAGACGTACATGGTGTCGATTTCATAAAACTTCCGACGCGTCGCAGAGTTAAGACGCATCCTTATTTTATGGACTCATCGCATCTATGCGACCTGTCGCAACCACGACGCGTCGTAAATCGAGTTGCGACGCGTCGCAGAGCTTTATGAAATAGACCATGGTGTTTTAAATGTCTTCATTGTGCATGTTTTGATATACATGTGTCTTAAAAATAATGCAATTGTGCAATATCAATATTTACCTGCAAATATGTGCATTTATATATAAAAACAAACATCAAACATTGGGATAACCAACCTACTAACCAAACCAAACAAAACAAAACAAACTAAGCAAAACGCTTTTCCATCTATTGGCGCACTGGTGTCGATTTCTTTTCTTGATTGGGGGGGATGATTGGTGATTTGGTGTCCTATGCGAGGGAGCGAAGCGACCGAGCGGAGGAGGCTGTGGGAGGTGGGATACCCCTAGCCCCACACATAGGGCTGTGATGGCTCTTTTTTAAAATCTGTCTCTCAGCCTGGTCGCCATTCACAGCCCTACTTCAAGGCATGACTTAAACGCGCAATATCCAAAGTGCAGAATTGTCACAAACTTTCGATTTGAATATCTTCTCAAATAAAGAAGACTGGATAATTTCACTTACACTTTCGTATTCCTCAAACTTTGATTTTTCACACCAGCCCCTTAAAGTTTTTCCAAAACTGTGCAATTTCCCCGTGAATTTCACCGTAAAAATCCCAGGCTGTAGAATTGAATCCCGACAGTGGACGTCGCCATCTTGAAAAATGATGAGCAATGCTTCGTGTGTCAGAAGTCTAGGTACCCGACAGGCGATCACTCCATTGGTTCCCTGCTCATCCCTTATGCAAGAACGGTTTAAATGGGGACCAGTTTTGTATGTCACAAAATTAACATGTGCATGTCTCGTCGGGTGCCCTGAAAAGAGATATATGACGTCATTTTTCAAGATGGCGACGTCCACTGTTTTTTTACGTGTGATTTTTACGGTGAAATTCACGGGAAATTGTACAGTTTTGGAAAACTTTAAGGGGCTGCTGTGAACAATCAAAGTTTGAGGAATACGAAAGTGTAAGTGAAATTATCCAGTCTTCTTTATTTGAGAAGATATTCAAATCGAAAGTTTGTGACAATTCTGCACTTTGGATATTGCGCGTTTAAGTCATGCCTTGAAGTGGGGCTGTGAATGGCGACCAGGCTGAGAGACAGATTTAAAAAAAGAGCCATCACAGCCCTATGTGTGGGGCTAGGATACCCCCTCCCAAACTAGGGACTTTTTGATAAAAACAGAGTCGAAAAGTCGCATTTTAGAGCATTTAAAAATGATATTCAGAAGAATTAAACGGTACAAATTCACTGCGAAGACTAAAAAACAACAAGGATCATGTAGTATTTCTGTACAATAAACTTGAATGACATTCAACCTCAAAATATTGGGGGGGGGGGATGATAATACACGCCTACCCCCCACCCCAAATATTGGGGGATATATCCCCCCCACCCAAACCCCACCCCCCCCCCACCCCCAGGATCGACACCCATTTATAGGCGTTTACGAAACGGAGGTTCAGGCTCCATTTCAGGCTCCGGCTCCATTTCATGAATCCATTCTAAAATAACGGGTAGACCTATCAAAAAAGAGACTTTTGGCTGCGGTTTGGAAGTAGATTATCTGGTTTGAAAAGGAAAACAGAGCTTCAGCTTCAATGAAAATCCACAACCTATATTTTCAGCATATGGATGTCAGAGCTGGAGCCTGAGCCTGAGCCTCGTAAACGCCCATAATCAACTCACTACAGCTCCGTTGGCGCCGCGGGCCTCAAAATAATTTTGAAAGCCGGGTGTGAACACGATGGCGAGGATTAGGAGCGACACGAATTGCCCACAGCAAAATTATAATCATTCACTTCATATAAGTCTCATTCACGAGCCAGGTGATAGGCAATGAATTGGAAGGGGAAAGGTAACATATATTAAAGGGCATATGTACCTGTTAATATATCATCTTTACTGCACGGGTACGTGTAATGGTAATATCATTTGCTAAAATACAAGAGTTAAAGATAGTATCATACGTTGGTAAGCCACCAAAACAGAAATGTTCACAGATTTACGTATATAACGTACATCGTATGAAGATGGTGCTGGTAGAAACATACCGTCAATATTTTTCCGCCTGAAATGCTGTATTTATCCAGACATTAGTCAAACAACTCCCAAAAATCTTTTTGATCTTTTAAAAGATCAAAAATAAAAGAGAAAACACTTCAGAAATACTGAGGTCGTTTTTTTGCTGTTGCTGTTTTCTCAAAAAGTGAGCAACGTATGGGACTGAAATTTTTACAGATTACTTTTACTGTATTTTCCTTGATATTTTTCTTTACGAATCTGTATTTCTTTGACAAAAACCAAAGTATAATACTACCTTTAAAGACATCGAACGGAATACAATTTTATTTTTCGTTTTTGAATTATATCAAAGCTTGCAGTTTAGTTAAATGATCAAACCCAGACAAAATCAGATTATCACCCTTTTAAATAACAGTGTCTCGGTGATTTGGACATGCTCGATTACCCATAATGATTATATTTATGAGAGTGCACACATAAACGAAATGCACATCAAACAGAACGGAAACGATCTTCGGAGCAATTAACAGCGAATAATCACAGACCATGAGATTTGAATGCTGGCTATTAGGGGTAGCATTATGGTAGCCGCACAGAGCGTCAATATTTTATGATTTGTAATTTGTGTGAACGTATGGAAAAGGTGCATGACCGCACAGCAAGAGGCAGGTGTTTTTGATGTTTAAACAAGCACCAAATGAATCCTGTACAAATAAAATGATGTGCGCTTTGGGCAGTTGATGTTGCTGCAAGCTAGAGGCAGCCTTTGAAGTTTTCGCTGGTGCAGATGGTTTTGATTATGTTGCTGCATTTCCTATTTTCTATATTGCGGCTGCTAAACATGGACGGCTGTTGTGTATACTGTATACTGCTGCGGCTGCTGCATTTTTGTTGCTGCTGTTCTTTTCGACTCTGTTGCTGTGTTTGCGGTTGTCTATGTGATGTTGTTGTTGCTTCTGCTACTGACTAATCTGATGCTGCTGCTTTTGCTGTTGAGCTGCTGCTACTGCATGTGTGTTGATGCTGCTATCTCCGACAATGTTGCTGTTTTGTTGCTTTCTATTCTGCTGCTGTTGTTAACTCTGTTGCTGCTGTTGTTTTGCGAATCTGATGCTGCTTTTGCTTTTGTCTATACTGCTGCTGTTGTTGCTTCTGCTGCTGTTGTTTCTACTGCTGTTGCTTCTACTGCTGTTTTCGACTCTGTTGCTGCTTTTGCTACTGTCTGTATTGCTGCAGCTGCTGCATTTTTGTTGCTGCTGTTGTTCTCGATTCTGTTGCTGCGCTTTGCTGTTGTCTATACTGCTGCTGCTGTTGTTTCTTTTGCTGGTGTGCTGCTGCTGCTGTTGTTTTCGACTCTGTTGCAGCTCTTGCTTTTGTCCACACTGGTGCAGTTGCATTTTTGTTGCTGCTGTTTTTGCGACAATGTTTATGTTTTGCTGCTGCCTATATACTGCCGTTGCTGTTTGACTTTGCGGTTTTGCTGCTGCTGCTGTTGCTGTTGCTTCTGCTGCTGCTGTTGTTTTCCATTCTGTTGCTACTTTGATGTTGTCTATACTGCTGCTGCTGCATTTTTGTTGCTGTTGTTTTCGACTATTTTGCTGCTCTTGATGCTGTCTATACTGGTGGTGCTGTTGCTTCGGTAGCTGCTGTCGTTTTCGACTCTGTTGCTGCAATTACTGTTGTCTATACTGCTGCTGTTGTTGTTGCTTCTGCTGCTGCTGCTGCTACCTTTGCTCAGCAAGAAACTCCTTCGGGAAACATTATCAATAAATATGCAAATTATCAAACCTATTTAAGAAATGTACGTATGCAAGTGCAAAATTTCAAATTCGATTAAAAAAACCACGATGTCAAATGTCAGTTGATTTCCATCAATGACGTTAGTAGAAGAATTGCAAGTTCTTTATCGAAATAATTTCCTTTTCCACAAAACAAATACAACATGAAAATGTAGCATTTCGTTCAGGGTCATTCAAATCTGGGAAATGAAGCATACACTTAAAGATAATGGATTGGTTTTCTGTTTTCGAATAATATAATTATTTTATTGTAGGAAAACGCGGCCTGTTTTGTTGATGAAAATGTACTCATTCAATATTGGACATCGTTTTAAGATATTTGTTTAAGTTGATTATTTTTTGTTTATCTGAAGGAAATGTTTGTGCCCGTAGGTCTGTGCACAACGAAGGCCATGCTTATTTTGCCATGCCTTTCCTTTATGCTTATCCAAATTGTAATTGGTATTAACCTACAAATCTTTGGCGTGGATTTGCGGGTCTAATCCCCTGGATCGCCGACAGAAAAGGCGGTCTAAATTGGAATTAGAGTGTAGTCAAGCAATTGAAGGGACACTGCGCTGTTAAAGGTAATATCATACTTTTTGGTTTCTGTCAAAGAAATACATATTCAATATCAAGGAAGATACAGTAACAGTCTGTGAAAATGTTAGTCCCACACAGTGCCCACTTTTTGAGTCACAGTATTTCTTAAGTCATTTCTCTGTTATTTTTGATCATTTAAAGGTCAAAAATAATTGTGTTCACTAGTTTCACTCTTTCCTAGATAAATACAGCAATTCAGGCGGAACAATTGTAACGATATGTTTCTACAATCAACATATTTATACCCTGTAAGTTATAGGTAAATCTGTGAACATTTCTGTTTCGGTGTGCTACCAAAGTATGATACTACCTTTAAGTAGGATTGTTATATCCGTGCGTGCCTTCTTTTCATATGCAATTTCATATGCAATATTTTATTTTCCTGACAGTATAATATGTGGCCAAATTCAACATTAGCAATAGCTGTACAAAATACCTACCACAATTGTTTGTATTTGGTTGTATTGTTTGTTTGTACTGTTTTGTATTATCTGTTCATTACATTCAGCAATTTGAATGTTTATACACTTTGTGTATACAAATGGTTCAAATGGTTTTGCATCGCTATGATGGTTCGCAATAGCTATCGCCATATTGGTAGGCCAAAACTCTGCCAAAAAGAAAGGTCCATAATTTCATCACATTGCCATTTATTTATTAATAGTAATTGTTTGTATAATTTATTCTATTTACTCTTTTATTTCAACAACATCAATCGACCGTGACATTAATAACATACAAATAATCATGGATATGTATATAACACTAAACAAATATGTTTAAAAATCATAGTATTAATCATTCTTGAAAGTATTACGATGAATTGAAATGGAAATAATATACATACTTTATATAATACGCCCACATACTTGCAGAGACGTAAGAGAAGACCCATTTTTTTTATATCGAGACAATAGGCGTACAAAACTAGGTATACACGTGGGACAGTGTTTTTATTGAACGTCTTATATTAAGCAATCTGTTTCCGCAGGTCCAATAACGATTAAAGAGCTTCATTGCTTCATTTGTAAATTGCTGGCCTCATTCAAGAAATTCATTAAAAGAATATTAACAATAGCCGAGGATGGGACCTTAGGGAGACTTTCCCATAGGGTTGTGCACAAACTTTTCTTATCTATTTCTAAATATCCTCCAAACCAATGAACTTAAAATTGTCATATGTTCATATTGAGAGCACTCTCTGTCTTCTATTAAAATATGGACAATACAAATATGTCTTTAAAAGGTAGCTGGTACCTTAGGGGGACATCGAAAAGTCTCCCTTAGTCCCGATGTCTCCCCATTGTCCACTTTTATATGGTAACGTATAAATACCCCGTTTGTAATTATTATAGATCTGATAATAGCAGTGATAACTTTGTGACGGTATATGTACCTTTAAAGGTAGTATTATACGTTGGTTTTTATCAACGAAATACAGATTCATTGACAAAACTATCAAGGAAGATACAGTAACAGTCATCTGTGAAAATTTCAGTCCCATACGGCGCCCACTTTTTGCGAAAACAGTGAAAAACAGCAACATTATTCCTTAAGTCTTTTCTCTTTTATTGTTGATCTCTTAAAAGATCAAACAGATTTTCGGTCGTTGTTTTACTAATTTCTGGATAAATACACCATTTCAGGCGGGAACATTTTCACAGTATGTTTCTACCACCACCATTTTCATACCTTGTACGTTATACGTCAATCTGTGAACATTTCTGTTGTGGTTTTTTACCAAAGTATGATACTACCTTTAATATGTCCTTGCGGCGTCACATTTATTTAATGAAATTTGAATGTGCGCTGTCTTTCATTAGATCGTACACGGTTGACGGACTTGTTTGATGTAAGCCTTGTCCCTCGGTAGAAATGCAAATGGAATGCGTTATGTGGTATACACTGAGTACATGATTGATGTATCATCTATGTACGCATATTGTATGTCACGTTCTCTGATGTTAAAGGTATTTAGGGGGAGACGAATTCACTCAATTCCATATGTGTCGATTTCTTTTCATGATTGGGGGGATGATTGGTGATTTGGTGGTCCTGCGCCAGGGGGCGAAGCGACCGAGCGGGTGGAGGCTGTGGGAGTGGTGATACCCCCCTCCCAACACCAGGGACATAAAAAAAAAAAACAGAGTCGAAAAAACGCATTTTATAGCATTTAAAAACGAAGCATGCTATTTTTTCATTATTTTGTTGGTACTTCAGATATTTTGTCGGTATTTTGTCGGTGAAAATCCACGCCTTCCCCCTACGTCAAATATTTAGGGGGATATATCCCCCCCCCCCCACACACACACACACACCCCTCCCCGGGAACGACACCCATGCTCAATTCAACAGTAAAAAGAGTACTTACTTACTGCTATTGCCCCAACAACAATAGGCAAGAATTTCGACGACATTCTGTAGAAATGGGGTTGATTCAAGACAGAAAAATTATTCATTTGTATAGTTCCCCTCACAAAGGGTATCCGTGCTATACCGTTACACAGGATGATAAGTATACCGCGCTATCCTATTAAAAGGCTATTTGCTCCAGTCCACTTTAGAAAATCTTTATAATAGTATTATGCTGACTTTTTTTTCAATCCTTAAATACTAAATACTTATAGAGATTCAATTTGTTTGGTTTATATCCTGACCTCTCTATTTCAGACGGCTGTTTCATGTGTGCATATATCAGCAATGCTGCTTTGATTTCACAGTGCATGCAAAGCATAGGGATGGATGCATAGAACAGTCGCAGGGTTATTATACATAATGTGTTGTGATGGTGTGTCGTGGGTCAAATCGTAACCGACATTCTACCCATGAAGTAAAAAGGAATGGGAAAGAAAACAAGCCTGTCAAATATGAAATCAAAAAGGCGACCTTTCAATCATGCATACATATATGACGGTTGCAAACGATTAATCAATAATATTGTGACTGCAGCATTTTTACGTGAGATATATGAGACATTTTCAGCACGCTCGCTTGTGATGCATACATATCATGTGTCAAATTTATCACTGTGAGTTCGTGTTGATGATGAAAAACATCGTTTTTGTGTCTTTTCGCCTGTTTCATATCATTTGACAACAAAACGCTAGGATTAATAATGTAGCTTCGTGTAATTCATACACGTGAAATGTGACATTTCTAAATGTTTAAACACACAATAATATACAGCGTTTCGCACTAATGACGGCACACCACGTGCGACGCGCACAAAATACTTCCACTCACCACACGTTTGCATGGCCACGTTGCAATGTTTGTCTGAGGTTCTATTTTTAGAACAAGTGCGCAGCGCTATTGATCTTTGAAGGTAAATACAGGATTGGAAACATACCCAAACAAACATTTCCACATATACGTTTAGGATATGACGATGGTGCTGGTAGAAACATAACCTTTGTTAAAACAAAGACCAACAATAGTTTTGATCTCGGAGTAAGATCAAAACCATTCTTTATGTTTTTTTTAAATAAGAGTCGGGTTTTCGCTATTTTCCCGTGACTCATATGTCCGATTGAGCTCAAATTTGCACAGGTTTATTGTTTCATACATACTGGATCAGACAGTTGTGAGTGCCGTTCTTTGACCATTACCAATTATGTATTGTATCTTTAATTGTAACTATGACACTTGTCGATTGTCACTTAAAACAAAGCATAATTTAGTAGTCTTAACATCTAGCTAAGCATGTGAAATGGCTTTAAAGTGCTTTAAACGCTGCTTTATTGGAATTGGTTTATTGGTAAATTAGAGCTGCTTTCAAATCTGATGTCTAGAGCTAGGTCTAGGTCTTTGTTCCATTGGACATACGCGGAGACACCATGGCAATAGACATAGCCTTACTATATTTTATGTGGTTCTTTAAACACAGCGCATGGGCTCCAATAAGTTATTGGGTAATGAGCGATATTATGTGAGCAAATAAATCGAGCATTGAAAATTGCAACAACGCGTGCATATAAACGCACAAGTGAAGAATATGGCGCGTGTATAGCACAATGCACATTCTGCAATATTATTTACACACCATGGAACTAGAGTATACAGTTTATGTTTAAAGGTAGTATTATACTTTGGTAAGAAACCCAAACAGAAATGTTCACAGATTTACGTATAACTTACCGGATATGAAGATGATGATGGTAAAAAACATACCGTTAATTTTGTTCCGCCTAAAATTTTGTATTTATCCAGAAATTAGTAAAACAACGACCGAAAATCGTTTTGATATTTTAAAAGATACAAACAAAAGTAAAAGAAAAAAACTAAAGAAATACTGTGGCTGTTTTTCACTGTTTTCTCAAAAGGTGGGCACCGTATGCGACTGTAATTTTCACAGATGACTGTTACTGTATCTGTCTTGATATTTTTGCCCATGAATCTGTTTTTCTTTGACAAAGTATGATATTACCTTTGAAGATAAATCACCAATATTGCTGTATAGAAGCCTGCTTTGTAACGTCATATGTTTTCCTTTGCAATCAAAATATTCCGAGTCATTTCCTTATTACTATACCTCATGTGCCGTTAGTCTAAAGGGCAACATTGTCCTAGCTTCGACTCTTACAAATTCGAGGATCGTCTCAGATTTCCAAAAACGGAGGCCATTAAAAGACCAAGTAACATTTTGGCATTGCTTATTACTGCGCTGCAACCCATTACGCTGGTTATAATTTTATTTGCAGAATGAAAGGAAAATGTTTCTCCTTTTTGAAGAATGTCTGGAACTGATTGCTTGTCAATTGCCCTGTGACGTCGCATTTGGGCTGCCTGTTTGGTATCCAATGTGTTTGTAGCCAGCATTACATCACATGGGGGAAATTACATAAAGCTGTATAAGAACAAAAGTCGCTTCAGCACGAGACGTCTTCCTTGATCAAACAAAATTGGCAACCAAATTTCCATGTGATATTTACTGCATTTGACTTGTATCAGGCCACTGATCATACCATTCACACGTAGTTTTGGCTAGCATACTGATTTTATTTACCACGTTTTTGGCGCTTAAGCAAATTAAGGCTCGTAAGCAGCTCTATGAAATTGGCCTCAGTTTACGAGTAAGAACTAGCACCGGAAGGTGTGTAAAGTATGCCTCTGTTATTGCTTAAAATTAGTACAGCATTGGTATTAAAAATGCATGATATGCCGTAAAGCAGCACTACGTAAATTCAACCACTCCTAAAAAAGCTCTTGTTCAAGTTATGTGTTGATGTGGTATATAATGTGTTATCATGGCAGTGACGTAACTATACGGAAAACGGCGTACGGGCCAAGCGCTAAATCATGCCACTCTAATTCCAACTTCAGATGGCAATGACAAAAGAAATTATGACAATAATGAAAACATGTCTTTGTTCAAACTTCATCGGATTAGATTTCCAATAACTTCAACAGAACAGCTCTCCTTATTGCATTTGCGTTTTTTGAGCCCCCTACTTGAAAATTGTCGCCCGGGGCACGTGCCCCTGTTTCCCCATCTAAAACGCAACTGTATTATGGGTTCCACAAGCCAAACGTTTTCTCCTCTATCTGCTCTTTAAAATAAGCGAAACCATTTTTCAGCATAGGGCCTACACGATCATTTAGAATGACTTTATGACTACGATTGAGAAATATCGACGTCGTTTGCATTATCATTATGACATCGAGACAAGTTTCTGACAAATGTGCAAAGTAGGAGAGCCCATTAGCGACCTGCCGTCAAGACGACGGTGAGAATACGACAGCTGTCATGTACATCCACGCTTTAAAGTGGACGAACCATTTGCCATAATTATATACGTGCATGGTACAGATTGTTGTAAAAAGTAGTTTACTCAGTCTCTTTAGAGGCCCAGATCACTTCCCTGTAGGATATAGCATTACTAGTATTTGTTATCATTTGAACTACTGGACATACATTGAAGCACCTGTCTAGGGTAGGTAAATCGGTTTTCTTTGCTGAAGGTAATAGGAGATTCTACTGTTTATTGACCTGTAGGGCCTATTATACACATCGTGTATAGCTCTTTTATTTGAATTCCCAATTCCAAAAATAGCGTCTTTAATGCGACACTGCATAATAGAACGGGACATTCTTTACAGCTATTATTGATGTTGTACACAGTTAAACTAGGAGAAGCAGATTCTCCTTTTGGATAATTTCCTCACTTATAGCCCCTTAAAGGAAAATCGGTTTTCAGGTTGGAAAAACCGTTTTAACTCGCTAAGGAGCTTCTGTCCAAAATTATGTTTGGAGTTTCTGTTAGGGTTGGGTCATATTCACAGCCAAGCAGTAAACATCCAAACAAACAAACAAACAAACAGCTAGACGAATTAACAAGGAAACGTGCGAAACAGTCGAACAACATAATATCCATTCAGCCCAACAAACGGACCAAAAGCCAAGCAGACATAAAATCCAAATGAACAAAAGGCTCAAACAAACTAAAACCACCCAGAAGACAAACAGCCAACCAGCCCAATCATCTGATACAGGTAAACCGCCCAAAGCAAAACCGATAAACAAACAGCCAAAGAAAATAGACAACCAGCCAGACAGGCAAGCAAAGAAGCAGCAAATCAGCCAATCAGTCAAACTTTGTATTGTACTAGTATAAGTCTCTGAGTGTATTTTGAGGCAAACGGCCTGGCATGTAGCGTGTCAGATATCGGGTTAATCTGAACCTGTGGGCTTTCCTCGAAGCGCTGACTGCTAGAATAACCTCCATGAAATCTATCTCACGTCACCGATCGCTCCAGCGAGTGTGATGTGGGGATTCGAGGTTTTATTTACTATCTTCGGCCACGATCTATGAGCCACCATTTATCTGATGGCAAACATACGAGGGAGAATGATTTTGTTTTTCCGCTTGATCGACTACTAGGAGGATAGCCTCAAGACTCCTGTCACCGATGCCGTCAGTTTTACCGACCGCGACCCCATCGCCTGAAATTATTTTTCTTCACACTTAGTAAAGGCATGAGACAACTCGGGAAACGAAAACAGCAGAACAAATTGACATACGGAAATAGAATCTGAAGCATTAGCCTTGAATTAAATGTCAGCAGATTATTCGCTTGCCAAATACAGAGTGGCACATGGAGTGGCAGAAGCCCAAGGTTGTCCAGGTAAATCTAAGTATTCATCAATCATTTGTCAATAATACTTAAGAAGTAGATGCAAATAAAAAAAGAATAAGTCAAAATAAGTGATAATCATGTCAACTGAAGATTTAGTTAAACTGCCTCAAATCTGACAGCCTGTCGTTAACTTCCCATGTTATACTGGTTTTGAAACTGCACTTTTAATCCGCTTGAATGAGGTACAAAGGACAGAAACTTTTGTCATCCGGCGATTCATTTTTCCTCTTTTTGCTGCTGCTGCTACTGCTGTTGTTGCTGCTGCAGTTCCGATTGTTGTTATTGCTGTAGTTGCTATTGCTGCTGTTGCTGCAGCTGCTACTGCTGTTGCTGCTGCAGCTGACGTTGTTGTTGCTGCAGTTGCTACTGCTGCTGCTGTCAAAAGTGTCCATCTACTTCCGGGTGAATAATCTGCGTGGCTTGTCCAGGTTGGTTAAAAGTTTCAATTTATGGAAGTATCTGAAGATATAGACCTTTCTTTTGCAACGTCACAGACCGAGTTTTTGCCAACCAGCATGGCGGAAACTATGGCGAGCCATCAAAGCCAGGCATAAAAATTACCACATATTTCATCAAATTTGTTCACAACGTTTCATAAAAATTAAAAGATATTTCTGAATGTAATGGAAACAACACAAGCAATGCTGGTATGCATTTTGTACAGCTTTGGAAAGTTTGCAAAAACGTTGAAGTTGGTCACGCCGTTTGTCAAGAAGACGAAATGATTTGCAACCTTTGGCCGCCCATGCCAACCACGGGCCAGTGTTTGTAAATAAAAAGAAAGATCTATAATTTTCAAACCTTACTCCACCAATGCAAGTACAGCATTACATACAACAGTATTTCCCCCTTACATATACACTTTAAAGTGTGTGTTACATATCACATTATAATATAGCTTCACTTGCAGACTTAATTAAATTATAGCTGATTTATTGCAGTCTATGGAGACAACATTTTGCAACTAGTTTGTACCACATGCCTTTTCCGTGCCATCTGTTGTACAATTTTTTTTCTAGCCTGAACGTTTAATATCTCATTTGAGAAATTAAATCATATTTAGTACTTCTGCATATAGAGTCAACATTTATTATACAAATGTATTGATTACACCTAGCGAAGCTTATCTTTTACTAAAGGGGATCGTCCTTCAGATATTAATGCTGTTTGTCAGCATAAGCACACAGCGGTAAAGAAGCTTGTGAAGGTGGTCTAACGCTGGGACATTTGCAGCCTTTTAGGGTAGATTTTTCGCGTTATATCTTTCATTAAAAGGATGTTCTTTAAAGAAGGGCGGTTTTAAGCTCCCCCAAGCATAGGCTTTGAGAAAGATCCTGCTCGTATCGGGACGTCAGACCATCCAAATAATAGCACTCCGCACTTGAGCTAAAAACAGCACATACCGGATCTCAGACAAACATTGCGACCATGCAAACTCGTGGTTGGTGTGCTTGTGTGCATGCATGGAGTCAATGTTTGTCTGACATCCGGGGACTTTGTACAAGCGTGCTAGCCAAATCACTCGAGTTACCTCATTATGGCGAAGCGCTATTAGATAAAGAAGGGCTTGAACTATCCTCAACCTAGACTTTGGGAAAGATTCTGCTCGAATCGAAACGTCAGGCCATCCAAATAATTAGAGAAAGAAGGTCTTGAACTATCCTTAGCCTAGACTCTGAGAAAGATCGTGCTGGGATCGAAACTTCAGACCCTCAATTTAAGGATAATCCTTAGAGAGAAAAAAGAGCTTAACCTATCCCCAGTGTAGGCTTTGAGAAAGATGCTGCTCGGATCGAAACGTCAGACCCTCCAATATCTCAGACCAGTTTCATATCTCATATCTCATTTGATTATACCGTTTACAGTAGTTTTATTGTCAGGATATCTCGTTTATTATTTTACAAATGACCAAAACGGAAAGAACAGGTAGCTTCCGTTCTTTGTGCATAGATGTTTCTCTTCCCCATTCTCTTATAGCTGCGGTCCAGGAGTGGGATCAGTCGATGGGTAGCCGTTTCAATTATTTCACTCGTTTGCACTATTATGGTCATCTTGGGTATAATTGGCAGATAAATTTTAATAATACACGATATATTCAACCGATGGAGTGACAAAGGCCATTAGGGGCCGTCCATAAAGTGCGTATGCACGAAATGCCGACTTATTACCCCCCCCCCCCCTTCTGTACGCATGTACGCAGTGCCCCCCCCCCCCCCCCCACCCCGTACGCATACGCATTCAACATGAGGTTTTTCACTTGTCGTGGTACCTTGCTTTAGCATGTACAGACGTATTTACAAAAAAGGAAACAAAAGGAAAAAACAGAACAATTCTCGCATTTTCCCTCTCTTTTAGAGCGATATGATTATTCAAATTATTCCCTTGCGTACAGTACGCATTGGCCTCAACCAACCCTCCTCCCACCCCACACCGCTGTACGCATGGCGTACGCATCGGTAACAACCACGTCCGACCCCCCCCCCCCCCCCATCCCTTCGTGCGTACGTACTTTATGGACGGCCCTTTATGCCAAAAAAAATACTGCTCATCGGTCCTTATAATTATAGATGTCTAATGTTTGTTACCTTGAAATATAGCCCATGTGTTGAACATTATTAAAAGGTGATTCATAATATGATAATATATGTGTTGAGCCATTGTACAACTGAAGCCATGATGAGATGTTAATCAATTTTGTTACACAGGCTTGTGTTAACAATGTTAACAGTGTTAAAGATTTTATCAGTGTTAACGATGTTAACATTGTTAGCAATGTTAACAGTGTTAAAAATGTTAACAGTGTTAACAATGTTAACAGTGTTAACAATGTTAACAGTGTTAACAATGTTAACAGTGTTAACAATGCTAACAGTGTTAACAATGTTAACAGTGTTAACAATGTTAACAGTGTTAACAATGTTAACAGTGTTAACAATGTTAAGAGTTTTAACAATGTTAACAGTTTTAACAGCGTAAACATTTTTAACAATGTTAACAGTTTTAACAATGTTAACAGTTTTAACTAAGTTAACAGTTTTAACAATGTTAACAGTTTTAACAGCGTTAACAGTTTTAACAGCGTTAATATTTTTAACAATGTTAACAGTGTTAACAATGTTAACAGTGTTAACAATGCTAACAGTGTTAACAATGTTAACAGTGTTAACAGCGTTAACAGTTTTAACAGCGTTAATATTTTTAACAATGTTAACAGTGTTAACAATGTTAACAGTTTTAACTAAGTTAACAGTTTTAACAATGTTAACAGTTTTAACAGCGTTAACAGTTTTAACAGCGTTAATATTTTTAACAATGTTAACAGTGTTAACAATGTTAACAGTGTTAACAATGTTAACAGTGTTAACAATGTTAACAGTGTTAACAATGTTAACAGTGTTAACAATGTTAACAGTGTTAACAATGTTAACAGTGTTAACAATGTTAACAGTGTTAACAATGTTAACAGTGTTAACAATGTTAACAGTGTTAACAATGTTAACAGTGTTAACAATGTTAACAGTGTTAACAATGTTAAGAGTTTTAACAATGTTAACAGTTTTAACAGCGTAAACATTTTTAACAATGTTAACAGTTTTAACAATGTTAACAGTTTTAACAATGTTAACAGTTTTAACAATGTTAACAGTTTTAACAGCGTTAACAGTTTTAACAATGTTAACAGTTTTAACAATGTTAACATTTTTAACAATGTTAACAGTTTTAACAATGTTAACAGTTTTAACAATGCAGACAAGCAGACAAGCATGAAACAAAAAACACTAGTTCATTGTAACACAACACATGTTTCTTTTAAAGTGAATTATATTCTCTTTATTGTTTCTCTAGCTGTGCTGACATTTAATTAACTGTCGTTTGTCATAAGATTAACAATAAATTACAGATTGTTAAGAATAACATCAAGCACGCCGCTTATAAAAGAAACTAATTTGAGACGAACATGGAACCTAATTATAACAATTTGTCACTATAATGGCCTTAACATATACAGCTACCGACATCATGAATTGAATATGGGCTGAGCATTCTTCCTGAACGCTCGAAATTAACATAACCATCTGCGCTACCCGCCATTATGATAAAGGGGCAATTACCGTTTAAAGGTACTATCATACTTTGGTAGGAAACCGAAACAAATCTTCACAGATTTACCTATAACTTACAGGGTATAAAGATGGTGATGGTAAAAAGTGTTTCTGCCTGAAATTATGTATTTAACCAGAAAAAGAGTAATAACTAATGCCTGAACAAAACAGAACAATTTTGATCTGTTAAAGACAAAAATAACGATGAAAATATTTTAAAAATACTGTGGGCGTTTTTCACTGTTTTCTCAAAAATTGGGCACCGTATGAGATAGACAATAATTTCACAGATGACTGTTACTGTATCTTCCTTGATATTGTTCCCATAAATCTGCAATTCTGTCACAAAAGAACAAAGTACGATATTACCTTCAACGGGAGGGGAGTAGACATTTCTGAAGCGAAAGAAATTGGAAAGGCTCTCTAGAAATTCGCTTTGAAAATACCAAGGACGGTTCATTCAAGCACTTCTTTTCACATAAACTTGATTCCGACTAGCTTATGCAAAGGTCATTTTGTTTTCATTTGAAATTAACTCCATGCATCTGATTGGCACCTTGGCAGTTATTTTCGGCCAAGGTGTGAAATTAAAGCTCACAAAGCCTTCAGTTCTCGTTAAAATATGCATTTTTTATGTAAGGTTCTTCTTCCGAGTCGGCGTCAAACCAGGCAATACATCTTTAATAATGACTGCTCGGGGTGGGAGTCACACGCCGTGTCAGTCTGACATTTACCGCGTGGAACGATCTGCGAATCCTTCCCAAACACGCCACGTCAAGCTCAAGGTGATCACGACAGGCCAAATAAATTTTGTGGAAAGATGGGGGGGGGGATGTTCACAAAGTCGCATTTGACCATAATCGAAGACTTCAAAAAATCGTTCTACTCAGTGCCCATTAAAAAAAAAATTAAGGTAGTATCGTACTGAAACAGCAGATTAACTTTACGGACGCAGCCAGTGAATTTGGGACACGGCCTGACAAGGTACAACGATGATAATGGGTTTTTTTTTCTGCCGGAAAAGCTGTATTTATTCTGTTGATCATTTAAAGATTACAAATAAGGATTTTCTATTGGAGTTTTCACTGTTTTCTCAAAACGTGGGCACCGTATGTGACTGCAATTTTCACAGACGACTGCTACTGTATCTTCCTTGATATTTTTGCCCATGAATCGGTATTTCTTTGACAACAACCAAAGTATAATATTACCTTAAACGAGGCTTTTTTTGTTACCAATATACCCTATGCTAGGTCAAGTAAGTTTACTATATCTTGGATTCACATTATGAAGCTGATGTACATATTTGGTAAATTAATACCGATTAACACGAATATGGCACATTGCTCTGACATTTTGGCACATAAACTATGGGGTAACAAATACGGTCTATTATAGTTATTAATGATATTATGTATGGTGTGTATTTACGAAAAGGCAACATCCGGTAGGCCCATCATGAACACAACCAAAACACATCATAATCAAATAATTTTTTTCCCCTGCGTTTTCAAAACTCATTCAAAATTAAATAATACAATTGTTATTTTTATACATAGGAACATTCACTGTCGGCCATTTTGAGTTGGATGAAGATTCGCAGTAGCGCTATGGAAAATGTTTTAAGTAGGAATGTGTTACGTAATTTGTAAAACCCACGTAGGTTGTATTCAAAATGGCCGAAAAGGAAACTAACACACGTTATGTTCGACTATGTTGTGCACAAGGACAAGAAACTACATTGTTAACCCTCTTCCCCCCTAAAAAAATTACAACACTTATGTAGATGCAGGGTCAACTCAGCTGCGAAAGTTTGGAATCGTTTCTAACATAACTAGCTATTTACAATTTACAAATAGACGAAAAGCATAACATCCAACTACAGGTACACAAACCACATTATACCACATAATTGATACATCCTACTATAATTCATAAAGTCCCTTCATTTAATGCAATAACAACATGAATACTGACTGTGAAAAGGGTGAATTATTTATGATACAGTATGCGGCAGTGTTGGAATACTCGTACTCGTACTCGTACTCGAGTACAACTCGAGTACAGACAAATACTCGGCCCGTACTAGATAAAAAGTACTTTAAAATAAAATGTACTTGGCCCGTACTCGATTCCATGTACTCGAATTTGGGGATTTTTGTTACAATATCACGGTTGATAATGTTGCCGATTTTCGATAAATTATACAATGGGAGTATGAAGATCATCGGGAGTTTAGTATCAAATGGAGTAAGCAGCACAGTGTCAATTGCAGGGTTTTTAAAAAACATTAATTTCTGAAAAGAGTGTTACAACATATTCAACTTCCAATTATAATCATCTTTGTGAAACAAAATGCATTTTTTTTTGCATTGTGCGTTGGTACTGTATTCGGACGTGGACTCAGACTTTGGTACTCGGACTCGGCCCTGTGCTCGATCTTGAATGTACTCGGACTCGATACTTAGGACTTGGACTCGACAGCAATGTACTCGGACTCGGCCCAGTACTCAAACCTTGAAGTACTCGGAGTACTCTGTACTCGGATCTCAGGACTCTACTCCAACACTGGTACGCGGTGACGTTGTGAAATAATCAACTATACGGGAAAGCACACGAGAAAATTCAGGGTCTTGTAAACTGATGCACACCCAGGGGCCCCAAGAGTAACAACGGGGCAACTGCCGCAATAACCTAAAGACAAGGGACGTAAAACTAGGGGGCACGGGGCAAGTGCCCCGGGGGCACTTTTTAGCGGCGCAAAGAACGCAAAGTAACAAAGGTAGATGTAATGTTCATGTTATTGGAAATCTAATCCAATGAACAAACAATAATTGACAAAGGCGTATCCTCTTTGAGTGATCCCAATGTACCGTTCTAAGGCTGTGTATCAATGAAATGATCCTTGGGGTATGGCGGCATGTGCGTGGTTTCATGGCTTCTGACTGCCAAACGAACAAAGATAATTGACCATTTGGGTACCACCAACGTAGAAGTGGCTCAGTTAGTAGAGCGCCTGTACGGTATTCAGAAGGTCGCTGGTTCGAATCACGCTCCATTAAAATGTTCGGCTTTATTCACTTTCCAATGACTTTAAAATTCAGTCAGTTTCCCTTGAAGTTATTTTATTATAATAATTTACAAAGAAAGATTTTAATTTGAAATTGAGTTTTTTTTCATTGGCATCGGATGTTGATATTAGGGGCGCAATTTTAGCGCTTGCCCAGGGTGCCGTTTCTTATGTTTTTATATCCAGTTCTTATATGTGTCTATTTGTAGCACCAGAACTGTTGTGACAGAAACAGCAGTCGCATTACGTCCTTGCAACAGTTAAACATTCTGACACGGCCTACGATCGAAACCCCTCTGTTGTTTTAAGTTGAAAGGGTTAATGGCGCGTGTGGGGCAGACGTCGCGAAAGACCTTGCCGCAAGCACAGCCATGAATCTTCGCTTGATCGAGTCACCGCGACTTTACGCCGGAACTACATGCAAAGTCACGACTTATGCAGCTTACTGTGTGATTCAATAAATACCCAACAGTAGGTCAGACGTCAGAGCGTATAAAATCAATTGCGTGAATGTTTCCGGCGCTGATCGGGGGTTAGCAAAGGATATTTAGAGTGCAAAATCACTGTGCAATTCATTCAAGTTACTTATCATTTTCGAAAATCATACCGAACCTAACTTTCATAGAAATGAATGTTCACCATGGAAGTTGACTTGTTTCGCTTTTATGCCGGATTTGTGCATGTGTCCACAGTGTTCAGTTTCGCTTGTTCTAATGGGAGACTTTGGAGAACCGGTCTTGAGTCAACAGCCGCGCACGCGCAAACCATGCTTGCGCAATTGTGAGCAATGCGCACGTTGTATTGCGCGTGCGTGCGCTGTTGACTTGAAGACCGGTTCTCCAAAGTCTCCAATTGTCATGATTTTTTAGTTCAATTGCGAAGGACGTGAATGTCGAAAATATTGTGAAATCCAACAGTCGCAATTCATGCTGCAAAGGATCGCCCCACCTATGTTTGGCTTCGCGCGTCGTCAATGGGAGACGTTGGAATAATGTAATGCGCGCCCCTAGTGTCATGTGTCATGGCGACCACCACATCTTGGCCTGGGTACGAAACCACACTATAGCGTGTTTATGCTAGTCGGTCATGCATGATGTACGTCTCTACGTCTGATGGTCGTTAGGTAACATGTCCCAGTAATTACGTCCGTCAAAACCACTGAATGGTTGTCAGTCTCAAGTCTAAGTGCCATCGAGAGAACACGGATGGATTAAGGATGAGCAAGGCTCCAAGCGCGCTGCTACTCACTAAAGGGCGGTTTGCACGAGACAAGCGAACGATTTGCGAAGAATTTGTTCCCGCCGAAAAAAAACGAAGCGCGCGAGCCAAGACCAAGACGACTAGCGAAGACCCAAGATGGTTAGACGTTGTTTTGCGCGTGCGTGCGCGTGCGCTCTTGACTAAAAGACCGGTTCTTCAAAGGGTGCATTCGTTTAGCTCCCCCGGGTCGACACCAGTCAACCTCGTCCCATTCTCTCGGTTGTTTTGTAGAGTATAGTACGACCATTCCCAGTAAGGGCTGACATGTATGAGCTCAACGAATGCAATCAAAATCTCCCTTTGAATTGAAAAGCATGACAATTGAAACAAGCGAAGCTGAACACTGTGGAGACAAGCACAAATCTGACATAAAAGAAAAACAAGTCAATTTCCGTGGTGAACATCAATTTCTATGAAAGTTAATTAGATATGAATTTCGAAAATCATAAGTTATGTGACTGAATCCCAAAAGGAAATGTGACCCATCGATTATCGTACTTTAAATATGTTTTGCTCTTTACAAATTTATAGTTTTTATTTTCATTTTCTATTACATCCTACTGATTTGTGTCAATGAATAATTGGCGGGCGGCAGTTATATGATCATCGAACCGATTCAAAATAGAAGATTACGAATTTGGACGATTCCAAATATTGCGCTACCAAGAGTTTGCAACTCGTCGGCCAATCACAATTCAAGGAATTTCCACTTGATTTCATGCTTAGTTGTTAGTACTTTATATATAACGCAAGGGCGTAGTCGAATAAAGTTGTTGAAGTCCGTCGCTACACCAATTGAGCCTATACGCTTGAGTAAATAATATTATACTGCGTCTTGAGATACAACACCGCCTCAAAGGGCGTCTGGAGAGAGTAGGCAGATTCATTATGATTGGGCAAAGCGTTGGAAACTCTTGGTGGCGCACTCTTCGGAATCGTCAGTATTACGAATCAATTGTTTGCTTCCAAACATCCTTACCGATGTTGGTATTAAGAGGTCACATGTTACAGAGGCAAGGCAAACATACCAAAACAACTTGACAATATTGTTTTGGTTCGCTAAATCAAGTATTCCAAAGTTTGGGCAACATCTTAAAATGTCAATACTGCACTGCACAGTCAAACGTGGGCAAAACTTTCTGTTCAAGTAACGCGTGGGAGAAACACTCGCGGACAACAACGTGTAAATTCCGCAGTCAGGATTTCGCCTTGTAATCAAAACTGAAAGAGCATGTCTCATTTTTGAAACTAAACTCGGAATAACAGTCAGAGCCTGATCCTTTCCTTCAGCTAGAATGGATTTTTGTTAAGTCCCTCTAGCCTAACATGACGTCTGTGAACTAGGAAACAAAATAAGCCATCGTGCAAGCCGAGTCATCTTACCATTATTCAACACCAGGCCAACAGACTAAGTGGCGATATTCTTTTTGCCCGTGAAAAACGATCAATCTATTTTGCCACCTCTAGCGAGCCAAGCCAAAGCCCCGCCCACACATAATAGCGAGGTATGCCTTCCGTAGCATAATTAAAGCCGTGCTGAACAACGAGTATTTCTCACACTAATTCGAGTCTGAAACTCTGAATTAAAGGGTTGGTGCTACATAGAATGACAACAGGAAAAGTGATCAAAATTATATTAAGCACTAAGCCCAATCCATCTTAATTTCAGACTCATGTTAATAAAAAATCCAAAACTCCAAAACCTAAAGCATGAAATTACATGTCTTGCTCTGTGTGTGCAGTTCACACAACATCACACCATGGGTAAACGGCACGTTAAAGCGAATGCGTGCCAAACGTGTACATGCCAGGTTTCTCCTAGGTCTAAGAAGCACGTACGAGTAAATGATTTATTTGAACCAGTCATCTGTCAAATCTATTCTAAATGCTGCACGCATGCATGAAGCCAAGAAATAATATGGTGCGATTTTTAGGCGGGAAATGTCAATATTCTACATTACTGCTTTAACTTTGAAACTACACGCACCTTGCTTTGAATGTTGAATTCAGTACGTTCGGTCGCGGCGTTTGCGGCGGATTATGGTAAAAGCAAAGTAGAAAGAAACTCCATTGGGAACTATTGGGAATGCATTCTCTTGCCCCAAAACGGCTGATGAATTTAACAGTGCTTCACAAAAAAATATCCCCCGCGCAATAAAGATGCAAGATTTTAGGGCGAAAACTGCAATGACGGTCGTGTAGATTGAACTACCTATAGTAAATATTGGTGAAATTCCCCATAAGCGTTTAATTGCTCTTGAATATGGTTAAATCATACACATTTAAAAAGTGTGGCTCTAAATTGCGATCAGTTAGGTCATACAGGTAGAAATAGAAAACAAATTCTACCTCCATGGTAAGGTGTATGTATATTCATTGAAAATTTATCATAAAATTAGCACTTTCAAGCAATATCAAGGACATGATCATTTAGAATGTTAAAAAAGGAACACATATGTGTCCTCAATCGATGTGTGGTCTTGACAATGCCTTGGGCAAAACACGTGTGCAGTAGAGCAGACGCAATTTACCTAAATGAGCTTAGAAGGTCGCAACAATGGATTTTGTATTTCATTCTAATTTGGATATGGCAGGAGACGCGTCGGTAGGCAACAAAGGGCAGTATAAGCGCCGATGGAGGCAGATCAATTTGAAAGAGTGAGCTTCGACGTAACCTTGAGCTACACGAGCAATTGAAGTCAGCCGCTGCGGTTGAAATATTTTGCTATTTTTTATTATCATAATTTGTTTTTCTTTCCATTTTCATATTTAGTTTCATTGTGATCCCACATTGATTACTGGGGACATAATCAACATAAAGTCATGCGGTATTACTTAAAAGTAGTATCATCCTTTGGTTGTTATTAAAGAAATACAGATTCATGGTCATAAATATCAAGACAGATACAGAAACAGTAATCTGTGAAAATTTTAGTCCCATACGGTGCCCACTTTTTACGGAAACAGTGAAAAACTGCCACAGTATTTCTTAAGTCTTTTCTCTTTTATTTTTGATCTTTTAAAAGATCAAACAGATTTCCGGTCATTGTTTTACTAATTTCTGGATAAATACACCATTTCAGGCGGATAAATTTAAACGGTATGTTTCTACCACCACCATCTTCATACCCTGTAAGTTATACGTAAATCTGTGAACATTTCAGTTTTGGTCTCTTACCAAAGTATGATTATACCTTTAAATTGGGAAATGTATATATTTATATATGTACGCGGCCGCGGCAGCAATTTTTCCGTTATAAGGTGACAATTTAATAGGGTTGTGCACAAACTTTACTTGAATTTGACGTATATTCATATTAAAAGCATTATCTACATTCTGTTAAAATTTGGACGGTAAATAATGTCTTTAAAGGTTTACCGTAATCAAAACTCATCTGAAGTTAAATACATCTGTATTGTTATAAAACTCAACCTGTCTATCATTGTTTGTGCTTAAAGATATTGTATATAGAGAAAGGAGGTATTTTAGACCCATAATTGAGCACCTCACTTTTCGCGACGGAAAACCTTGCTTACGTCACATGCAGAACGCCACCCAGTATGCTGTGGTGCGAGCCTATACTAGTTCTGTAGGTGACGTCACACGCTATTGTTGTGTGGATCGGTTCCAAGGGGGACTTTTTTAGGAGGCGGGGCATATATGTAGTGATTTTGTAACTTTTTGGTCAAAATTAAGAACTTACGTATCAATATAATTTAAAAGGTCAGGAGATATGTATTAAGCAATAGATTTACAGCACCCTCTTTTCAAATTTGATTACAGTAAACCTTTAAGTCGACCTCGAAATTTCGCCCTAAAACACGACTGCCGTCCTTATGTTCACTTTCAAACGCTAACTCATCTCCCTATGGTGTGTTAAACCGATAGTGATAAAGAAGTCATCGCACGTACTACAGCTTGTAACAATGGAAATTGCAATTCTATTGGCGAGTAACACGACCATGAACGGGACAATAGGGCATTGTTGTCACCTTTTTGTGTTTAGGAGACATGTGAAAAGAGCCTTTGCATGTAACGCGTTTGCTTCATGTGTTAGGTTGCAATAATTATAGGGGCATAATGATTGAACACGTACATGTTTAATTTCATAATATCTTTATTTATTAATGTCTTGTTTTACCCGGGGTTTACCAGCTCAGTGAAACACTGTTTTCCAGAGTTTCCAAGCAATTACAATATGAATTATGAAGCATGGTGCTACACGTGACCGAGTAGAAGGCTTTCATGGGGGCCATTTGGCAGCCAGCCACATATTATATGATCACGAATCATAGCTTGAGATCAAAAGTGTTTGGTTTTTGTGGAGGGAGGAAAACCAGAGAACACGGAGAAAAACCCTCGTACCATAGAAGAGAAGCAAACGAACAACTCTACTCACATGACCCAAGCCGGGACCGAACCCGGGCCACATTGGTGAGAGGCGAGTGTCTAACGCACTTTGCCAACTATACCCCCCCCCCCCCCCCCAAAAGAAAATATCTACGTTGCCCCTCGCACTAATGGATGCCAAGTGCAAATGTTCACGAAATTGGAAATAAAGTGGTATTAAAGGTTATATCATACTTTGGGTTTTTATCAAAGAAATACAGATTCATGGGCAAAATATAAAGGAAGATACAGTAACAGTCATCTGTGAAAATTTCAGTCCCAAACGGTGCCCACGTTTGAGAAAACAGTGAAAAACAGCCAAGGTATTTCTTAAGTCTTTTTCCTTTTATTTTTGATCTATAAAAGATTCAAAATAATTTTGGTCACTGGTTTTACTCTTTTTTTTGTTTGATAAATTAATACAAAAAGTCATTCATCTTTGTTCGTTTGACGGTCAGAATCCATAAAACCAATAGCATGTGCAAGATAATTTGCTCATTGACCGGAAATAACAATTATGCGGATTTATATGGCATACCAGATACTGACACTGTAGAAGTCCGGTGTAATTATTCACCATTATTAATAGTTGGGTGTTATTTCACTTCCAAACTTTGAGAAAATTCAACCCGGGTTACACTCTTGCCCATACGCTGGCAAAAGATCGCCGTCATATCGCTCAAAAATCCCCGAGGTTTTTTTGTCCGTCTATCGCGATTTAAACCGCAACACTGATTCACGAAATGTATTTCTTTAGTCAAAATACAGGAACGGAAATGTCATTTTTGAGTCCTAACGAAAACCAGAACCTCAGAAGACAACATTCTGTTTTCCATCATTGCTTTCACTGAAGAGAAAGAAAAACTATAGACCATTATTCCGGGGTCACCGGTTCGAGTCCCGCCCCACGGTCACCTTTCAATGAAATGGCATATCAATAAGTAATGAACTGCTGCATACTACTCAGCCAAAATAATGACATGAAATTTATAAAATGCCTAGAATTACGAGGGCCTGAAACGTTTCAACCATGGCAAGAATGTTATCAAAGGTCAAATAACAAGAGAACAACATAATTTACTAAAATTGGTTTTCCCGACAAAATTCAGCAAAGGAACGTTCGTTTTCGTGAAAACGCATTCAAATTAACACTCAATTCGTGTTAAAACTTTTAAAACAAAATGGGCAAACCATAAGAGGTAATTATATATCTTAAAACGAAAAAGAAAAAAATGTTTGTAATTATGTTTGTAGCCCTTTGTACAGATTTTGTTTGTATGTGTTTAGTTTCTCTATACAGTTTTTGCATGAGCCCTCAATTTCCTGACCTGCAAGGCATCTTGCCATGTAGATTTTAATTTGAGTTTACATGTGTGAGAAGTGAATGCTTGTCAGATCGACGTTTAAGGCCTTTGACGAAATTGAATGCACGACAGGACGAACTGAATTTGAAAGACTGGTTTCATGGAAAGAATGCTTCCATAACGAAATTGAACGACTTAGTTTTAATTTCAAATGCCCATGTGGACGAGCATTCATTTCAAATCGAACTTAATTGAACCCCGTCTTAAAGGTAGTATCATACTTTGGTAAGAAACCAAAACGGAAATGTTCACAGATTTACGTATAACTTTCAGGGTATGAAGATGGTGGTGGTAGGAACATACCGTTTAATGTTTCCGCCTGAAATGGTGTATTTATCCAGAAATTGGTAAAACAACGATCGAAAATATTTTTGATCTTTTAAAAGATCAAAAATAAAAGAGAAAAGACTTAAGAAATAATGTGGCCGTTTTTCACGATTTTCTCAACAAGAGGTCACCATATTGGACTGGAATTTTCACAGATGACTGTGACTGTATCTTCCTTGATATTTTTGACCATGAATCTGTACTTCTATGACAAAAACCAAAGTATGATACTACTACCTTTAATTGAACCCTGTGTTTAAATGAATGCTTCTTTGCTGAACTATACTAGATCGTTAGACAGTGGACCTTTAGTTTCAAGCTGCATTCTTCATGCGTGGACGGTGAAGTGGCGTTTTACTATAGTTCAAGAGCCAAATGGACAATACTTAATGCTTTCAAATATTAACACGACTTTAATATTGCATGTGTGCACCGTATAGAAGGCGAAGGTCACGCGTTTGTAAACCGCATAATTGGCAAATCGCCCCACACTCTGGGGAAGTGACACGTCAATCTATCTGAAATGAGCCAATTCTATGCAAGCCTACTTCGGTACACGTATTACTATACCGATTCCGTGCAATACGGGATTATGTTGGAAATGCCGCCCACGAGTACGCATACCGCTACATGCTTACACGCCCGTTCATTTTCCCCAGGGGCCCTAATATAATTATATTGGCACATTGTTATTGTCACATCAGGGGCCAATTTCATATAGAGCTACTAAAGCGCAAAATTTGCTTAAAGGCAATATCATGCTTTGGTTTTTGTCAAAGTAATACAGATTCATGGGCAAAAATATCAAGACCGATACAGTAACAGTCATCTGTGAAAATTTCAGTCCCATACGTTGCCCACTTTGTGAGGAAACAGTGAAAAACTGTCACATTATTTCTTAAGTCTTTTCTCTTTAATTTTTTATCTTTTAAAAGATCAAAAAGATCATAGGTCGTTGTTTTACTAATTTACGTTGGTGGTGACCCCAAAAGTCAATTATCTTTGTTCGTTTGGTTATCAGAAGCAATAAAACCACGCACACACCGCCATATCCCAAGGATCGTTTCAATAATACACGCAGCAATGCTGCAACCTGGGAACGGTATACATTAGTGATCACTGAAAGAGGATACGGCTTTTTAATTAATATAATCATCAAATAACCACAAGGGAAACTGACTGATTTTAAAGTCATTGAAAAGTGAACAAAGAAAAGCATAATTTCAATAGTTTTTTTGCAAACACATCTCCTAATTGCTCTGTTTTTCTCTGCTCTTTCCTTTAGCTCTCACCTTTGAGTGGCCCTCTAGGGCCTTGTGTTTATCAATATTTATAACCACACAAAATAAAAATTTATGATTTTTACATATTTTCAGAAGTATTCAATCCTATGGTATACGCGTTAGAACATTCACCTGCACAGTAATAGCTACTGTATGTCGCATATTTTTTCCCCTGCGAAGCTCCGATGGCGCCAATTTCTTGATAAATCTCCCAACTGGCGTCTGCCTGGCCATACACAGCCCACCACCTGTTCACCCGCAATTTATTTTTGGATTTGGAAATTATTAAAGCAAATTCGGAAATGCTTTATCATTTTGTTTTGTTATTTTTGTGTGTGTACACGAATATACCAGTTCATTACAGAAACTGATGAAATTCAAAACAGCTGCAGAAACATTTTTACATCAAAAGATGATTTGGGAGGTTCGCAAGCGAACGGATACACATGCGCGTACGTTTAGCTATCCGTAAACGTCAACAGCCGATCCGATGTTTCGCAAAAATGAAGTCTATTTCCGACATTGGAGAACCACCTGACTTTGAGGCTAACTTTGTCTTATTCTTAAGTTTTGAAATGCACAGAAACGACATAATTGTGTTTAGCAAATCTTTTCTTTTTAATCTAATCATGCACGTGACAAAAAATGAACAGAGAATTACGAAAATACTGATATCCGGTACGCGTTTAACACTTACGTGTATCGAGCAAGATATCCGTGCCTCGAAGACGTATAGCGGATATCGAAAAAAAGCTGTGACATATAAACACTGGTGAGGTATCCGGTGTGCTAACCGTATTCGTTAGCTTGCGAAACCTCTCTCTTCATCCGTCGTAACGGATTCGTCTCAAACGTAAGGTTGTGTGTTTTTTTTTACACGAGTGGGAAGGATTTTGAATAAATTGAACAAGCTCAATTGTTTATAACAATTGTATTGCTTCATGATATGATTTCAGGAAAATTAAATGATTTTTGGTCGGGAAATAGATAATATGCAAATTAGGCTTGCCCTTCACCGACGTGAAGGGATTGGATTCGATTCACCCTGCAGACCCCAGCTAGCTCGGTGGCCTAGCAGGTAAAGGCATCTGCACTAGTAAGCAGGAGGTCGTGGGTTCGAATTCTACCTGAGCAAGCATGTGATTTGTTTTCACGTGCTCTCACAAATACTGAGGATACAGTGCTCATCCACGTCGGTGAAGGGCAAGCCTAATTTGCAGATATGATTTCAAGTATGATTATTACATGACTTTAGCTCCTGTCAAGCACCATGCAATGGGTCTTTGCATACACAGTGCCACTGAAGCAAACCCGTATCAAGTGTGCTTTCCGGGGTTTTAAAAGGAATGTTAACTGGAATGTCAAATAAGCTCAATATTTCGTTGCATTGTTTAACCACAGCTTTCGGCCTTTTGTGGCACGAGTAATATATTCCACCATTTTACTTGCACGCACGCGGTAACTTTGATGAAATTAGCTACATGTATCACTCACAATAGACCGATCCAGTATTCAGCACAATGGGTCAATTTCATAGAGCTGCTTAAGCACAAAATTTGCCTTAGCTTGGAAAATCTTCCTTAATAAAACATGGTTACCATCCAAATGTGATGTCTACTGTTTTTTACTTGTATTCCGCCATTGTTTGCTGAGCCATAACATTCACAAGGAGTCTTCGCAGGAATACTGATTTTATTTACCGAGGTTTTTGGTGCTTAAGCAGATTTTGGTGCTTAAGCAGCTCTACGAAACTTGGCAAAGGGCTTCCACTAAGCGTTATTCTTCTATGTCAAACTGCGCGTTTCTGTCGCGCGCTCCGTACGTGCGCGTGCAATTGCCGGAATAAACGCGTGTAGGACATAATCCACGGCTGTGATTGGTCAGAAAGGAAATGTGAGGGGCTTAATGGATCGATCTATTGAGTGTGAATAATATTCACAATACGTTTGAAATACATGTACATTCATAATATTTGAAATGTCTGCAATAGTTAATATGTTTTGTGCTCAGACAACAGCCACATTAGTATAGCACCTTTGAGTGAAGAAATTGGCTAAATATACTCCTATAATTATGACATTTTTATGTTATCCCCTCATTCAGTGACACATTCAAACCCGCAGGGAATATTGACCATTACAGGATATCAGTGTAGGATATCAGAAAATGTTATCATAGCGATCGCAGCAAGTACAATATGCAAAATAATTATTGTTTGGCACGTAATCCATTTGGAAAAAAAAACTCGATGTTTAAAATGATATCAGATGTTTTCGTTTCCAAGATATGCATTGCGTCTCTTTAAAGGTATAATACATGATTGGTAAAGGTTACAGAACAGTACCCACACTTTGAGAAATATGCACATGAAATAAATTCGAGTTTTAATCGGACACCTGGGTCCCGAGAAAAAAGCGAAAACCTTTCTCTTTTCTTAGAAAACATCAAGAGATTTTGATCTCACGGAGACGTAAATTAATTGTTTTACACTTTTCGAAACAATTATAACATTTCAGGCAGAAATATTTTAGCAGGTGAATTTTATCATGTTCATCTTGATACCGCGTAAGTTATAGGTACGGTTTATCTGTGAACATTTCTGTTTGGGTTTGTTACCAATCCTGTATTGTACCTTTAAAGTCTACTCCGTTCACAAAATTCACTTTTTGACTCAGCTGTACACCAGGGGCCAATTTCATAGAGCTGCTTAGCACAAGAAAATCGCTAAGCATGACATTTCTGTCTCAGTAAAAACAGGATTAACAACCAAGTGTGTTGTATATCACTTGCAATTGGTCTTTGGCTGTTGTTCGCTGACCATGAATATCAAATGGAATTTTCAATGGTGGTTTGTTTAATTGGGGCAAGCTATTTATGTGCTAAGCATTTTTTTGTGCTAAGCAGTTCTATGAAATTGGCCCCAGAGGTTAGAGTTATAAGTGATTCAATTTACAAATTTACAAAATTTGTTGAATTAAATTTGTAGTGTGGGTCCGATTGTTGAAACTTAAAAACATGTTTTGCTTTGTCATACTTGTTTCAAAGTGGAAACCATGTCATGATAATTAATCAGTGATTTATATTTTTTGTGCGCAATATTCAGGTGCAAATTTCAGGATAACACATTATCTACTAATTAGGTCAAACTTGCACCATTCTATTTCTATTTTGTTAACACGAAAATAGCAGTAAACCATTCATTAACTTCAAGTCACAAATTTGTGTTATGTTCACTATATACAATATCGCAATTTATTAATGTACAAACCATAGAGTTAAATAAAAACTAGAGTGTGCACTTTGCGCTTGATACCTTGAACCATGGCCGGCGCCATTGTTTAAAAGCAAACAAAGACAAATGCGCGCGTCCCGTTTCAAATTGTGCATACTTATTCATAACCCCGGTTCGTGCGCGCAGCACTGTGCATGAAATACGGGCCACAAATTGCGTAGCCCGTCGCGTCACGTACAGTGAGCGCAGTTCACCGAGTAACATCCGGGTACGGTACTTTGACTGTACTGCGCCTGCGAAGTTACACCACAAAAGATGGCGGCTGCGCGTCCAAGCCGGAGTGCAGATAACGCGCACGTTGAATACGAAGCGCGCACTCTAGTTTTTTTTATTTTTTTTTGTACCATAGAATGGGAGACTTTGGAGACTGAACCGGTCTCCAGTCAACAGCGCACGCGCAGACCATGCGCGCGCAATTGTGAGCATGCGCGCGTTGTTTTGTTCGTGCGTGCGCTTCCGCTGTTGACTGTAAGACCGGTTCTCCAAAGTCTCCCATTCTATGGTACAAACCTCGTCTTCAGATTATTGGACAAGATTGATAATTTCTCTGATCAAAATATATTACATTACATGTTTTGCTGTTGTGTTTTTGAATTCATTACCTCGCAGCTCCGACGATGTCTAGAACCTGGATTCCGTTTGGGTTTCGTCCATGTGTGTTTCGGTCGTGTGCGATATGGTGTTGTTAAAAGAGGTCCGCATGCCGCGAAAAAACCGCCGCCGGTTCTGGGGCAGGAAGGCCTGTTTGAAGGCCTTACGGTACCGGCTGCTCATGGCGGTATAAATGAGCGGATTGATGGCCGAGTTGAAGTAGGCCATCACCCGGCTGATGTGGTCCAGTGTGTACCGCGTCTCGATGGGAATCCGGACGCTCCGGCTGCCGCTGATGTAATCCACCATGGACAGCAGGGACATTATCTCGAACGGCGACAGGCAGACGAAGAACACCATCCCATTGACGACCAGCATACGAGCAATCTGATTGCGGACGTTGATGTCTTTCTCCTTCATCAGACCGTGCTTGCGGAGTCTCTCAATGGACTGGTCCAGGCCCTTGATGATGAAGATGTAGAGTATTACATTGGTGATGAAAGAGATGAAAAAGGGTAGGGTCTGCAAGCCCTGCATGAAAGGTTTCAGCCACGGGCTGATCGCGTCGCACTCTCCCGCTAAATGCTTCCAGTCGTCGTACGGTGGACCAGTCGGCCAAAGGATGCAGTACTCCTTCAGGGCCCCGTAGGCTGGAGCGATCATCGCCGCCAGAATCGCCGCCAGGATCCAGGTCCCGATGATCTTCAGGAGGGTAGTGTCCCGGCTGCCCTTCTTCCCACAAGACATGGGTCGGTGCACGGCCATGAAGCGATCAAACGAGACCAGCGTCACGAAGAACAGTCCAGAAAAGTAAGCCAGATCGGTAATGATGTACACCACGAGGCAGCCTCCCACTCCCAGAACGATATCATCATCAGCCACGGGAGAGACGCTGTACTTCACCAGCTTCTCCCCAACCGAAAAAGTCAGGTACAACACGTCGGCTATCGCCAAGTTCAACAGGTAGTAATTAGTAACTGTCCTCATATCCGGTATCTTGTACACAACGTAGACAAACGCTAGGTTATCTAGGAGCCCGACCAGCATGAAGATCGGCAACACTCCTAACAGTATGACCTTCTGTGTGGTGGTGTACAGGTAATCTCCTAGTTTGTCTTCGGTTACGTTGAACATGTCAACGTAGGAACACTCGCCATCCGTGAGGCTGGGGAGCAATTCCCCGTAGTGGAACAAGTAGGACTCCATTGAATCCATAGTGCCATCGTCGAACTCCGCCATCGTGTGCAGATGAAGCCAGAGCACGCGGTGGTTGCACACTCCCAGACGGCCTTCGTTAGACTGTGTGAAGCTCTGAAACACCGGTACTAGTCCCGCATGTGTGAATGCTACTATCTCCCTGGCTGCTGATTTATATACGTGTACAACGCGTGTGCGCTGCTCGCTCAAAACCCGTGCCACACTAACACACGGAGACAGCCATAAGAAGGCAAAGCACTGGAATAGTCACGGACTGGGCGGTGACGCTGTGCTGAGTCCGGGCCTGCGCAGTTCGGTGTATCAATCACAATGTTCGTTAATAATAACAGCAACGCTCTGTCTTCGTATATTCACGGACCTATCCACATCATTCATCCCAATGCCGCGTGTGTTCCTTGACTACAATTCCAATCCGTGTGCATTTGGATGGCTTTTCATTTTTTCTTATAGGAGAATAAGATATTATTGATTGTATTCGAGATCGTTACTTAGATATCACCAAAAATCAAACAAATCCAATCTCAGGTTGTGCTTCGTGATCATATTATGGGTTGAATTGTGCTGGCAGCCAAAGGCGCCGCTGTCAACTCAATCACGTTGTATCATTATCCTTCACAATTCAGCACCCCAGCTGCGAGTAAGGATGATTAGCCTCCCAAATTATTATTATTATTGTTTATTTCGAAGCAAAAAAAGCAAACCCGCAAATAAATGCAAATCTAACAAATAAAACATGTATGTATGACAAACAGAACCACTTCAATGATTTTATCGACTGCGTTTTAGACAAATTAACAACATTATTTGTTAGAAATAAGCGCATTATTGTACAGGTTTAGTCAGTGAATAGAATTCGTTAAGGCCTTGTGGAAGATATGCGGGTCAGTATGCATTGTGGTAACATGCTGAAATGTACAAGTATACTGGGGCCAATTTCATAGAGCTGCTTAGCACAATAAAATCGCTAAGCATGACATTTCTGTCTTAATAAAACAAGATCAACAACCAAATTTCCATGTGTTGTGTATCACTTGCAAATGTTCTTTGACTGTTGTTCGCTGACCATGAATATCAAATCGAATTTCCAATGGTGGTTTGTTTTATTGGGCAATCCATTTTTGTGCTAAGCATTTTTTTTGTACTTAGCATCTCTATGAAATTGGCCCCTGGTTGGTACAATTTTATGGCTAATAACAAGAGCTCCCCTCGACCAATCACTGTTGATCTAAACACACTTAGCTTATATACCCTGGCCAAAATATCTCTACAAGTCGTTAGGTCATTAAAATGATACTGGACTAGTTGACCGAGGCTAATAAATTGCTGACTCGATCGCCCGAGGTTTCTGCCCTTGCCTGGCCAGTAGTTTGTAGGAGAAAAGCCATGTCAAGTCCAGTTATCGTGTTATCCGTGCCGCCTCGTTAACTTTAAGTAGATTTGCTTTTACGGGTAATTAGGAAGGCCGGCTGACCGCTGCGGTTAAAATAAAAACAGTGATGAATGTTGCCGAAAATGGGCTCTGTTTTTGTGATTTTATATTGAATTTCTTTCGTTAGTTTGTTTGTTTATTCATTTTTGACATTCAGGTGTCGATTTCACGAAGCCCTTACGACCAATCGTTACGCGAGTTACGAAGGATAATCCATCGTATCCGACGTAGGGCTGCAATGCATCATGAATGGCCATAAGATTGAACATAAGTTACGATGAGTTTGGTGAAATTTACCTAAGGACAATGTGTAGTTGTATGCATGGTACGTGTCTTAATTCAATGGGAGACTTTGGAGAACCGGTCTTCAAGTCAACAGCGCACTCGCACGCAATTGTGAGCATGCGCGCGTGGTTTTGCGCGTGCGTGCGCGTGCGCTGTTGACTAGAAGACCGGGGGCCGATTTCATAAAACGTACGACGCGTCGTAGAGTTAAGACGCATCCTTTCTCTATGGACCTTATCGAGGATAGTGCAAAACTGGCTGTGCGCAAAGCACTCTGGGAAACGCAGGGTTGTTAGGGCTGGCGCTGAGTGCATGAAACGTATGGACATGAAAATTCAACTATAAATAAGTACTCAACTTTACACCTCTGGAACAAGTGACTCGACAGTAACATTCCATGGACCGTTGTGCAGCATCGTTATGTATAACAACTCAAAGCAAGGCTTTCTTCTAGGAGAAAAGACAACTTTAAACTTCGCGAGCCGGCAGCTATACGAATATACGCGTGTCGACGCGTGTGGTAAAACTTTTAAAACCAATGTTACCCACTGTCCTTTGCGCGCGCACGCGCAGCGCGGAAAACAGGCTATCTCCGATAAGGTCCATGGACTCACCGCATAGATGCGACGCGTCGCAGCTATGACGGGTCGCAAATCGAGTTGCGACGCGTCGCAGAGCTTTATGAAATCGGCCCCGGTTCTCCAAAGTCTCCCATTGCACAATATTGGCGAAATCAAATACAGGAAACACTGAATTAAGAAATGCGTAGTTTAGCTGCATTCGTGATTTGGCAAATAAAATAGAATATTCCCAAAACTGCCTCCAGCAGTTTTATAATAATAATAATCATCATCATAATATTTTTGGAGGCCAATCATCCTTCGTAGCAGCTGGTGTAGTGAATTGCGAAGGATGCGCCTATAACGTGATCGATTTGTCGGCATTCATTAGCGCCCTTGGCTGCCAGCCAAATCAACCCATGATCACAGATAACAGCCTGAGATCGAAAGTGTTTGATTTTTGTGGAGGGAGGAAAACCGGAGAACCGGGGAGAGGAACCATTGCACAACTAAACTCACATCATTTTCCTTTCTATTTACTCAGATAATTATGACTCAAAATGGAATCGAACCCGGTCCACGTTGGTGAGAGGCGAGTGCGTAACGCACTTGCCACCTATGCATTCAAACCATCTAGCGTATTTCTAATAAAACTGTCAGGAAATTTGCAGATCAGGGGCCAATTTTAAAGAGCTGCTTAGCACGAAATATTGCTTAGCACAAATATAACTCGCCCAATAAAACAAAACCTCACTGAAAATTCCATTTGATATTCATGGTCGGCGAACAACAGCTAAAAAAAATGCAAGTGATACACCACACATGGAAATGTGGTTGTTACAGTTTATAGTAAGACAGAAATGTCACGCTTAGCGAATTTTATGAATTATGCTTAGCAGCTCTATGAAATTGGCCCCAATATTTGAGCAGTTTCATGGGGGATGGTATTAATGGTAAATTAAGATTTTATTTACAACAAACAGAGTGCTGCAAACTGCTCATCAGTCAAAATAAGGACCTGTAATTTATAACATGCTTGGAGTTAGGAGGGCCTAACGTGTTTCGATCCGAGCAGGATCTTTATCGAAGGCTAACATTGCATTCGAAACGCGTCAGGCCCTCCCAACTTCAAGCATAAGATATCATTTCATGAATATTAAATGATTTTGGTTGAGAATTAGATAATATGCTAATTAGGCTTGCTCTCCACTAGTAAACAGGAGGTCGTGGGTTCGAATCCCACCTGAGCCAGCATGTGATTTTATTTTTCACGTGCACTCACAAGCACTGAGAAAACAGTGCTCATCTACGTCGGTGAAGGGCAAGCCTAATTATCTTTTTCTCGACCAAAATCGTGTAATATTCATTATCGTAACTTACTATCAATCGTCGGACTATGCATGACAGTTCTACGTAAGATACGATGGGTTCAATTCAATTCAATTCAATTCAATTTCGGTTTATTTAAACGATCCAATGAAAAGTCCGAAGACTAAAAATATTAGGTTTACAATAAATTACTATAGATGATAATGTCTAGTTAAAAATTACAAAACTGTTAATTAAAAATAAATAGACTTTGGCACAACAACAAATAACAGTACACATAATATTAAAAGGGATAAGAAAAACCACATACATTAAGTTTAAAAGGGGCCCTAAGTTAAATCAATTAAAATCATTGTTTTACAAATAAACTTTTGCACAAAACAAATAAAAGTGCATATGATATTTAAAGGAATAAAAAAACCCACATACATCCTTCGTAACCCGAGTTACGATCGATCGTATGGCTTTATGAAATCGACCCCTCTTCCTTGTTAATTGCTCCGTGATGCTCCCATGCAACACATTTCATTACATCAACTATCACGCGACTTTGGGCGCACTTGGGCGCACTGTATGATCCTTCTCGAAGATTTCGACATCACGCATGCGCGCGCAATGGACAGTGGGTAATCTTGGAAAAAAAAAGATTTACAAACACTTGTTGACACGCGTATAAGCGTATGGTTGCTGTCTCGCGAAGTTTTAAGTTGTATTTGTTTTCCTAGAAGAAAGCTTTATGTGAATTGTTTATACATCACGCTACAGCATAACGGTCCATTGAATGTTACTGTCGAGTCACATGTTCTAACGGTGTTGGGTAAGGTACGTATTCCTAGTTGAATGTATTGTCCGTACGTATACTGGGTGTCCCAAAAAAAACGCTACACTTGTGTCGAGAACTATTATATGAAAATCAAACTGTTCATCACTTCAAGATTCAGATATGTGATAAAGCTTTGTTTTGGCTATCACCATGTAGAATTTGAGCAAAATAGGACTTAAATTGATTGAAAAAACTAAGACTGAATTACCCAACCTCAAAACCTGATTTTCATCTTTCTTTCATAAGCAATATGTGTGCATTGACCACTATGCGTGTTATCCTTGCAAATTTGGTCACATTTTCGCCAATTTCAGCCCCAATATGTTTTAAATTCTACATGGTGATAGCCAAGACATGTTTGTATCACATATCTTAATCTTAAAGTGATAAACAGTTTAACTTTAACATAATGGGTCCCGACACAGTGTTGCTTTTTTGTGGGACACCCTGTATAATATGTATAAACGTGCACATTATACACCACTCAGTGCCAGCCCTAGCAACTACTTCTACAAGAGACCTTTGAGCACAGTGCGTTTTGGGGATGTACATTTTCATTTGCAAATTCAGGCCTCCATGTACATTGGGAATCGGTGCCCACTTTTTGAGGAAACAGTGAAAAACAGCCACAGTATTTCTTAAGTCTTCTCTTTTATTTTTGTATCTTTAAAAGATCAAATATAATTTGGGTCACTGGTTTTACTCTTTTCTGGATAAATACAGAATTTCAGGCAGAAAAGATGTTAACAGTATGTTTCTACCATCACCATCTTCATACCCTGTAAGTTATAGGTAAATCTGTGAAGATTTCTGTTTCGGTATGCTGCCAAAGTATGGTACAAACTTTAACGGTATGTTTCTACCAGCACCATCTTTATACCCTGTAAGTTATAGGTAAATCTGTGAAGATTTCTGTTTCGGTATGCTGCCAAAGTATGATACTAACTTTAACGGTATGTTTCTACCAGCACCATCTTTATACCTTGAAAGTTATATGTAAATCTGTAAACATATCTGATTTTGTTTGTTGTACATGCATGCCCTTTAACAGAACAGTTTTATTCACTTAGGACAACTCTTAACAAGACTGATGTGACTCCACCGGTTAGAGTCTCATTAATGCTGTCCATGATTTCTTTATAACAACACGAACGTAATTTTCCACGTGGGGTCCTGCATAAACCAGGTAGAAGTAATGCACATACGCGTCCTAAGCCCACCGCACACTATACGATCCGACTACGACCCGACTGGTTTTTGGAAGGATCGCAAAGCATTCTGGGAGTCTTAACCGTGATTCGACAGTCGAATCTTGCCGACTGGCCATCAGAGTGGGTCTGCGACTGGGAACAATCACGGTTAAGACTCCCAGAATGCTTTGCGATCCTTCCAAAAACCAGTCGGATCCTCGTCGGAATGTCGGATCGTATAGTGTGCGGTGGGCTTTACTTGCTCACCCCAATCCTAGTGCGGAAAGTGACCCGTTGATAATGCATACGGAACGTGCATGGCTTTTATGTGCTAGACTATGGATTGCATTGATCCTTATATTGTGCAGCATGTATGATGTATAAAGGAGCATGCAACGTAGTAAATTTCATAGGGAGACCGTGCTCGGGCTTCACATTACAGGCTTACACTATCTACGGCTCTGTCATGCCTTGTCTGGGGCCCGTCACGGTGGTACGTGCTTTACATTGATCATGACTCCCGTGGGCCATTTCTTTTACTAATTCACATTTTCTCTGTGGACATTTTAGCGGTATTTCCCGCCCTCCCACTCCCACCCCTCCTGGCCACGCCCGCCTCATAATGTTCAAATTGCCGCTTGGCTTCGTTCGTCTTCAGGAATGTTTCTGTGAATCAATTAATGCTCGATCGAACTCTGTCTCATCACAGTCTGCAAGCTAGAGTGGGAGTCGCCGCCTCTCATGGAATTTTGAGCAATGTTTAGGGGTGCATTCTCAAGAGGGGGACCAACATTTTCCTGCTTTCATGTTCTCTTGAAGGCTTGTCTCCTCTTAAAGGTAGTATCATACTTTTGTAAGAGACCAAAACAGAAATGTTCACAGATTTACATATAACGTTCAGGGTATGAAAATGATGCTGGTAGAAACATACCGTTAAAATATTTCCGCCTGAAATGGTGTAAAAAAAGATGGTGTATCTTTTTGATCTTTTAAAAGATCAAAAATTAAAGAGAAAAGTCTCAAGAAATACTGTGGCCGTTTTTCACGATTTTCTCAAAAAGTGGGCACCGCATGGGACTGACATTTTCACAGATGACTGTTTCTGTATCTGTCTTTATATTTTTGCTATGAATCTGTATTTCTTCGATAAAAACCAAAGTATGATACTACCTTTAAAGGGAACATATATGATTTGCAAAAATGTGCGTTTGGGCCGAATTTGGTACTTAAACAGAAGTGAAGGTCTTAAACTTCCTTACAGAAGTTGTTTCGTGTACCTTTGTACGCTATGTTCATCTGGATAGCAGAAATACGGCCGAAATAATCCCCACCCCGTTCCGAATCCTTCACGGTTACACCGCGCTTTCGAAATGCTACTAAATCGTTCGCTAGAACGGTATTTTTAAAAGACACTAAAACTTGATTTCCTTGAAAAACCCAAGATTTCCCATGGTGACTGTTTGCACTGTTTACGCACTGTATTTACGTATAACTTACAGGGTATGAAGATGGTGGTGGTAGAAACACACCGTTAAAATGTTTCCGCCTGAAATGGTGTACTTATCCAGAAATTAGTAAAACAACGACCGAAAAAATCTTTTTGATCTTTTAAAAGGTCAAAAATAAAAGAAAAAAGACTTAAAAAAAAATACTGCGGCTGTTTTTTTCACTGTTTTCTCAAAAAGTGGGCACAGCATGGGACTGGCATTTTCACAGATGACTGTTACTGTATCTGTCTTGATATTTGTGCCTATGAATCTGTATTTCTTTGATAAAAACCAGTATGATACTACCTTTAAGTCGGTGTTGGTTTTAGTCTTGATTCGGCGCTTAGTTTGTTTTGCCAATGGGATTGGCACACTTCCCTTAATCTCGAATACTTCAATTGCGCATTTTGCCTATCTACGAATCATTAGTGTAATTGTAGGGTCAAACATCTGCAGGCCACACGTGGTGTGCATAAGATGTTAAAGGGAGCAGCGATGACAAAAAGGAAATGAACATCAGTTTTGAAATTCAGTAAACATGTTTATTCCAAATGGGGCGTTGACAGCCACTGGCAGTTTTGGGGATCATCTTCATGCCTCTGTGGTTACGTCAAGATCTAATCCTTAAAACGTACATTTGTTTTGCCCCCTGGGGTCGATTTCACAAAGTCCAACGATCAATCGAAGCTTAAGTTAAGAAGGATAACCCGTCGTATCCTATGTAGGGCTGCGATGCATCCTACGCTCTACGATTGATAGTAAGTTACGATGAGTTTAGTGAACTCCACCTCAGGTATTAAAACCTTCTGCATTTCTGCAAGTATGACCCATCGAAGGCCTTCGATCGTGATTCATAACTCGGGCTAGAAGGCCTACATGAACCTTGAGCTACACATTCATCAGCAAGCAGACAAGCTTGGGCCAATTTAGAGCTGCTTAAGCACCAAATTATTGCTTATGCACCAACAATTTTGATAAATAAAATCAGTAGGCCTTTGCCAACCAATTAAAACTCCTTGTGAATGTTATGCTCAGCAAACAATGGCCATGTACAAATCAAACGCAGTAAACACCACATGGACATTCGGTTGGTAATTCTGTTTGCACAAGGAAGACTTTCCATACTTGTTTTTTATTGTCAGCTCTAGCCTGGTCGTTAGAATCCGTGCTACTTTTATCTTAAAAGATGCGACGGAGTAACAGCGGGCTATCAATTTTTTTCAAAAGTTTAATTTTCCGTGGATTCCAGATATTTAGGAGTCTCTGCCAGACTATTCATCTCAGTCATACGTGTATTTCAATTACCTTTCTGGGAATCTAGATTTGGCTCATCTGCTTCAAGTCTCGGTCGGTGAATCCGGTTGAGTGATCTCTTGAAATAATGGATGGTTTCCTGAAAGACGAAAACTCTAGAGGAAGGATGAATGATCCGTGCCTTGGATAGGCTAAATTATTGTGTTCAAGGTAGTATCATACTTTATTTCATACCGAAACAGTAATATTTACACTGGTATAAAGATGGTGGTGGTAGAAACATACCGTTAAAATATTTCTGCCTGAAATGCTGTATTTATCCAGAAAAGAGTTAAACCAGTGACCAAAATTATTTTTGATCTTTTAAAGATCAAAAAGAAAAAAAGAAAAGACTTAAGAAATACAATAATAGTAAACGATTTTTCACTGTTTTCTCAAAAAGTGGGCACCGTATGAGACTGAAATTTTCACAGATGACTGTTACTGTATCTTTCTTGATATTTTTGCCCATGAATCTGTATTTCTTTGACAAAAAACAAAGTACGATATTACCTTTAAAGGTAAAGGATTGGTAATATACCCAAACAGAAATGTTCACAGATTTTAGGGTATGAACATGGTACTGGTAGAAACATACCCGCCTGATGTATAACACATTGTGTGACTTTGTGTCACAAAGACCGAGAACAGTTTTGATCTCGGCGTAAGATCAAAACCAATTTTTATGTTTTATAACAATAATTGAGTAGGGTTTATGCTGTTTTCTCGTGACTCAGACGGCCGATTGAGCTCATATTTCCACAGTTTTATTATTTTGTACATGTCGGACAAAGTGTGATTGTTGTTCTGTGACCTTTACCGTGTATTATACATTTCAAGGTAGTATTATCATGCATACTGTGGAAGCATACCGAAACAGAAATCTTCACAGATTTTCCTATATACTACTTTGAGGGTATGAACATGGTGATGGTAGAAACATACTGTTTAAACTGTTTCTGACCTAAATGCTGTATATACCCAGAAAAGAGTAAAACCAATGAATAAAACATGTTTTGATCTTCAGAAGATCAATAGTAACGGTGGAAAGATTAAAAAATATATATATATACTGTGTGTATGGGCATTGGGAATTTCACAGATGACCGTAATACTGTATCTTCCTTGTTACTTGTGGCCATGAATCTGCATTTCTTTGACATAAACAAAGTATTACCACTGTCATTTCGGAATCTGTACCGGTGTATTTTTGAAAGCTTAATGGGAGACTTTGGAGCAACGGTCTTCAAGCCAACAGCGCACGCGCACGCACGCGCACAAAAACGCGCGCGTGCTCACAATCATGCGCGCATGCTCAGAGATAGCAAAAAGAGACTTCAGTTGACGTCTTAAAAGTCTCCTATTAAACTCTCGATTTTCAGTTGCATTTATACATGCGGCACAGACAGTGAATTAGGGAACAGAATAACGATAAATTCCGTTCCGCAATGACTGAGCACACTCCTTTTAGTGTGGGATACGATGCACGGGCAGACTCGATCAATACTTGTGTGCTTAATGCCCTGAGTTTTCCTGACGATTTGAGACCGGTCACTGGGCATTCAAATACCCCAGTGAAAGCCCTGGTAAAATTATACTGCAAACACACCGTGACATCTACCACGAGACGTCTATGACTCCGAATCAATCACACGTTTCTGTTCAGGCGATGGATACCCTTCAAAAAGGAATTGATGGCTTTTCTACCTCCGGTCCGAAATTCATGGCACGCTATATTTTGTCAGTATCAAACTTGTATTTCTGTAGGATTTGTCCAGGACGCGGTTTGTTTCATCACGGCGGTGTTCCAAGGGACCTGTTCGAGGCTAAAGGCATGGGTAAAAAGGTCTGCACTCTCCGCGCCAAGTATCATATTCCTCAGCATTAAAGGACTGTATTTGATTTCTGAACGACATTCGATACCATCACCTTCGGGGACCTTTTTTCCATTTGCTTTTAAATGTGATTGATATATTAGTAACAGTATATGCCTACATTAAAAAGAAAGTAGAGAGGTGTTTATAATGGGTTTGGCCCGTGCGCATCATTGCAGAATAAAGATGACGCCGCAATCAAATCAAGAAGTTGAAAGCTTGTAGCCACCGGCGCGCCAAGATACTCGCAGGCCCCCCCAAAAACGTTGCACTCGGTAATATTTAAGTGACGGTACAAGTCGGTGGAACTTTTCAACTTCAGGTAGAAGGAAAAATGTTCAACTTCGAGAAAGGGCATTGCAGGATGATGATCCTACGCGTCGCTTTCTTTTTTAACATCCTCGCCTCTTTTAGAGAAGATAAGGAGAACCTGGAGTAAAGGTGTTCAGGGGATAAACGCCGATTGATGAAAAAATCTGAAGACATGGTTCAGATAAAAATCGATGAAGCTTGAGTGAAGGGAACTGACTAACTGATCCAGGCTTATATACAGCCGCAAGAGTGGACGGTATTGAGGCGACATTAATCGCAAGGTAATTAGTGGTCCATGCCAGTTTAGCATCACTCATGAAGGTAAAATAAGGACCGAATTCCATCAGACTCCAAATTGTCCCACTTTTTTCCCCTCTCTCACGGGGAATCTTGACATTCTTCGCGTGCAGCGCTCAGTCTGGCGTGCAATCACTGTTTGTAAATTTACAGTTGAGTGTGTGTTCTTACTCCGTGTTTTAGATCGTTTAATTTCCGCCTTCTCTCCCAGTTATTGAGTAGGTCTCCCCGCCGGCCTCCTGGGCTGACAGTCGCTAATTAGACCCCATTCCACGGGCTATTTTGTGGATCAGTGTGGCACTCCTTCCCTTTAACATCTGCTAGCCCCCTGGCTTACATCAGATTATGCCTTTTTCATTTAAATTCTAACGTAGCCCATGTTTCATGTGTTTCACTTTAGGTTTTTTGGGGGTGAGTTTGGGTGTTGAAGTAGATGTAATGCAATGTCCAAAGTGCTTTGCAATCATTATCGATCACTAGATCGGTGAACATTCATGAAAATGGGGCATTTTCGGTGGTATAAACACGGGATTCACGATTTTGGCTGCCCCCGGGAAGTGAGTCTTTACCACTGTAAAATCAGCCCTGTACAATTACCATTTCCTAGCCCCGCGGCAGCCGTTTTTTAGCTCACGGTATTGGAAAGCTTCAGCCCGGGGATATGAACAGTGCTGCGGAGGAGGTATGAGGGAAATAAAGACGGGGTGAGTTGGGGAAGACAAGCTGCGAGCCCCACAGTCCCCTCGAATGAGCTGAAATCTTCGCTCTGTGCTCCGTCAAACATGAATATTACGAGGTGGGTAACCACGTACGCACCACTCAGTTTTCCAAACGAACACGCATAGTCGATTGCCTCCCTGCATATATTATACCATTGCCTAAAATGGCCCAACTATACAGCACTGGCACGTTTTAATGGTCCAAACAGCCCCCATCTACCGAGAGCGTTTGTCCTACCACTTAAAGGTTCACTGTAATTGAAACACATCTGAAGTTAAATACATCTGTACTGTTATAAAACTCAACCTGTTTATCTTTGTTTATCTTTGTGTGCAGTCACGTGATCAGGACGCCATTTTGGACGGCAACGCTGTACACATGTATAATGCACGTACTTACAGTGTATACCCACACGACTTGCAAATCAACCGGATGCTGTCTGGTACGTACGTATGCGTGCGCGCATACGCGACGTGCGTGCGTACGCGTGCCGTCCAAAATGGCCGATAAGCTGTCAAGTGACGTCACGTGCAAGCTCTCTAAAGGAGGTATTTTAGATCCATAATTGAGCACCCCACTTTTCGAGACAAAAAAAACTTCCTTACGTCACATGCAGAACGCCACGCCAGTATACTGCGGTGCGAGCCTATACTAGTTATGTAGGTGATGTCACCAGCTATTGTTGCGTCACTTGCGTGGGTCGGTTCCAAGTGGGACTCTTTTTGAGGGGCGGGGCTTACATGTATCGATTTACAAAATATAATTTATATTGTCATTAATTAGCACTTTCATCCCTTTCCCAAATTTGATTACAGTGAACCTTTAAAGAAGGTTACATAATACCGAATGACAGATGATAAACCATAATAGGCCCTTCTATTGTATTTGGGTATGAACTATGGGCCTGTATCAGACAAAGTGTGGCTGCTGTTCTGTGACCTTTACCAATCATGTATTATACCTTTTAAGGGCACTAACAGTCCTGACTTGTACGCAATTTCCTCCGAACCAAAGTACATGTACCTCGAGTTGGAATGATTTGCAACTTCTCGGGGAAGGTAACAATATGGCCACGATTAAGGGATATTTCCCTCCGATGTACATTAATCATCAATGATGACAGGCAGCCAAAGCAGTACAAATGACGAAAAGTAAAAAAATGATCAAAAAATGTTCATTCAAATAGTGACTTTTAAATAGCTGCAGCCAGTGGTGGTCATTCAACTCGCAATGTTCTCTGTGGTTCATCGCAAGTTATCTGTCATCAACCTTTCTCAATACTCAAGAGGTCAGCGTGTGTGCTGTTATATGTTGCTTGACAACGTTTTACCGGTATCGGTTACGTTTATATCGAATCAAAATCAGAAAGTACATTTCTGTATGTTGTAATAGAGAATGTTAGTATTTTGAGTATGTACTTGTGTCATTAGCTGTTCCTCGTGGGACGGGCATCCATCTGGATTTATCATTATCACGGCATGGTTGGGGACACATGATTCAATTACCTTGCTGTATACGGTCTTCTCTGGATTTTCCTTCTTTTTTGTGTGTCTACTTTACCATGATGGCTAATGCGGTACAAATTGATACAGAGGTTCAGCTCGGGAAGGATTGCACTCCGTTCTGTTCTGTTCTCGATGGATTTGTGCACTAGCCGAACCCGGTGACTTCAAATCCAATCTATTGCATGAATTAAAGAGATTCATGTAGGATCTTACTCCAATGGAGTATCATTTTTGTGTGTGTGTCTTGGAATGAACGTCCTTGAGAAACGCTGAGGAGGATTATTCGAAGGTAAAGTAAATTAGTCTGCTAACAATGCGTCTATGACGCGCCAAATGCATGTCTCGCTTCAACTCTTACAGTGTATACCGCGATTATTTTGATTTAAAGGTAATATCATACTTTTGGTTTTCGTCAAAGAATACAGATTCATGGGCGAAAATATCAAGAGAGATACAGTAACAGTCATCTGTGAAAATTTCAGTCCCATACGGTGCCCACTTTTTGAGAAAACAGTGAAAAACGGCCACAGTATTGTTTAGGTTTTTTCTCTTTAAGTTTTGATCTTAAAAAAAAAAACCACTTAATTTTGGGCACTGGTTTTCCTCTTATTCTGGATAAATACAGCACTTCAAGCAGAAACATTTACCGGTATGTTGCTACCAATACTTACTTTATACCCTGTAAGTAAATCTGCGAACATTTCTGTTTTGATTTCTTACCAGTATTTCTTACTAAGTATGATACTACCTTTAAAGGTATAATACATGATTGGTATATGCCACAAAATAGCACCCGTAGATTGTTTAATCCAGCAAGTACATGCAATGATAAGCCAAACTTAAATAATGGTTTTGATCTTACACCGAGATCAAAACTGTTTTCGGTCTTTGTTTTACTAATTTCTAGATTTTAAAGGTATGTTTCTACCAGCGCCATATTCATATCCTAAAAGTTATACGTAAATCTGTGAACATTTCTGGTCGGGTATGTTACCAATCCCATCGGTAGCATACGTCCTCAGACCTGGGGGTATGATCCTGTAGCTGGGGCGTACTTCCATATACGTTTGTGCACAAATACATAAATATACAAAATGAAAACCTGGGGGTGATGTAACCCCACCCCCACCCCCATGATCTACGGCCATGAATCCTATACTGTACCTTTAACTCTTTCAAAGCGTATAGTTACAGCAAATGACAAGGTCTAAAATGATCTGGTAATCTGGAAGATTGCACGTGGATTTGTGGCAAATTAAAAACAAACAGGGACAGTCACGACTGAGGTAAACTGGGTTAGGGGTCGATTTTACAAAACACATCGTAACTTACAATCAATCGTAGGACCTACTGGCGTTAACGAAACGGGAACTCAGCCTCAGGCTCAGGCTCAGACTCCAGCTGTGAATAGCATATGCTGAAAATATAGGTTGTGGTTTTTCATTGAAGCTGAAGCTCTGTTTACCTCTCAAACCCAGAGAATCTACTCCCGAACCGAAACCAAAAGCCTCTATTTTGATACCAGTTATTTCAGAATGGATTTTTAGTGATTATTCTATTTAGGCTACACCTCCACTTTATCAGTGGAACACTTTTGTATATAATTAAAGTCTCCTCTTATTTAGTGTGGAGAATCCTTTTGTTAAGCTCTTAATATATGTAGGCATTTGCCCATGCTTGTACCGGGCATTCTCTGCTATTGTCACTTGCATGCTTGGTCCATAGAGCTAGGAAGAGAAGGAGTTCGAACTGCAACCTATCACTAATCCAATCACTAATCGCCCAATTAAGACCCATTGGAAAAGCACTGCGGCCGGCCACACGCCGGTTACATAACATAAACGCAGTCGATCCTTTGCACAGGATGATCATCCCCAGAATTCCCTGGTAACCCCCAAAAGGTTCATGTTGGCCATATGTTGAGTCCACTACGTTTGTATATTACACGCGCAAGGAAATTAGACCTTTCCACAGTGCCGGGATGAAGTTGGTCAAGCCAGCTCACAGCCAGACTACCACAATGATAAATTTGCATAATAACTACTATTTTACACAAAGCATGCGGTTGCAAATTGCATGAATGCGGCGGCGATCACTGCACAATTGAAGTTCCTAGCTCTATGCTTGGTCGCACAGGACTCACTTGCCGGCAATCATGTGTATGTACTAGGTAAGGATAGGAGACTCTTCTCACCCTCACATACCCTTGTAGTGAACAGTCATGAGCAGGTCTTGCCTGAGACACCTTTTCTGTGACCCTTTAAAGTAACGGTGTACAAGCAGGTCCGATACCTATAAGGGGAATATAAAGAAAGAAACTTACCTAAATATACGTTCGTGGTGTCCTCTTCAATATTATTTACAAGGTTAAATTTGTGGAAAGAGGGCAGGGCTTTGATTTTTGAGGGAAATTATGGGGTAAACACGGTAATGAAGACGTGACTTTTCACGACCGCACGTAACGGCCGCAGACGCGCAGACGACGGAATTGGGTCTCGTGTCTGCTCACATTGTGTGGACGTTCAATACGTTGGTGGTTGGTAAAAGACTAAACTTGATTAGCCAGACGAGACAAAATGGCCGACGGGCTGTTTTGAAGTTTGCAAGAAACAGGTAAGAACATTGTATTTTTACTCTGAAATATTGCACAAAATTCTTCTATCTGGGCTTTAAAGGACTCGGGAACATTTGCTGTAAGTGAAAAATATCATTTTGGAACAGTAGAAACTATTAAGTTGTTTTTATTCCCTTTATAGGTATCGTACCTGCTTGTACACCATTACCCTATTGAGGAAAGTCCCTGTGCACAGTTTTTACTCCCCTTGTAGGGTAGTTTATTTACTTGTAGGTAGTTGTTAATATTTATAAGCTTAGAGTAGGGAAACTTGACCGACTTAAACTTGGAGTTAGTGTGTTACGTACTGTGGTGTTGGCAGTAGCAAACAGCGACCCCAAATAGTGTACACACCCTCCAGTCAGCATCAGTCCAGAGCTGCGCCGAGAAAGAGTATTGGAAGAGGTAAGCAAACCTTAATCATACGTCCTCCGATTCATGAAGTGGGGCCGGAGCCTGAGACAGAGCCAGAGCCTCTGTCTCGTAAACGCCTTATGACTCATTGCAGCCCTATAGGTAGGATACGATGGGTTATCCTTCGTAACTCGAGTTACAAGGGTCGATTTCACGAAGCCCTACGATCGATCGCAACGCGATATACGAAGGATAACCCATCGTATCCTTCGACTTCTACATAGGGCTGCAAAGTACTATGATTGATAGTAAACTACGATGGGTTTGGTAAAATTGAACCCATATATCGTAGGGCCTCTTAAAAATTTACCCCTGGAGTACCAAATGCAACTTCGCACGTCCGAGTTCTTGCCAAATTCAAATATCAATGGGCGCTAATTGAAACGCCTTCATCGTCCAGCACGCGTAAAGGGAGCATATAGGATTTGCAAGGCCTCCAAAAAGAAATCATTGAATTTGAGACAGAAAATGGACTAAAAAGTTCGTAAACAGTGCAAACAGTCACCATGGGAAATATTGGTTTATCAGATGCTGGGTTTTTCAATGAAATCCAGATTTAGTGTGTTTTCCAAAGATCCTAATTCGTCCGAACGATTTTTAAAAGAAACATAAAGGACACCCTCACTTGAGTTGTTTTAGTTATCCCCTTTCACTCAAGGTATGAAGATGGTGCTGGTAGAAACATACCATTAAAATGTTTCCACCTGAAATGCTGTATTTATCCAGAAATTAGTAAAACAAAGACCGAAACAGTTTTGATATTGGGGTAAGATCAAAACCATTCTTCATGTTTTATAAGAAAATTTGAGTAGGGTTTTCGCTTTTTTCTCGTGACTCAGATGTCCGATTGAGCTCAAATTTTCACAGGTTTATTATTTCATGTACATGTTGGATCAGACAAAGTATGAGTGCTATCCTGTGACCTTTACCAATCACGTATTGTACATTTAAACTGCAAAATCACAAAAAGACTTCACGGACCGGGAAAGTCCTAAGAAAAAAGAGGGATCTTAGAATACTTATTTCTATCTTTGCTGGTGTTTCTGCTTCGGAATAATTTTACATCATTTCCTATCGCATATAGCAAAGGATCCCATCACTCAGCCACATTATTGTGTAGAAATATAGCAGTGACTGCCACCGTGCACTGCTACGAATGCTAACTACGTATGCAATCTTGTCTGTCCATTTGGATTAACGTCACTTATTCTCGGCTGGCCACGAAATCATTCTTGGTTGGGGCCGGTGGGGGCGGATCGTAAGGATGGAAGCTCGCTTACGCCGAACCATGTGTGTCGATCCCGGGGGATCGGGGGATAATTCCCCTCCCCCCCCCAATATTTCGAGGTTGAATGTCATTAAACACCGACAAAATATCTGAAGTATCAACAAAATAAGTAATGAAAAAAAAAATACTTTATACTCTGTTTAATTCTTCTGAATATTGTTTGTAATGCTCTAAAATGCGACTTTTTACTCCGTTTTTGTTATGTTCCGGGGGGGGGGGAAATCCCCTCTAACACATCCTCCCCACTCCCTTGCATAGGGCCTAGGTCACGAAATCATCCCCCATCATGAAAAGAAATCGACATCTTTGGGCAGAACTGTACGTTCTGTAGAAATGAAAAGAAGCGTGTTTGTGAATAAGGAGACAAATTTTAGACCTAACCTACCAATAAATTAAACATTTTTCATGTATCTTTATGATGTTGTTGACCTCTACAGGTCTACTGAAAACCTTTATAAACCTTTTCTTATCAAGCCATGATATCCCTGAAAATGTAAGTTACTGCAGAAATCAAATGCCTTTAAAAGAAACTACACTTTATGTATTTAATATGTATTTGGTTTTGTTTTTTGTTTTTTTCAAAACGAATTTATCGTTTATAGAATACGATTTTGAACTTGTAATTTTTTCGAGTTTGGAGACTGATTGCTTTAATTTCATATCTTACCCGAAAATACAGCCAGAGATCATTGGCATTATTTTGATAGCAAGTACAGTACATGATAGGTAAAGGTCACAGAACAGTATTCAAAAGTTGTCTGATCCAGCATGTAAATGAAATAATACACCTGTGACATTTTGAGCTCAATCGGACATCTGAGTCACGATAAAATAACGGATAACCGACTAAATTTTTCTTATAAGACATGAAGAATGATTTTGATCTTACCCTGAGATCAAAACAGTTTTCGGACGTTGTTTCACTATAATTTCTGGATAAAACAAAACAAAACAATTTCAGGCGGAAATATTTTAGCGGTATGTTTCTACCACCACCCTCTTCGTACCCTGACAGTTATACGTAAATCTGTGAACATGTCTGTTTCGGTGTGTTACCAATCCTGTACTGTACATTTAAATGATGGGTGAAGTTTATTCAGGCCAGACGAGCGAGGTCTTTCAAATAAAACTGCCCACATTAGAAATTTCATAATTTCGATATGATCCGCATTGAATCCAAACATATACAGGTTAGTTTCTCTCGAATTCCGTTCGCTTGCGGGAAGTAGTCCTGATCAATCCTTTCGCTCAGAGGAACAGTGCATCTTTAATTGAAACAAAAACATGAAAATATTTCGCGTGTTTCCGAGTGATCAGGAGTATGTGGAATTTGGTTTTAATGAATAATTCTACATAGAATGTGATGTGTAATTCCAATCAATGTTATTAGGCTGCGGGCACGTAGCTTATGCTATCCCTCCCCCTACTTTCGCAGTAAAGAACCACACGAAATCAAAACTGTGAAATAGAGTTCCGTAGGGCATACGGAATAATGTTAGTGCGAGTGTTTTACACGGAGAGGGCTATATCGATAAACACGCTGAGCACGTGCCGCAAACAAGCTGTACTAAGTGGATCTAATGTTTCGCAAGCCAAATGGCTTCGATAAATACAGACACGGGCGATATGGTCATGTCGTATGATAGGCCCGACTACATCATATCCAGACTCACAGACACAACTCTGTCTAAATGCAAATGCATGGCGATGTTGTCGACTGAGGACTAAGGGGGCTGGCTGGCTGTCTTACACCCACGGCTGAGCGGGGTTGGTGATGGTTCATCCTCCCGTAAGCGACAAGGCCCCGTAGCGCTGACAATCATTTCTCGGATGAATTGGTCTTAGATAAACCCGTCTCGGTGATCTGGACGCCGAGCCGTAGAGGCGGGGAACACTCCCCTGGCCACGGTTGAAATCACAGCCACGGTTCAACCATATAGAGCTGTCCCAAGCTCTATGGTTCAACGAAGCTTTAAACGGCCATGACGTAGCCTTAAGACAGCGAGGCTTTAAAACGCTGTGAGCGTGGTTAACATTGCGCGTGCTGGTGACACTAGGCAGCACTAAAGCTTACGTCTAGACCCGAATGTATTTTCTGCTAACAAGATTAGTGTCATCTTAAAGTATTAAAGGTTTACTGTAATCAAAATTGGGAAAGGGGTGAAAGTGCTTTAAAATTATGGCTTAATACATACTAAATTACTATATAAATGTATATTTTCATGTGCTTACTTTTGACCAAAACGTTACAAAATCAGTACATGTATGTCCCCATCCCCCCAAAAGTCCCCCTTGGAACCGATCGACGCAACAAAAGCAAGTGACGTCACATACATAACTAGTATAGACTCGCCGCTCAGTATACTGCGTGGCGTTCTGCATGTGACGGAAGCAAGGTTTTTCCTTGCGAAAAGTGGGGTGCTTCGTTATGGGACTAAAACACCTCCATTTTCTATATACAATATTTTTTTGCACAAACAATGATAGACAGGTTGAGTTTTATAACAATACAGATGTATTTAACTTATTACAGTAAACCTTTAAAAGAATACTTCAAAAAACATAATCACTGCTGTACTCGAACAATTTAGACGGAAGTTCTTACTTATAGCCTTACATAGGTCTATGCCTCAGCGCCAATTAGAGCAAACTTTATGATTATGGCGCTTTATAAATGTCTTTTGAATCATTGATTGATTTATATGTGTGTCGAAAATAATTGTATAAATCATTATGCATGTCATCAATATGAATCATAATAATTACGACAGAAAATATTGTGGGTAGCCACAAAAGAAAATTAGGGTAGCGCTTAAAGACTAAGAGAAAACCTACATAAGCTTTCGTAACAACTACTTCATTATTGCATTAAACCAGTTTATATACTCATGCTGATGATGCTCTACTTCATTACATCTGATGAAGTAATTGTTACTACGAAAGCTGATGTCGTTTTTCTCATAGTAAGTCTTTAAGTGCTACCCTAATTTTCTTTAATATTTATGACATAGCGGGTCATAATTTTCATATATATTATGTCTTTAAAAGGCCACTGTAGTTGAAGGAGATAACAATGTCACATTTGACCTAGATTTCTTGACATAGACCTAGATCCGTGACGCAGACATGCCCAGATCACATTCCTACTACCATCGCATTTGTCATGGTACGTTTTCCAACCGTGCTCGACATTCAGGATAACTGAATGTCTGTAAAGCGAAACCTGAGAGAAAATTGATGCCTAAATGTTGCCTCGCCATCCGATACACTATATCAGCCTGGTACACTACATCACAATCCGCATTCCAGCACATTACAGAAGGCTGATGTAAATTCACATGGCGTCAGCAATATCTCCACCAAATAATCATAGCCCACAGGCAGTTGTCTCCTCTTTGAGTGATCCCATGTACAAGTTACTCAGGTTGCAGTATTGCTAATGTTGCGCGTATCCTTGGGATATAGACGTATGGGAATGGTTTCATGGGTTCTGACTGCCACACGAACAAAGATAATTGACGTTTAGGGACACCATCAACATAGGGCCGGGTATACCTCAGTTGGTAAGAGCGCCGGTTTGATATTCCAAGGGTCGCAGGTTCGAATTCCTCTCCAGTTAATGTTTCTTTGTTCACTTTTCAAGGTCTTGTCCATGTACCGTTCTCAGATTGCAGCGTTGCTGTGCGTATCGATGAAATGATCCTTGGGGTATGGCGGTGTGTGCCTGGTTTCATGGCTTCTGAGTGCCAAACGAACAAAGATAATTTACTATTTGGGACACCACCAACGTATGGCTGGAAAACTCAGTTTGTAGAGCGCCTGTACGGTATTCAGGAGGTCGCCGGTTCGAATCCCGCTCCAGTCAATTTTTCTCCAGTTAATATTTCTTTGTTCACTTTTCAAGAACTTAATATGAACCCAGACAGTTTTTCTTGTGGTTATTACTTTTTGATGATCATTTCAACAAATGCTAATATTCGTTTTATATTTACAAGATACACGTTTGTCTGTTTTGTCTCTTCAAAGTTAGTATTGATATAATTACAAAGAGACAAACGCAAATCTGCTCTAGTGCAAGTTGGCGACAATTGAAAAAATTAATTTGGAGTCATATTTGAAATATGAGAAAAAATAACCTCAATCTAGCTTTTAAGTTATCTGGTTGTATGTGATGATTTTGAAGATGATGATGACACCTGAACCATATTATTAAATGTAACGTTTTATTCTTTTATTTGCTTAACTGATGAATAATGAATACTAGTCTTTCAACTTATTTCGATTCCGATTCGTTTGCAATAGTAATGCATCAGTCACATTTGCTCGGTTTTGCCACGGCCGCCATGGATTCTAAAAACTCTACGGTCAGTTATAGGGTCGCCGCAGAATTTCAGCGATCACATAGTGTAACAGTCACATAATGTTAGGGTTGCCACACGACCTCTGCCATTAGGGAACGGCCATTGAGAAATGTCTCCCTAATTACAGATATCTCCCAAAATAAAATGTTCACTTTCAGACGCTATAAACCTGTCTCCCCATAGACAGTAAGCATAACAATCGGTGTCCACGTTGGTCGAGAGATCGGGAGAAAATTCGACTAATCTGATCATTAAGTGAATGTATGCTCATTTGCATTGTGCATTTAATTTCATTCGCTGCGATCGAAACCTGCAAGCTGTTGTGTATTGGACGCAATCAGACGCAATTGCCGTACAAAAGGCACTTCAGAATAACATTTGAAGGGATGGTACAGAATTGGTTAGACAAAATACACTTAAAGATCACAGATTCACATAAAAATTACACAGTATAATGGTGATGATAGGAGAAAACATCCCATGAAATGTTTTTGCCTAAAATGCCATATTCTTTGAGAAATAATTGAAACATTTTTCCGATTGGAATAAATCGCTTCGAAGCGTTTTATTCATTCGTTGAAATGTGTAAACGGGTTTTCATTATTTTCTCGTGACCCAGATGGCTGATTGCCCTCAAACGTCTACAGGTTTGTCAGTTAAGGTAGATGATGGATTACATAATGTGCTTTCACTTTCAGCAACGGTTTTGTCGCATAAACCAGTTCTGTACCACCCCTTTAACACGACAATTGTTTTACATTTCATTAAAAACAGTTCGGCTTCGAAGCAGTAAATGAACATTTTTTGTTGTTTTGTCATATCATTTTTGTAAACATTTAAAAATTAGAAGTGGAACTTACTCGGCAATTACCAGGGTTGGGGCTGTGGAATTTTGGTGGTGAAATTCAATTTGTGTTTTATATGGTATACGGTCACAGCAATAAACAGAGATATTTAATTACCTTTAGCCGAAACACCTGTTGTTAGTGAAAATTCATTCCGATGGAAATATGCATTGTGTTTATGCATAAATACGTTCTTATGAAAGCCATATGCTAGCTTATGCCCTTTAGTTATTAAATTGCCATGGTCCTGTTTTGTCTGTCAACAATAAAGGCCAATGCCAATGTAAGTGAGGAACAGATGTTTGATAAATAGTGACAAAATGCCCAGAATGAGAAATTGACTATAATTACCTTTGTATTTTATGTAAATTAGTTTGCTGTAAATATAAAGGTAATATCATACTTTGTGTTTTGACTTGGAAATACAGATTCATGGGCATAAATATCAAGGAAGATAAAATAACAGTCATCTGTGAAAATTTCAGTCCCATACGGTGCCCACTTTTTGAGAAAACAGTGAAAAACAGCCGCAGTATTTTAAAAATCTGTTCTCTTTTATGTTTAGGATAAATACAGCATTCCAGGCATAAAAAAAATTAACGGTATGTTCCTTAGCATCACCATCTCTATACCTTTTAAGTTATAGGGATTAGGTATTAGTTCTGTTTCGTTTTGCTACCAAAGTATGAAGTACCTTTAACCATACTATGGGCGGTTACGAAACGGAGGCTCAGGCTCCGTCTTAGGCTCCGGCTCCATTTCGTGAATCCATTCTGGTATTAAAATAGAGGCTTTCGGCTGCGGTTCTGAAGTAGATTATCTGGTTTGAACAAGAAAGAGTTCCAGCTTCAATGAAAAACCACAACCTATATTTTCAGCATATGGATGTCAGAGCTGGAGCCTGAGCCTGAGCCTTAGCCTCCGTTTCGTAAACGCCCTGTGTGCGTGACCAAAGCAAAAGCAAAGTGGACTTATGAAATGAACCAGTATATTCGTTACGATTGTACTGTCGTAACCCGAACGATGACTTTTCGCATTAGCACGATGTTGTTGCGCGCCCTGGGCAACCAAAGTGCACCAGGAGTCGAATGTTGTTTCTGACATAAGATTTATCATTCTGATTACCGAGGTTGCGAGCTACATAGGACGTTAGGAAAGGAGATCGGTAAAGTTGCAATTTTTGATTTGCAGAGCCGCAAAAGTCGCATATTTGCTTGAAGGTAACGTCATACTTTAATTGGTTTTGGCCAAAGAAATGCATATTTATGGGCAAAATATCAAGAAATATACAGTTACAGTCATCGATTCCTAGTCCTTAAGGTCTAGGGGGGGCAAACAATTTTTTTCTGAAACAGAAATTAGGCGCCAATTACATAGAACACGCGTTGTGTAGGCTATAGATGAATGTTTTTCTACTCCTAATAAGACATGGCGGAAGCGAGTGTTAGAAGAAGGGTCTAGCCCCCCAAAAAATATTGGGTCTTCTAGCCCCCAAAATGTTGGCTGTAGAACCGCTCCTGCTCTATGGACGGTTTTTCTACTGAGAATGATTTTGTTGGTTTTCCTAGAGTATGCGTTGACATGCACTCGACATCACTAACATGTATGGCGTCTTTCATACACCGTACAACAGTCGTCTCCTCGAAGGCAATTAGTTAACTTAATTTCCAGCGTTCACGCCAGCTGCACACTGTGTATGCGTAATGAACAATGTACCCTTAGCCTGATGCAGTGTACAATTTCCACAGGCGGTTTTGGGCAAGCGGTGCAAGTTTTCATTATAGCTGCATGACAGGTTTCCACTTTAATTAAATTAAATTAAATTGCAATTAAATATAAATAAAACAATATTAAAGGCAAAATGAATTACGAAGACCCTTGGTATTAAAGAGAAAGGGTAAATGAATTAAACAATTGTGTAAAAAGAGCTTAAGGGGGGTTTGAACCAGGTACACGTCGTGCATTCAGAAAGGTGTGTGGGGTAACACACTGACCCAGTGACACAGTTCCGCGCTTTGGGGTTCAGCGGCAATGGCCAATCTTAAAGGGCAAAGGCACCGTCGGAAATAACTACCCTCATTAATAAGCAACATATTATCAGATGCACAGCGTGTGTTGCATTTTCTTCTAAGCCGAAGCCGCCACTCGGATGGGTCACCGGTGGGTTTCAGGCCTTTTTCAAAGCTCGGCTCAGGCTCAGGCTCCGGCCGGTTCCATTTTGTGAATCCATTCTTAAATTACGGGTATCAAAATATAGAGGCTTTTGGCTGCAGTTAGGAAGTAGATTTTCAGGTTTGAAAAGGACAACAGAGCTTCAGCTTCAATGGCAAACCACAACCTATTTTGTTAGCATATGAAAACAGAGACGAAGCCGGAGCCGAGCTTTGGGAAAGGCCCTGGCCAATTCCAAATCAGAGTGACGTCATATCGCACAACGCCCTCTTTTGGCGCTGACAGCCTGGCAACCAAGCGGCGCCATAAAGACCATTAATACAGTACAGTACTTTTGGGTGCCGTAGCCCAGTGGTCCGATGTGTTATACTTAAGATCTTGTGGTCAATCTACAGATTGTGGGTTCGAATCCAGCCATGGGCTAATGGTGCTTGCGTCCTTGGACAAGACGCTTTATCACATATTGCTCCTCTGTGAGGGTAGATATGGCGTTGTGGTTTCATTAGCCTCTGTGCACCTTATGGTAGCGCGAGGCTGTATACTCCCCAGGGAGCTGTTTCAGGAATGTAAATGGGCCCGATGACCAGGGATAATAATAGTTTAAAGCGTTGCGATACCCTTCTTGTGTGTGAGGACGCTATATAAATGTCAATTTTATTATCAATATTATTACTACTTCTATACCGATGTACATAATATGGTGTATTCAAGAAGAGCAATTGTGATTTTGTTTACGGGTTATTTTCATGCGGGAACATGAGAAGTGGTCCGTGTTATCGTTCGGGATTGGCGCGGTGTGATGAGTGGGGCACATGGAACACTTCATCGGTCGGTTGGCCAGTTGATTAATGGCGGTCGTGAACGCAGATGACAAAGCAAACATCACACTATAGCTACTCATGTTTGATAATGCTAACATTGGCCGAGTTCTCGCCAGTGGTGCAATAATAGGGAGGTTTCGCATGCGAACGGATACGCATAAGTGTACGTTTAACTATCCTTATAAACGTCAACAGCCGATCCGATGATTCGCAATAGTGAAGTCTATATCCGACAACGGAGAACCACTTTTCTCCCTGACTTTGAGGCAAATTTTGTGTTATTCTTAAGTTTGAAATACATAGAAACGACATATTCGTGTTCAGCAAATCATTTAGTTTTAGTATAATCATGCACATTACAAAAAATGAACAGAGAATTACGAAAATAATTATATTCGATAAGCGTTTCACACTTCAGTGTATCGAGCAAGATATCCGTGCATCGAAGACGTATAAACGGATAACGGAAAACCGTTTGCGTCGTAAGTACACAAACACTGGTGATGTATCCGGTGCGCTAACCGTATCCGTTCGCTTGCGAAACCTCTCTAATACGGAAGCCTCTAAGGGTCCAATCCATTTCTACCGAGAAAATGGACTTAGATAAATATCAAAACAATAATATTGCCTTCATGGATTTGGCAGAAAAACTATATTTTGTAGCACACTGCGGCAGGTAATCGTTGCTGCAGAAGACATTGCCAACATGTTTAAAACTTCTTAAAGTTATAATACATCTTGGTAGAGGTCACAGAGCAGCACTCACACTTTGTTCGATGAAATAATGACCCTTCGAAAAAATGAGCTCAATCGGACAGCCGACTCACGAAAAAAAAGAAGCGAAAACCCGACTCAGTTTTGTTAAATAATAAAAGTAACATAAATAATGGTTTTGATCTTACTCCGAGATCAAAACTGTTTTTGGTCATTGTTTTAATAATTTCTGAATAAATACACCATTTCAGGCGTTTTCCCCTTGTGGTTATTTCATGATAAATATTTAAACGAGTTTGTCCTCAGTCCTATCAGGAAAGTCAACAACAAAGGTTTGAGTTACACATCACCAATGGAAATGACTTACAAAAGCCTAACTAACAGTATCCAGGACAAGCAAATAAGTGTATACGTGCACATATGCACCTAGGCCCATCCAGTGAAATGATTATATTTACAACAACTACAAAATAGGATTTACAGATGGTTTGTACGATGATTGTATTGGTATCAAATGCTTTTGTCAGAACAGGATATCCTGAAGCTACTCTGTGACATCTTATACTAGGTCCAATCAAAGAGGACTTAGTGTCCTGGATCAAAATTGCGATTGTATGTTCCTGAAATAATATTTAGATTTCTCTGCATTACTTTTGTGGATGCTTTTAATGAATCGTGTGCCTGATACGGGAAATGTCTTGACTAAAAATGGCATCGGTACTTCAACCCTTAATTCAACTTTGATACCGAGGATATTTTCATGTTGTTTGAAGACAGGATGTTTGTGTGAGTAGTGTTTGGTGGGTGGGTTCTTTCTGCCCACTCGCTGGTCTGTTTGCCCGCCTGAAGTGCTCACCTGCTTGCCCGAGTGCTTGCCCTAGTACTTACCCGACTGCTTGCCCGCTTGTGGTGCTCGCCTGTTTGCCCACCTGCTGGCCCACCTGCCCTTGCACGCCTGCTTGCCTGCCTGTTTGTCCGCCTGCTTGCCCACCTGCTTGCCTGCCTGCTTGCCTGCCTGCTTGCCCGCCTGCCTGTCAACCTTCTTGTCCGCCTGCTTGTCTGCCTGCTTGTCCGCCTGCTTGCCTTCCTGCTTGTCTCCCTGCTTGCCCGCCTGCTTGCCCGCCTGCTTGCCCACCTGCTTGTCTGCCTGCTTGCCTGCCTGTTTGTCCGCCTGCTTGCCCACCTGCTTGCCCGCCTACCTTCCCGCCTGCTTGTCTGCCTACTTGCCTGCCTGCTTGCCCGCCTGTCAACCTTCTTGTCCGCCTGCTTGCCTGCCTGCTTGTCCGCCTGCTTGCCTGCCTGCTTGTCTACCTGCTTGCCCGCCTGCCTGTAAACCTTCTTGTCTGCCTGCTTGCCCGCCTGCCTGTAAACCTTCTTGTCCGCCTGCTTGCCCGCCTGCTTGCCCGCCTGCTTGCCCACCTGCTTGCCCACCTGCTTGCCCACCTGCTTGCCCACCTGCTTGCCCACCTGCTTGCCCACCTGCTTGCCCACCTGCTTGCCCACCTGCTTGCCCACCTGCTTGCCCACCTGCTTGCCCACCTGCTTGCCCACCTGCTTGCCCACCTGCTTGCCCACCTGCTTGCCCACCTGCTTGCCCACCTGCTTGCCCATCTGCTTGCCCACCTGCTTGCCCGACTATCAGCCTTTCAACGGATATAAAACTTGCCATTTTAATGTCGAAATTATTTAAGCAATGCATTATGGAACTTTTTTAGCCAGTAGTTGTCAATAATACCTTTTCTTTACATTGTACTATGACTATGTCAAAACAATATGGAGGCTTTTTGTATGGAGTAATATGTACTGCATCTTACATAACTGTCTGAGCAATAGCCCTGTCTGAGCTACACTTTTGATTTTAATCAAAGAGCAGAATGCATCACTTAGCCTGACATCTATCCAATTAATCAAGGCTTAAGAGGGATTAAATCCTAGCCTATGGATGTTGATCTTCGTTTCCACATGGCACTAATCCGTCGGACGATATCAATGGACAAATGGAATTAGTATCTGCCAGGACTCTTATAGGTAAACCGATTATAACTCTTTTCATTCCCGATGAAAATAAAACAGCCAAGGACCTATGGTGACGGATTAATAAGAATCAATTTTCTCAAGTATACTTCTAGTGATCTTTTCGGTCAAATTCACTGAGTGCACATCCCAATCAATGTAGTCTTCGTGTCTTGATATCCATCGCAATACACAAGAGGCTAATAATTTATAGGCTATGCCAAGAAGAAAAACATTCAATATTATCAAAGTTCTCTTAAAGGTAGTATCATACTTTGGTAAGAAACCAAAACAGAAATGTTCACAGATTTACGTATAACTTACAGGGTATGAAGGTGGTGCTGGGAGAACATACCGTTAAAAATGTTCAGCCTGAAATGGTGTATTTATCCAGAAATTAGTCAAACAACGACCGGAAATCTGTTCGATCTTTTTAAAGATCAAAAATAAAAGAGAAAAGACTTAAGAAATACTGTGGCTGTTTTTCACTGTTTTTTTTTTTTTTTTTCAAAATGCGGGCACCTTATGGGACTGAAATTTTCACAGATGACTGTCACTTTATCTGTCTTGAAATTGTTGCCCATGAATCTGTATTTCTTTGATAAAAATTAAAGTATGATATTATATTTAAGGAGAGTGTAATTTTGCTGGTAAAGAACGTGTTCAGTTCTGTGCTACCCACGTTCTCCATTGGCATGAATGTATTTCGCTAGAGACATACCGTTATAAATATTCTGCCTCAAATGCTGTATTTATCCAAAAAAGAAGAACACTCAATGACCAAACACAATTCCAATTTTTTAACGATAAAAATGACGGTGAAAAGTTTTGGGCGTTTTGCATTGTTTTCTCAAATGGTGGGAACCGTATGGGACTCATTATTTCACAGATCGCCGTTACTGTATTTTTCTTGATATTTTTGCCCATAAATCTCCATTTCTTTTACCAAAACCAAAGTATGATACTACCTTCAAAACAAATTAAACATGTATTGCAGGCAAGCATTGTTCTGCACATGGAGACAAATTTTCACTTGAGTTTGTGTCTGAATTTTGTCCTATTTTCAAATAATAACTAAATTTAAGGGTAGTGTTAAGTTAACTGCCTCATTCAATCGTGCACTAATTCGTATATTCACCTTGATTATACTGCAAGGAGAACAACATCATCGGGAATTTGCAAAAACAATCTGTGAACAAAAACAAGTAACGTGAGTGGGGGAAATTCTTTGAAAAGCACATGATACACAAGCCCTACTTAACAACGAGCAAAACAAGATCAAAATGACAAAAACATCGCTTAGACAGGTAAACACCCACGCTTAAGTAAAATATTTGAAGATTTTGAAAATCCCAAAAACATAAATTTACTGAAAAACAAATTTGCTTGAGTGAAACTTCTTTAGAAATAAAGCTCCGTGTTGGCGAATCAAATGCATTTTCCAATAAATGCACTTTTGTTATTTACTGGGCAACTCCTTCGTCGACTTTGTTCAAATACAAAATATTTTCTGTAGACTTCCTGCCAGAGTGACTGACCTGATTTTCATAGCCCTGCTTAGCACACAAAATTTTGCTAACCATGGAAATTATGTCTTAATTAAAACAGGATTAACAACCAGATTTCTATGTGTTGTGTATCACTTGTGATTGTTCTTTGGCTGTTCTTCGCTGACCATGAATATCAAAAAGAATTTTTATGGTGGTTTGTTTTATTTGGCAAAACATTTTTTGTGCTAAGCAAATTTTTGTGCTAAGCAACTCTATGAAATTGGCCTCTGAAACTGGCTCCATAGCAATTGATTTTGAGAAAAGAAAATGTATCGGAAAGATACTTTTTGATGACAAATTTTTTAAAGTCTAGAAAACGGGTACTTTTTCAACAAGAGAACTTGACTATAATGCTATGACCCAGATACAAAAGTGATTACGAAACTCGATATTATCGGTATAATTATGGTTCGTTCCAAGATTAGAACTAAGCAGACAGAAGTAATAACCATGTGAAGCACAATTAATTTAAAATGGGTTAAGTTACAAAGCAGACAGTAATCAATTCAAAAATGTACTCCCTTACCTGTAATGGTCGTCAGTCGAATGTAAAGCCGAAAATTCAGACAATTTGGATTCTTGAAAATTAAATTGGTTCTGCTAGTTGTTTTTCGTTTTCACTAATTGGCTGGAACTTTAGAAGAAAGCCATTTATCATACATCCGTATGTGATATGGGTGGTACTCAGAATTGAAGACAAAATGATTTAATGTTTGAAGTATGTATCATGCCACGAAGCAACGAATCGTGATGTGAACATGAGAACCACTCGAAAAGAAACGGAAACCACGAAGAACCCAAGCAGATGGTGCTCAAGTATTTTATGTAACGATAGGAATTGGTACAAATGAAGACATTCCCATAGACATGTGCACTAATGCTCATAATCCTTTCTTTATTCACTTGTTAGGCGATCCAGCTAAACTAAACTTTAAAGACAAAGGTTGTGCAGATCAATCAATAAAAAATCCTTCAATGAAAGTCCTTCTAGTTTGCGATAAATATTATTAGGCAATCTTTCTCAAATATTCTTTTACCGACGCTAGCTCGTCTGCTTATTAAAAATATGTAATCGAGAACAATTGTAATATAAGTTTTAATAATATAAAAAATATATATATATGTATAAAATGTTAATGGTAATGAGTGTGATGACTACCGTAAACATGGTGATAATAAGGAAAACTGCAGTTATCACATATTTGGAGTGAGGACCATTTGCACAAAATGTTAAAAAAGAATTGGAACAACTACTGATAACAAGTCAACTTAAGAGCATGGCAACAACAAAGTAATTGAAATGTAAACATTATGAACGAGGTTCTTACAGAAAATAAGAAGCATCACATCAGAATCTGTCCTCTTTATTGAGAATGTGGGTCGTCCCATTCTAAAACTGAACCTTCATAAACCATTATCTGGGTCGCCCAGCCTTGGCAAATAAATCATAGAGACGATCGGATTCCACCTATGCTCGAGTTGTCCAATGAGTCCTACACGGGGAAAGTTGATATAATATATCACCGTCTTACGAGACGTTTGTCCTAGGGGAAAACGACTGCATGTGAGGGAGGCTCACCCAGACTTCCGAATGACCCTGCATGGAATTATCAATAAGAGGCTGCAGTGTCCTTCCAGCTTCCTGTTATATCGTACCATGATTGATGTCCACGGCCCGTCCTCAGTGTTATTACACCTATGATCTTCCCTGACCCCGATACTGAATTGCCAGTCCAAACGCACCGTAGGGGAATCTGTACAGCGTCCATCATAGACACAAAGTAAACATCATTTATGTGGACCGATTGCGAAGGCTGGATAAAACGACAAAACGAGCTACAGTGATTTAAAAGTCGCAGAGTTATTATTCATAACGTGCAGTGTGAATTGCGGTGGCGCGATAATATAATCTACGACCCCACAGATGTTTCACACCCACACACACAAAATGGATCCACATTAAGGTGCGACTTCTCATTTTCTACAGACTGATTTTGTCGAGGACACTTTAATTCCATTCTCAAGTCATTGCATTGCACCATTTTAGCCTTCATGGAGTTTAATACGCTAACTGACAAATTTTAAGACGTACCTGTTTTGACAATATGTCATTTCGTTCTTCAAGGTTCAGGATTTATGTAACAGAAGCGATTTAATTCTGCAAGCATTCTGAGCTTTTCAAAGAATGCATTACGGTTTGTGCAAACATGTGAAATCGGTCGTGAAATACAAAAAACGTGTGAATCATTCTCACACAGTTATCGTCCAGTTCCCCTGAGGCCTATAGACTTTCTTCTTCGTTGCTAAACCTCCCCGTGTCCTCTCATCTGTTCTCCAAACAATATCCATCAAAAAGACTGATATCTAGAAAAAAAAAGACGTTCATTTGAAGTTGTCTAGCTAGCAGTGAGAAGGGCAGTATTATTTTTCTGGACAAAGCTCTGGCATCCATTAGTTGTTCAGAAGCATTCGCAGTACAAGCTCTGTGGACATGCATTGTGTATAAAGAAAAGTAGTGTAGCCCGTCTTCCGAAGGGAATGGAACGATATTCCCTTGTTATACCTAATGTCAGGTTCTCTTCCGCTGTGTGTTATTCGTTAACAGCCTTCAAAATGTCATTGACATGGATGAATTGTTACCTTGTCTTCTCTTGAAAACAACATTTTTTGTTTTCACACCTCCCCGCACATCCCACGCTAAAGCTGCTTGGCAGCGAAGTGCATCCGATAGCGAGTACGTGCTCTTGCATGAAAGCTATTGATAAAAGACATAGGTCGTCGGGACATTCAACAACTTGAACAAACACGTTGATCAGAAATTGATAGGAATTTTCAAAGGAAACCCAATTTAAAAGTGCATTTTCTATCTGAACTAGTTATGCACTTCACTTTTCATTTAAGGAATGTTCGTCACAAGAACGGTGTTGTTTTGGCGTATCAAAGAGCGCCCTCTCTATAAAGACTAAAAACGATGGGACTCAGAGGTACTTATATTTTAATAACTGTTTTATTTATTCATTTTAGTATGTTTAAAAGAAAAGGAAAAGGTCACAAGCCACATCAAATACAATCAAATACAATGTAGGACACACCATGCCGGTTGTTTAAAACGAATCACAGACATTAAACGTATATCAATTTAACTTTAATTTGTAATATAGAGGGGAACGAAAAGCCACCTTTGATACAGGAAATATCAAGGATTATACAGTTTGGAAAAATTAGTTTCTCAACTTGACAAGAGCCAACATGCGTTAATTAACTGAGTTGATCGGATCGTAGCGCAGTGTAGATAGATTATACTGGCGTGCTGACGCATGTTATCTCCTGTACAAACATATTACTCATAAAAACAGTGATTGATGCGACGTATTAAGCCTAAGGAAACTTGCACTTTTCAATGGTTTCAGAATTTACCATGGCGAGAGGAAATTTGATGTACCCAGGCAGAAGTATTAATCAACTGCAACATCTACTATATTCCTCTTTAAATATATTCCAGTCCTGCGGCGGACCGGGAAATGAATCGTACGGAGTAACGGACATGATATGTTGTTGTGACCTATTCACCCCGTCGGGAAGTAGATTTACCTGGCGCCGTGGGGTCGAACTGCTACCATGTACGGCCATTTCGCTGGGCCCGAGGCGCCAAGAGTACAAATCTGCTATGTGGACCGGATGAAAACCGAATCACCGGTCAATTTCATGCACAGGTTGTGTGTAGCGACTGATATTACTTTATAGGGACGGAATGTTGACAGTCAGTGAAGCTAATCCGTTTTGCACCGAGAAACGATCTTGGTGTGTTTATTGGCATTACTTATTCCATTCGTCTTAATATATCGCCATATAGCAGCAAGGGGTGCCCCAAGCCACTACCGCAGATTTCTCAAGACGCGTAGGTACCACGGTAGTCCTTCACGCGCCGTACGATTATCGAATCAACCAAACTCCTTTCTTACGACTACTGTACTAGACTTACAGACTCCCTCCGCTAACTCTGACCTATGCCATAAAAAGTCTTAGGCAAATTAGGTTTACACTTCACGGACGTTGATAAGCACTGTGTACTCAGTGGTTGTGGAGTGCACAACCGGAGTGCGCTGTAGTGGCTCAAGAGGGGTTCGAACCCGCGACCCTCTGCTTATTAGTGTAGGTGCCGAACCGCTAGGCCACCGATGGGAGCCCTTGTAGCATAGGAGAGAACCAATGCACAACTCTACTAACATATGACCCAGGCTGAAATCGAACCCGGGCCACATTGGTGAGAGGTGAGTGCCTAATGCACTTGCCACCTATGCCCCCATAAAATCGACAGCAAATCAGACTTAAAAACAAAAGATAAACCGAAACCAAGTATTTTGTAGTTAATCGTTTAGCTTTCTGGCATAGGTTGAAAACAAATGCTAAGTGCAAAAGAATAACATTTGGACCGTACGTTTGAGAGATAAAAACAAATGACTATTAACTATACGTTGAAGTTCAAGTATTTTGTCAACATCGATCACTGCATGGGGGTAGAAAAACAGGCAATTTAGGCCGGATTATTACCTCAAATTCCCCACGACAAACCGGTAACTATTGATCGTAGTCCCCGCTACACGGACAAAAACACTACAATTCAAGGGGCTAAGTGGATTTAGAAAACATTTGTTTTTATAAATCGACTCAATAATTGTCTGGGGGATGGCATACGCGCTGAGAAAGAATAAACAAATACTTGTTATTGCTTATTTCTGTAAGTTAATGATGCATCATTTGTTTTTACAAGTCGTCTTTTAGAGGCCTAAATCGACTATTTACCATTGGCTAAACGATGTTGTTATATCCAGTCAAGTTTACACAGCCCAAAGTAACCGGGGACGCTGATGGTATTTAGTTTCGCAACCCAAGTGCGAAACTTAATTTGGAGAGTTTTTGAAGGAGTTGACCTATGTGCGAATGAAGACTACAACTACAAATATGCAAATAAGCAGGGAGTTTCCATCGACTTTGATGTGGGATGTTAATGGGAGACTTTTGAGAATCGGTCTTCATGTCAACAGTGCAAGCGCACGCAATTGTGAGCATGCGCTGTTGACATGAAGACCGATTCTCCAAACTCTCCCATTGATGTGGGGTCAATTTCACGGCGCCAATAACCACAAAAATGTCCCAAGCACAAAAATGTCTTCCCCAAATGAAACAAGCCACCGTTTAAAATTCCATTTGATATTCATGGTCAGTAAACAACAGCCAAAGAACAATCAAAAGCGATTCACAACACATGAATATTTCGTTGTTAACCCTGTTTTTATTAAGACTGAAATATCATGCTAAGCATATTCTTGCGCTAAGCAGCGCCATAAAATTGGCCCCTGATCTTCGCCTTTGACAAAAGCGAGTAAACAGCCAAAACTGTCAAAACAATGTTCAGTATTTAAAAACAAAATTTAGGATGTTCACAAATGTTGTATCCAAGATATGAAGCAAAGATAGCATTTCTTTTTACATAAATCTGAACGTGAAACTGGTAAATAGACTCGTCCTTGACCCTGCACAGCGTTCAGATACTTATAATCAATATTAAGCAAAAATTCTTTGAAATTAAGTGTTCTTGAAGAGTTTTACCATTTACTATCAAAACAATCGAGTCGCTGCCATTTAATGGCTAAATTCAGATCACAACGCATCGATCACCATGTACGTTGTTTGATAACCTTTCCTTAGAATGCCCATAACGTTATTTCAAATGGTCATTAGTTTTTTTACAAATGAATGATTTTATGTTTTGTCCCACTGCATGTATTAAATTTACCATGAATAGACTCATCCTTGAGAAACCTCTCACAAAGTTACCTCTCACAAAGATGGAAAAAAGAACGAAATTACAACATGTCGACTTAAAGGTAGTATCATATACTTTGGTATAAGAGACCAAAACAGAAATGTTCACAGATTTTACGTATAACTTACAGGGTATGAAGAATGCGGTGGTTGAAACCTACCGTTAAATTGTGTCCGCCTGAAATGGTATATTTATCCAGAAATTAGTAAAACAACGACCGAAAATCTTTTTGATATTTTAAAAGATCAAAAATAAAAGAGAAAAGACTTAAGAAATACTGTGGCTGTTTTTTTTACTATTTTCTCAAAAGGTAGGCACCGTATGGGACTGGAATTTTCACAGATGACTGTTAATGAAGGTCTTGATATATTTGCCCCTGAATCTGTATTTCTTTGATAAAAACCAAAGTATGATATTACCTTTAATGAAAGACACACACTTAAACAGTGAGTAATGATAGTTATGGTCAAGCATAATGGGTTGGATGTTTATATAGAGGCTGGCCTGTGGAACGAAATACTTCGCTCTGCACAGAAACGAAGGACCTGCTAATAATGAGGTTTCTACAGGAAGTATTTATCAAGATAGAACAGTAAATTGCATTCCATTCTTTACAGGCTTAACGACAGAGTTGATCCAGAAAAACAGGCAATTAAGCCCGATAAAAATGTCACATAACTTATTATCAGTGGTGAGATTTATAGCTATAGAGTTTCACATCATTGGCTGAGGTGCTGACTCAAAACTTGTCTTCTTGAAAGATGGAGATTTATTTGACTATTTACTTGCACGATTACCGTTTATATAACTCAATATTATACATACTTCAAAAAGACTAAGGGAAGCCATTTTGTATTCTACATTTCGTTCTTCATTCAGAACATCTTCAGTTACCGTTTATATTTGCATAATTCTGATGTTATAGGATTTGTCTTTCCAGAAACAATTATTTTCACAAAAGGGCATTCAGTTAACAACATAAAACAAAATCTATTATACCAAATAAATCTAAAACAGTGAACGTCTTTTCACGTTTTGGTATCGTTCATGCTTCGGAAAGAACGTGCTACAGTCGAACCTCGTTAATACGAGGTCGCCGGGACTTACTGAAAATGCTCGTATTAAGCGGGGCCTCGTATTATGCGGGAACCATATTTTGTCAACCGAAATGCACGTGTGTGTATTTGCAAAAAGACGCACTATTAGAGCAAGTTGAATCGCACTCCAAATCGCGATTATTTGTGACAAAAAAAAAGCGCGACAATTTGGTTCGCGATTCCAATCGCAACCCAAATTGTCGCGCTTATTTGTGTGTGTGAACGTGCCCAGTAAATATCCTCCTAGGATTAAAACATCAAGCATTTAAACAGATAAATTAACCAAAGGTTACCATCAGAATTGTGTCTTGTGATATATATTACTACTTATGCCGTTGAAGTTAGAGCAAAAATTAACTTTGATTTCTTAACCATTTAAATGAGATTTTGAGTTTTATATCTCTAAGCTATGACCGCTATATAACCCCTGGACTGCTGAATAAAACCTTGACAAGTCCTTTGCGAATACAGTGCCGTTGTTTACTGTGAGTTTCGAAACCAACATGTTAAAAATGGACCGCGGAAGCGTTCGGTTGGTGATTTGGGTTTAATGTCTGATTTCACAATTGTGCGCCCAACTCATCACCCCGACCACTTAACCTTGCCAGACTAGTCACCCTGACGGTACTTGAAAGCGTCTGATGTGACGCCTTTACGTGGTACAAGGGAGCACTCCGTCGGCGACACGCAAATCCCATCAAATCGCGATTTCTCCGCGGAGCGAACTCGAGCGGACGTGTTTTGCCACTGTTTCCCCATTTCGACCGCGCCAGGCCGGACAACAAATTCACGCACGATAGGGAATAATGACTCACGCAAGACTACCCTATGACGTCTTATTTAACAGGGTTCTTCTGTTTTAAACAGATTCCCTGGTCCGCGCCGAAGGTTATCGATACATTTAAGGCACCGTGGAAATCCTTTAAAATCCCCTGACATTTCACCCGTGGCGTCTAAGTATAGAACGAGTCTTAGCGTCGCTCCATTGACTTTAACCTTGTTTTTGTATAGTGTGTGGGTCACGTTTTGTTCGCGGATGCGATTGATTTTCCTCAAGATTTTCGGTTGGGCGGGCTGTGTCTCCGCCCGTGATACAGACCTTTTAGAATTTGTACGCCTGGGTGAACTGAAAGGTGACAAGTTGAAGCTTTGGACTTCTTGTGAAGCTTGCTTAGAGGAAAAAGTGTTTCAGGATTACAGCCAAAGATCAAGTTGTATTTGTTTTTTTCTCTGGTTTTGTTTTACTTGTTGTTTTGTGTTCTACCCCCATCCCACCCAGGCTTCGAATCCAATAAATTGCCACGAATTGCTCAATTTTAACCATTTGTATTTGAATCGTAATCAGGTTTGAAAGTTCTTTACTATTTCGTATTTATTTCGTTTTATTTCGTTTTTATTAATATTTCGTGGAAAAGCTTTTGGGCTGTTCACAGTTCTGCCCACGAATTCCCGATTTCCCCAAAAATCGTATTTGAGTCGTAACCAAATCGTAACAATCCTTGGACATCGTACCTGAATCGTGGTATTTATGGGTATTCTTATTTTCATTCGGGAATTCGTGAAATCGCGGCTTGATCACGAACCATAAACAAATCTGATACGCATTAACACGAATAAACACCAAAGCAGGTACGAAACAAGTCTCTTTTCTTAGCTGAGTCGTTATTGATTTTTCGTACTTTTCGTGATGATTCGAGCAATTTAAGCCGAGTAAAGTAAACCTAGAAACCTCCAAAGCAAATTAAAACAATAATATTGTCATGCTGCGTGGCCGGAAATGCAAAACTGGAAAAAAAATATATTGCAACAGAGACTGGTAACAGTCGATTTATTCAATAATATGGTAAATGGTACGGATGTTAATGGTACGGTCAAAGAAACTGGACAGATGGGCTGAATTCCGAGTCGTGACGAGAGCCAGGCGTTTTTTTTTTTTATTAAAAATGGAAGGCGGGAAAATAAGGCACACGCCTGTCAAATTCCACGTCTGCTGTACCGGCTTGCACGCTCTCCCCAATGGCTCGCCCCAATGACTCGCCGAGATGCAACAGACCCAACCTTATTCAAAGCTGGAACTATTCAAGTATCAAAACAGCAAATGGACGATATCGTCGAAGTAGAATGCCGCTAGTTTTGTAATAATCTTGGTAACGAGTGCTCATGAAGAAAATTGTTTATAGACACCGAATGCCTAGAACTGTCTTGAGGTTAAACACGCTAGAAGATGGTGGTGCCCTTGGTGCCCTGATAACACCAATCGAAATATCTGCGCTTCTGTTTATTATGTCTCATCGCGCCTAAAGGTTGAATGTGCTTATACCTTCCTCTTTATATTTGAGTTTGTTTTGAGCTTAAAGGGTTTTTAGAAGAGTTCCACTGCAGTCATTTTGTCTTTGTTCACTTATCAATGACTACATTCAGTCCGTCAGTTTCCCTTGTTTTTTTATGGTTTAAAAAAAAGGTTGTTTAAGTGCAAAAAATAGGTCTATGAATGAAGCATCATTTTAAGGTATTCAGAGTTTTACAGGGTGTCCCAAAAAACGCAACACTCTGTCTAGCGAACTATTTCATAAAGAATTAAACTGTTTATCACTTCAAGATTTAGATATGTGATACAACCATGTCTTGGCTATCACCATGTAGAATATGAGCAAAATTGGATTGAAATTGAGGGGAAAAAACTAAGACTGAATTACACAACCTTAAAACCCGACTTTCATCTCAATACACACTGTGTGTGTATTGACCACTTATTCTGGAATACTGCCATTTTGTTTTTAAGGATTTCTTTTTTTCATTGGTCATATTTTTGCCAATTTCAGCCTGATTTTGCTTACATTTTACATGGTGATAGCCAAGACATTGTTGTATCACACAACAGAAGCTTGAAGTGATAAATAGTTGTATTTTAGCAAAATGGTTCCCGACAAAGTGTTACCTTTTTGGGACACGCTGTATTACTATAGTGCCAATTAATGTAACTCTTTCCAAAAAGCTATATTTTTGTCAGAGGTTATTTATCAACCATATCGTTTGCCGCTTTAGCAATCATCGGAATCACATTCAACCAGGCGTTAGAGGTTCCAGAGGCCGGGATTCCCTTAGGGATACGATGATGCTTGAGCTGGAGGCCAAATCATTACCAATGAAAAAAAAAACAATTAGGCGGCTTGTGAGGTAAAAATCCTGCGTAGATCGAATGGATATCTCCGTGATTAAAATCACACCGTGCAGTACAGAGGTGGAACACTCCCAAGCCATTCTAGACTGTACTTATATGGTCCGTTGCATATTCCAATCAAATCTCTAAGAGTTGTTTATAACCAGAGGAAGGTTTACCATCAGCAGATGAGATGGAATCCGTGTGTTAACATAACAATCCCTTACCGTGGACCACATGTTATTCTTATTAATTGCCCCATTGTCAACCATTAGAGTATTGAATTGCCAAACCGCTTTTGGATCAAAGTTTATGCTACAATGCTTCCATCCTGAACGAAAGCCTCAACGAGACGCGCTATACTACAAATGTGGCAAAAGACGAACCGCCGTAAGGTTTCTACCGAGACGCAGATTTGTAATCTGAGCCCAGTGCCTTGGGCCTTGGGCCTTAATAAAGCAGTTAATGAAAAGTGAACAAACACAACATTGAATGGAGAAGAATGCAGCCTCTTCAGTCAATTTGGTGGTGTTCCTAATAGTTAATTGTTTTTGTTTGTTTGGCAGTTATAGAAGCCATGAAACCACGCACATGCTGCAATTTTGTTTCCCAAGGGTCATGGAAGATACACGTAGCAATGCTGCAACCTGAGAAACATGTACATGGGGAACACTCTTTGAATACTTAAAGAGAATGCGTATTTTTAATCATTATAATCAATAAAGTCATCAAATAACAATGATTCCATATTGTTTCAATAAGCTTCCCCTGTGACTATTTATTGATTGAACAATATATTAAAAAAACAGTCATCTGTGAAAATTGGCGTCCCATACGGTGCCCACTTTTTAAGAAATCATTGAAAAACGGCCACAGTATTACTTAAGTCTTTTCTCTTTCATGTTTGATCTTTTTAAAGATCAAACAAATTTTCGGTCGTTGTTTTACTGATTTCTGGATAAGTACACCATTTCAGGCGGAACCGGTATGTTTCTACCACCACCATCTTCATATCCTTTAAGTTATACGTTAATCTGTGAACATTTCTGTTTTGGTCTCTAACCAAAGTATGATACTACCATTAAAGAGAATGCGTATTTTTAATCATTATAATCAATACATTCATCAAATAACAATGATTTAATATTGTTCCAATCAGCTTCCCTTGTGATTATTTTATCATAAAATAATAAAGTCATTGAAAAAGAAATGACTCTTGGGATATGGTGGTGTGTGCGTGGTTTCATGGCTTCTTACTGCCAAACGAACAAAGATAATTGACTATTGGGGACACCACCAACATAGAGCTGGATAGCTTAGTGGTAAACCGCCTGTACGGTAGTAAAGAGGTCGCCAGTTCAAATCCCGCTCCAGTCAATTTGTCTTTGTTCATTTTCCAATAACTTAACTTAAAAAAAATAGTTATTTTATCTTTTGGTTATTTGATGATTAAATAATATAGTATTAAAACACAGTATCAAAATTCCTCTCCGTCTGCACTTTTTCAACGCGCTTGCTCAATATCAGAAAATGATCACAGTTTGTTGAGGCTAATAGGTTTTGATTGTCACTGGAAAGCCTGAAATAATAATGTTGGCTCCATCTCCAGTCGTAGATTAACGTCTGGAATGGCAATCATGTATCCCTAGCATTAGAAACATTCTGGCTCTAGAATTAACACTAATTTCAATTTCTGAACTTAATAAAATGCCTTGTTTCTTATCATCTGAATGTGATGGGTGAGATAATTATCTCTCGGAGAATCGAATTTGGCTCCAAATCCATCTAATTGACCGATCAATCTTGCTACGGCCTGCTCATACACCCAATCTGTTATCTTCTAGCCTGGCCTTTGTAATTGAAATATTTGCTGTGCGTGGTTAAATACTCACCATTTGTGCAATGAGAACATGCCACAGCCAGACAACTAATGAGTATGGTAGACACACCGCTATGGGATAAGCAGGATATACCGTGTTTACTTCGTCCTACACTCGTACGCGCATGCATCGGTTTTAATGGATGGAACCTCTTTAGTCTCTTCAAGTATCGCATTCTGCAAACAACAGTTGTAGTTATGTATACTTTGTAGGCCTTCAGAACTCCACAGCATAGTACTAATTTCAATCTTTAAAGATGGGCTCTCCTCTCAGAATTGCTGAAAGTATTGAACAAGTATGACATAAAGTTCGACTCGTTATTTCAGCTGCTGCGTTTGTATTCTATGGGCCTATTTGTTTTACACACAAGATCACGGATCCTACTGATCCGGATCCCATTTTAATGTAACCTGCATAGGGCATGGATTCGCAAATCTGGGATCCTGTGCGTTAAACAAACAGGCCCATGTGATTTTTGTGTGGGGTTTTCCCCCCGACAACTTACCTCTTAATTATTTCACAAATTCCTGATAGGATCATTGAGCCTCTGGTCATACTTCATACGAAGCGAAGAAAAAACATGTAAGGCCGCGAAGAGAAATTTCGTTCCAAAGTCTAGTTCTTACTTGTATTTCGCTTCGCACGGTACATTCCAAAAGGTGCGAGCCTGCCTTTTTGGTCTTTCAGTTCTTGTTGCATACTGTTCCTTTGAGATATCTTGTTTAAATATTAATGTTTATTTAAAGTATGGCTCTGTGTTTTGGGAAGCAAACAATGAAAGAAGTTATGAAAAATATGGACATTAACGAAACGAAGGCTCAGGCTCCGTCTCAGGCTGCGGCTCCATGTCACGAATCCATTTTGAAATAGCGGGTATCGAAATAGATGCTTTTGGCTGCGGTTTAGAAAAAGTTTCCCTGATTTGAAGAGGACAACAAAACTTCAACTTCAATGAAAAACCACAACCTATATTTTTAGCATATGGATGACAGAGCTGAAGCCTGATCCTGAGCCTAAGCCTTTGTTTCATAAACCCCCTATGAGTAATGTGTCCATCTAAGGAGGACATGAGACATTCATAAACCCCTTGCTTCTTGTATTCTTCATTTTTGTTTGGAACAGCACACCTCATTGCAACTGGGTCTGCATTTTGTTCTGATATCTTATAAGGAACTCAATGTCTCTTTTGGCGTTTGGCCTATAGTTCTTTAATGAGCGTACCTTTATTAGGTCATGGCTGTCAAATACAGCGACACGAGTTGTGTATATCTGGCCAACAGTAGGTAATTAACTGCTGCGGTGCCCTTTTGGGATAAGCATTGGCTGACATCCTTTGAAATGTAGTTACCACCTGGAGGGAACGCGCTGAAGACTCGACATCCGTGGGGATGCAGAACAAAAATTACCCCAATGTCCCCTTTACCAACTAAGGCAGCTTTATTGGAGGTTAGCCCGTTGGCGAAGATAGCTCGCGGTTGAATCGAACAACGTGGGAAGTGTACACACTCGACAAGAATACGATGAGGTCTCCAGAGCAGTCCCAACTATCCACCCCCGCGCGAAGGAGAATAAGGAATTAAATTGCACAGGGCAGGATATTCACACAACACAAAGATTGGACCCTCGTTCGAGCATAGGCAAACATCTATAATTGTAAATAACTCGACCACTCATTGTGCACGAGTTGTCAAACTTGCTTAGCCCACATACGGTTATGAGATGAAATTGCTTCCGTGACACACTTGTTGCCTAGCCTAATTGTCGTTGTTTACTTGTCCAGTACATATAGGAGGTTTATTGACCAATTTAAATGGTTCCAGAGCTCAAGAATGGTTTATGGGCACGTCTGCCGATACGGCAAAGACTGAACCAGGGGGGGGGGGGGGCTGGAAGAGGCTAAAGTAAACGGTCCAGAATCGTGGAGGACAGGTTTAGAAGATAAGATCAAAATAAGTGGTCGGACCTTAGGGTAAGCCGATGGCATGGGGGCTGGAGAGCCGAGATGGTTATCTTTGCATCGTCCATAATACTTGATCAAAATCCATTCCTGTCCGGGATTCTACCGCCCCAGGTTCGTCAAAATCTGTAGACGCCTGTATCGCAAAGCCGTAGAGCCCAGCCACCTTCTGCTTGACATCCTTTTTGAGAAGGAAGCCCCTTACCGGCTACGCTCACAGAAACCTCTCCGCCAACTCCTAAAGGACCTGGATAAAGAGGGTACCTCTAACCTAGAAGTTTCTGAGAAGGCTTCAGCCACACTTGCAAGCCTGGTCACCTCTTCCTCCAGGCTGCGAACTCCCTTGAAAACCTTGGGTGCAGCTGAACCGACTGCGGTTCGGTGTTGGACGCTTTGCAGCAAACCTCAAAAGATGGGGCATCAGCTCTGACTCGATCTGACCTCTGTCCATGCGGGAAAATACAAACCCATCACCATGTCATCAACGAGTGCAACTTGACAGGACCTCCGTGCCCACTGTCTGGGACATACAACCCAGAACTGATCACCTACCTCACCAACTGCCAATTCTGATCTAAATAGCTGTAATTGGCATACGAGATAAACACAAAATAGTCCTAAACATTTTGGCCACAAATGGCACACTCAAATACATCTTCGTCACAGAATGTAAACGTATCACGGCGAGACACAGTCATTCAACTAACTCCCCTCTTAAATTGCTTCGGCGGCAGTTGACCAACCCAGGGGGAACAGAAAGGATGACAATTACTAAGAATCTGACCGGCACCTACGGGCCTCCGTCCTTGAGTAAAGTAGGTTCAACCCCCTGGTTGACCGGCAGGACATAACGGTGCCGGTGTGCATCAGCGGATCGATAAACAACAGTTTCTCGGCATCGGCATTGGCAAAGAGTTTCCTACGAAGAGGGTCCCGGGGCTTTGTTTTAAGAGGGATGTTCATCCATATAACTGTGGATTCTGGATATATCGTCACCGTTTTCACGAAGAGACAAAGTGGCCGCGGGGCGTTGAAACTATAGTTTTGGGAAAATCGATTTTAAAGTTTAACCCTTTCTAAATTGAAGATTTTTCCTATTTGCAGTGTATAATATTTTTTGGCCAATTTGAGTCTCGAAACGCACAGGAGGTACGAGGTGCTAATTAAAGAACTAGTTAATAGTTAAATAGTGCTAGTTAATAGAACCATTTCCCTATAAAAACACGCGCCTAGTGCTCCTTCGTAAAAACGGAAAAATGGCATACGCGTTGTATGTTGTCCCCATAGAACAACGTGCATTTTTGCTACTTTGTCTTTTCATGAAAACGTGAAATGCCATTTGGGTGACATTTGTCCTTTACTGATTTCCATGATCTGTATGATTTGATTAAAAAGTTCCCCAAGATGTCCCTTGCAATACCCTCAATCAATTTAACCCGAAAAAAAAAATCGAAAAAAAGAAGAAGTAGATTTTGGCAAAATGTGTCCCTTTGTGAAAACGGTTGTCAGTAATATGTGTTTCTCGTATCACATCCGTAGCTTGAAAGCATAGTCGCCTATACCATGCTTGTCTTTAACCACTACCTTACTCGACTTAAAAAGCCAGCAACGCATTAGTCGACACACAGTCGATCAAGGTAAGAGATTACAATCACTGACTACTAATGCATTGCAATAATTTAATCAACTCTGTGGTATTAAGACAGACACACCGGTTGAAGACAAGGCAGTGTGTCTTCAGATGATGGTTCTGGCTCGCTGAAGCTAATAGGCAAATTGTTTGAATGGTCACAAAGTAATTGCACACAAGGGGCACATAAAGTAGAGTGCATTGTCGTGTTGATGACCTAAGTTTGAGGACGGACATACAGGGTGTAGTATAGGCTTTAAGGAGCATATGTTCGTTACTTGAAGCAAGGCGATTTTAATATCAATAATAAAAGGAAAAATCACATATAGGCCTATACAGTGGTGATTGACAATGGGAAACTTTTCCCTTCAAGTCAACAGCGCACGCGCACGGAATTGTGCGCTTGCTCACAATTTCGTTTAGTTTTTCAATCTTGTTTGTAGTGGCACTGTATGGCCATTATTTTGTAACATTTTTGTTATGAGTGAACTACAAAACCTTTTAACGTCGATGTGGTCTTCAAGTTTGTGTACATTGAAGGACGCGGCATGATATCTAAATGTTAAGAGGTGATTGGTTCCCAAGCATGTACGAAATATCTCATACTGCCGTTAGTCTCCGTACGTGCCGCTATGCATAAGGATAGACATGCACAGTGGATTAGTGCTCTGTCTTAAATAAGCCGCTTAATATTAGCGAATTTCGGTACGGTGCCTTAAAAGGTTTTTTTGAAGGTCGTACGTGAGGTTTTTGGGGCAGCTTCGTATTTGCCTCATTAAGCTGAATTATATACAACCATTAAGAAAAGCACTAGACTTTGGCTCACTTAAATTTCATTTATTGCGAACCAAAATGCCTAAGATACATATCTGAGCAGCATTTTTTAAGACTTTGAGGGTTTCTTGTAGTTTTCTCAAATTCGATTAAAACTATGACATCCAGAAGGTTGTTGATACTCACTTAAATGAGACGAACCACCGTAGAATGTTTTTCACTTTTTATTTATTTTGCAATAAATATTTATTAATCTTCTATCATTTTCCTTTGATAAATTTCCTTCATTTTCCTTACTTTTTAACGTTTCGAGAATTATTGGGTTTTTTTTCTGGAGTTCTACCTGCCGATAGTATCATAAAAACCTGGTATAATTATGCGTTTGTAGTCAATGTTATACAAGATTACTCATGAAAATCATTTCAGATTTATTCCTTAAAGGTAGTATCATACTTTGGTTAGGAATTAAAACAGAAATGTTCACAGATTTACATATAACTTACAGGGTATGAAAATGGTGCTGGTCAAACAACGACCTAAAATCTTTTTGATCATTTATAAGACCAAAAATAAAAGAGAAAAGACTTAAGAAATACGGTGGCTGTTTTTCATTGTTTTCTCAAAAATGGACACCGTATGGGACTGAAATTTTCACAGATGACTGGTACTGTATCTTTCTTGATATTTTTGCCCATGAATCTGTATTTTCTTTTATAAAAACCAAAGTATGATATTACCTTTAAATACGTTTATCCCTTGGAACCAAGGGCCAATTCCACAGCCCTGCTTAGCACACAAATTTGCTAACCATGAACAGGCTTGATAAAAACAGAATCACAACCAAAATTCTTGTGATTGCTGTTTGGCTGTTGTTTGCTGACCATGAATATGATATGAAATTGTGATATTGGTTTATTTCATTGAGCATAACATTTTATGCTAAGCATTTTTTTTTTAAACAGCTCCATGAAATTGGACTCAGTTCTGCTGAGCAAAGTGAATTATGGCGTGCAAAGTTAACATATTATAATCCCGGAATAGATATAATTCTATAAAAGGTAGTATCATATACTTTGGTAAGACACCAAAACAGAAATGTTCACAGATTCACGTATAACTTACAGGGTATGAAGATGGTGGTGGAAGCAACATACCGTTAAAATTGTTCCACCGGAAATGGTGTATTAATCCAGAAATTGGTAAAATACTTCAGAAATACTGTGGCCGTTTTTCACTGTTTTCTCAAAAAGTGGGCACCGTTTGGGACTGAAATTTTCACAGATGACTATTACTGTATCGTCCGTGATATTTTTGCCCATGAATATGTATTTCTTTAACAAAAACCAATGTTTGATATTACCTTTAAGAATACAGAAATCTCTATAATTGATAGAGATATCTATATTGGCCAATAGAGATATATCTCTATTCATAATATAGATATGTACAATAAGTGGAGACATCTCTATCACGACATAGCGAACTGAAAGGTTCAGAGTTTCGTTCACAGTTCAGCAAATCAACAAATTCAACTAATTTCAGACTGATCAGGAAGTCAGCCTTTAGCTGTCAAAGGTTCAGTGATTCTACTACATGATGATGTTTCCTTTCTGTAAAAGGGGTCACTTACCCAGATCGGTCTTTCTTCTTAGCTGAGGAAAGATGATGTCAAGCGTTGAACAGGCGGAAGCAATTATCTCAATGAGGTATAAGAGCTGTAGCTTTTTGTATTCACTCTTCTGCGTGGGTTAGATATAATTGAATGTTTTAAGTTGATTGAAAGGTTCCGAGTCAATGACCAGCAATAGTCTGGTTCCCGGACTCAAAAAGCTACTGACTATTGTCTGTCAAATATAGGGTCCGGTATCGGCTACATGTACTGGAGGGTCACGTGACCAAAAAAGTAAATTTCTGACTTTTTACTGAAAAATCCGAAACATTACGAACTCGTTTTCGTCCAACTTCGGATAGTTACGTTGACTTTCGGGTATTTCCGACAGGTCACCCGAGGTCATGTACGTCAGGGAAAGACACGTCATGTAAACATGTTTCATTCCTTGCTACAGTTAGCCAAAATAGAGCTTAATTATTGTCCACATACAACAGAGCAATCTTCCTATTATGCATTTTTGAGGAGTTTGTTGTATAGTTTTTTCCCCACTCTTTGAACTCTTATTCTGCCCAGATTAAATTGAATGTGATTACAAAAGTGCAAAAACTAATGCTAAAATGGTAACTCTAAAACTAGCTTCCGCGCAGGCGCAGACATGACAGCTGTGTCATGTTCTATTTTTAACCGTAGCCGATACCTGACCTAAGATTTTTAATAAGAGTCGTCAGGGAATCTTTGGGCAGGGAACCAGACTATGACCAGCAAGAGGTCATACAAATATCTACCACAATGCCATCCAAAACAGAAACGCGGTCAATGTACTTAAGTCCTTGACAATTATGATAGTCCTATTAAACAAAATTGAAACTCAAAATGCGGGCATGTTCAGGGAGATGTGTCTATACGCTTCGCCTGTTGAGCACAATGAACTATGACGTGCGAAGTTAAAGGGATGGTACCGTTCAGAATTGGTAAGACAGAATACACTTCAAGATCAAAGATTCACATAAAACTTACACAGTGTAATGGTAATGATAGGAGAAAACATCTCATGAAATGTTTTTGTCTGAAATGCCATATTCGTTTAGAAATAAATGAAACTATTTTCCGATTGGAATGAATCGCTTCGAAGCGTTTTATTCATTCGTTGAAATGTGTAAACAGGTTTTCACTATTTTCTCGTGACCCAGATGGCTGATTGCCCTCAAACGTCTACAGGTTTGTCAGTTAAGGTATATGATGGAATATAAAATGTGTTTTCACTGTCAGCAACGGTTTTGTCGCAAAAACAAGTTATGTACCATCCCTTTAACATCAATCCCGAAACAGAAATATCTCTAAAAGAAATAAGGGCATCTCTATTATTAATAGATATACATGTATTTATTATCCTAAATGGGACCTTAGGGAGACTTTCCAATAGGGTTGTGCACTGAACTTTACTTGACTATTTCTAAACATCCTCCAAACCAATGAACTTGAGAGCATCCTCTATCTTCTATTAAAATATGGACAGTAAAAATATGATGACTGTGACTGTATCTTCCTTGGTATTTTTGCCCATGAATCTGTATTTCTATGACAAAAACCAAAGTATGATATTACCTTTAAGTCATTTTACAACCATCGTAATGGCACAATAATCGAAAGTGCTCTGTATGTAATGTACGCGCGTTGCGCGAAGATGCAATGGTCGTCCCAGAATACATCAATTTTCTCCGTGTAAATGGTGTTTTGAAGACATCGACATCAATTAAAGATCAAATACTTTGTCCACAAGGCAGCAGACCGCATGTACAACCAGTCTGCAAATGTGTTTGCACGCAACCTAATATATTCACCATGCACATGTCATTTTACAGTCTACGGTAGTCCTACTCCAACACCACGCACTCAAGGCGTTTAATAACCGTAACGCAAGCCCCTATCCGGCAGACAATGCGGCACACATCACAGTTTAATACAACTACATGGCCATCACATTATATTGTAGCTCCCGGAGTTACCGAAGAACATGGCAAATAAAGTTGAATGTTGATTTAGCAATACCATGTCCGTCTTCTCACGGGGGCAAACCGTTGATAAAAGCCTTTTAAAAACATCATTCTGCAAGACCTACCAAGAAATAATATAGAAAAACCCTGTAATATTTGGACGTGTTTTAAGTGACGCCCTCTACGTCTCACAAATTTCCATAAGCAAATGTTTGACGAATTCGAAAGGAAATATTAAAATGGCGGCCAATGTGTGTTTGATGACGAATGTTATGCCCACAAAATCTTTGAGTTCACTTGTCTTGATGCATTTGGATATGAGGTATTTGAGCCAAATACCCAGAGACCCTTAAACAACAGGGAAAACCTAGCAGAAGATTGAGTACGGAAATCATGTATTGATCATGGACCTGACAGAAAACTGTCAATTTAGCGTTTTAGGCTTGTGACATTGTTTTGACAAGATCCACCTAAAACAGAGAGTCTGTACCTGCGAATAAACGATTTCATGTCACTTCGCCTCCTTGCCAACTCGCCCCCTGACCGACTCTCCCCTTAATACCAACTCGCCCTCTGACCGACTTGCTCCCTGGCAAACTCGCCCCCTGACCGACTCTCCCCTTACCAACTCGCCCTGTGATCGACTAGCTCCCCTAGCTGACTCGCCCTTGACCAACTCGCCCCCAGATGTTTTCAGCAAAAGAAATGCAAAATATGAAGAGTCGTTAAAGGTACAATACTTGATTGGTAAAGGTCACATGACAGCACTCATACTTTGTCTGATCAAACATGTACATCAAATAATAAACCTGTGAAAAATTGAGCTCAATCGGACATCTGAGTCACGAGAAAATAGCGAAAACCCGACTCAATTTTTTCTTATAAAACATGTAGTATGGTTTTGATCTTACCCCTAGATCAAAACTGTTTTCGGTCTTTGTTTTACTAAATGTTGGATAAATACGGCATTTCATGTGAAAATATTTAACGGTTTGTTTCTACCAGCACCATCTTCATACCTTGAGTGAAAGGTGATAACTAAACCAACTCAAGTGAGGGTGTCCTTTATGTTTAACCTTTGGAAAAGACACTAAATTTTCTTGAAAAATCCAGCATCCGATGAACCCAGATTTCCCATGGTGACTGTTTCCACTGTTTACGAACTGTTGAGTCCATTTTCTATCCCAAACTCAATAAATTTGTTTGGAGGCCTTGCGAATCCTATATGCTCCCTTTAAGGGGCGAGTCGGCTAGGAGACGAGTTGACCTGTTACCGAATAAACACTCAATTGACCGAATCACTGAAAAGTCGTCTGGGTTTGCCAGATAGTCGTGGAAGCATTAACAGAAAGTTCAACTGTCGTGGATGCTTCTCTGACTGTTGTTGACTTATGCATGAGATGACGGTGGAAATGCCAGGACTAAGTCCACTGGGTACATGAACTCATCGTCACGGTGACTCAGGCCAAGAGAAAATATAGGTCTGTTATTCCTTCAACGTCTCCAGCGATTTTATTTAAAATCGACGGTAAGCCGTTTGCCGATTCTGTATTTGTTTTGGTTTGGCAGTGGCTATTGGGGCTGACTAAACGGGGGCTAAGGCTCCGGCGTCTCAGGCTCCGGCTCCATTTCGTGAATCCATTCTAAAATAACGGGTATCAAAATAAAGGCTTTTGGCTGCGGTTCTGAAGTAGATTCTCTGGTTTGAAAAGGAAAACAGAGCCTCAGCTTCAATGAAAACCACAATCTATATTTTCAGCATATGGATGTCAAAGCTGGAGCCTGAGCCCGAGCCCGAGCCTGTACTTGAGCCTGAGCCTGAGCCTCCGTATCGTAAATCCCTTATGTCTATTTTCTACGGCAAATGAATGGAAGCCATATCTCTAATTTTGGGATCCAGCCTCGGTTGTGACTTGGTACATTATGACTTGCCTTAATTAAGTGTTGCAAATGTGATGTGATTGCCGACTCGTTTATTCAATCAGCGGCGTGATAGGCGGTTCGACTGTCTACAAAATTAGTCTGGACCCGGAAGGTAAATGCCCCGGTCCTCATGTCAAAATGAGAAAGGTTCAGCTCGTGTTTTCTAATAAAAAAAGTGATTTCATTACGATAAACTGATAATAAAATAAGATTCCGAATTTCAAAACGCTTTCAAAATACATTATTATAACAGAATAGCATCTAAGTCGAAATGGCAGCAGTGTTCATCTCGCTGGGGAAGGCTAAATCTTTGAACTGTAATCTACCGATGAAATCATGACGTTCGTAAGAGTCTTTAAAGTGAACCTTCCATTCCACTTCATTGCGTATTGCAGGGACTAGCATTTCAAGTGCGAACCGTCTTGAGACAAGCTATCTGGAAGGCCACCAGCAATTCGCAAGTTGGCAGCCAACGTGGGCGGGATCGAACCTCGCGATCGGCTGGTTACCAGGGGCGAAGACTGCCTTATGAAATGACACCACAGGGACTCCACCTTATCGTGTTATTGCACTTACGTGCGTAAGGCAAAGTACGGAGCTCTAGAAGTGCCATCCGTCTTACTTACATGTTTCAGTTACGTATACCATCTTGTACATTTAGCGGATACCGAACTCTAGAATTGACAGATATTCTTGGTCTATGACCCAGACAGTGTAGCTAATGACCGTTTTCAGAAGTACGTCATGACAGTTGATTAATGATCAGACATAATCCTACTCGACATTAGTGTTTGGTGTACGTGCGTGCGTGGTGGTAGACACTATTGACAATTGCAAGTATCGTTGGTATCGTGTCTTGATTATTACTGACTATTTCGTAATGGGAACCCCAATTAAAAAATTGACATTATTTGTGGCACTCCTAATTCATTTTACACTTTGTGTCAAGAACTATTATATACAAAATAAACTGTTTAGTGATACACTTATGTATTGGCTTTTACCATGTGGAATTTACGCAAACTTTGACTTAAATTGAGGGAAAAAACTAAGACTGAATTACCCGACCTCAAAACCTGATCTTCATCTTTCGTTCATGCACAATAGGCATATGTGTGTATTGACCACGTACTATGCGTGTTATCCTTGCAATTTTTTTTAAGGAGTGCTCTTTCAATTGGTCATATTTTCGCCAATTTTAGCCCCAATATGCTTAAATTTGACTGAATTTTGAAGTGATAAACAGTTTAATTTTAACATAGCGGTTCGCGACACAGTGTTGCGGGGTTTTTTTCTAGGACACTCTGTGTATCACCTTCAATTTCCCAGTAAATTCTGATCTAAGATCAACGCACTGTCGGCCCGTCCAAAGCTTGAATGACTTCTGTTTTACGTGGTGTTTTCCACACATTGAAGAATGGTTGGAAAGGTCGCCCCGTGTCCTTTAGGAAGTACAGCTCTTAACAGACAACATTCTGTTAACGCGTCCCATGGCTGAAATCTCTTTATCTCGAATTTCAACGGGCAGAAAATGAAGCCAGCACCCCTGCAGGACTGTACCGTTGTGGAAGATCATTCCCAACTCGTCCCATCGGTAACAGTATCTCCGCGCCTGGATTTGTCCCGGCTTTACACCAATTTGTCGGCGGTGCCATGGAGAGTTTCCTCCCCGTGGCCCGTCGTGTGTAATCGCCAGCCAGTGACATCCTCTAGCTTTAGTATCGCAGTCGCCTTTGATGAGAGGCCGAGCTGGGAGATTTGTCTGCCCGCCATAAGTGATTAAATTCAGGTCGGCTCAGACTCAGTTGCCGCCAACAGAAAAAAAGCTTATTCCTGCCTGATGTGTGCTTTTAACTCTTTGGGATGAACCGGTCTTTATTTAATTTTATATTCTTTCATATTTTTCTCTGGGGTGAAAGATATCTTAGAAGAGCATAATTTAAGGTTTCATGGACAAAACAGATGCGTCTTTTTGTAATTTTCACCGAGAGTTGTTTGTTTCTGCGTGCCACATTTAAAGGAAGTATTATACTTTGGTAAGAAACCAAAACAGAAATGTTAACATATTTGAGTATGACTTACAGGGTATGAAGGTGGTGATGGTGGAAACATACCGTTAAAATGTTTCCGCCTGAAATGGTGTATTCATCCAGAAATTAGTAAAACAACGACCAAAAATCATTTTGATCTTTTAAAAGATCAACAAAATAAAAGAGAAAAGACTTAAGAAATACTGTGGCTGTTTTTCACTGTTTTCTCAAAATGTGGCCACCGTATGGGACTGAAATTTTCACATATGATTGTTATTGTATCTTCCTTGATATTAGTGTCAATGAATCTGTATTTCTTTGATAAAAGAAAGTATGATTCTACCTTTAAATGGATATCCACTGTGCTGAACAGGGAGGCTTTGGTCCCGAAGCACAGGCAACGCGATATCTGACCAGGATATAAGATTGCAGGAAATCGGACGATGAAGCAAACTACTAACATAACCAAATCACCTTTCCCTCATCTTCACTTCAATCAGTCTTTGAAAAGCAGAGACCAATGCAATCTTACAATGATCTATCCACATGCTTACCAAATAAGTTATTAACATATTCAATATATCACAAGGACTGTCAAAGGTATTTGCGTTTGAACAATTAAAGGGAGCTAAATGATTTGCAAAGATGTGCGTCTTGGCTGAATTTGGTACTTAAACAGAAGTGAAGGTCTTAAGCTTCCTTACTGACGTTGTTCCATGTACCTTTATGCGCTTTGTTCGTCTGGATAGCAGAAATATGGCCGAAATATTTTTGCACCGTTCCGAATCCTTCACGGTTACACCACGCTTTCGAAATGCTACTAAATCGTTCGGACGAACGATCTTATTTAAAAGACACTAAATCTTGATTTCCTTGAAAAAAAAGAGCATCTGATGAACCAAGATTTCCCATGGTGACTGCTTGCATATCTTGTACGTTGCCTTTAAGATATCGAACGAAAAATGTATTGTCAAATCATAATTGAAGATCATCATGTCCTTCTTGTGGGTGTCAGAATTGCGAAAATAACATCAAACTTGTCTACTTGACGAAGTATCGTAGTTAAATGTGACCGAAGACCTGTTCTGAATGGGACTTGCAGATGATTGAAACAGATCTCAAAATCACATGAGTAAATTCTGTAATCTTTTGCTCAGCAAAATGAAAGTGCGATTTAACGCCCAAAGCGAGTCCTCATTCCAGCGCTGGTCGTGATTTTGTTTAAATACATCGTGTCCAGTCTGAATCAAACGTAGGATATGGTAAACAATCGACCGCCCCAATAAACACTGCAGTGTATTTTTGTGGCACAGCGGTTGTAAGATTTTATATCTCCGTTTATATACATGTACAAGCAATGTAGTTATCTACACACACGGTATATTGAAGCATAAACACACTTGATGAAGTTTGACTGCCAAAATACAGAGATGGCCCCTGTGTGATCACATAACAAGCAAGGCTTAGTTTTGTTTACAAAGTCAGTTATTTAAACGCGGATGATGAGAATGTCAAACGCGAAAATCGTTACTTCGATGTTTTTTAAAGAAAAAAAAATGGAAATCAGAAACCAACCCAACCGAGCATATAGCCGAGCCGAAATGAACCGAGCCGAACCGAGCCGAACCCCCAAAATAATCGATACGAATCAAACCAAACCAATCAAACCCAAACTACATACAAATAAATTAACCAAACCAAACCAAGCCAAGCCAAGCCAAGCCAAGCCAAGCCAAGCCAAGCCAAGCCAAGCCAAGTCGAGCCGAGCCAAGCCAAGCCAAGCCAAGCCAAGCCAAGCCAAGCCAAGCCAAGCCAAGCCAAGCCAAGCCAAGCCAAGCCAAGCCAAGCCAAGCCAAGCCAAGCCAAGCCAAGCCAAGCCAAGCCAAACCAAACCAAACCAAACCAAACCAAACCAAACCAAACCAAACCAAACCAAACCAAACCATACCAAACCAAACCAAACCAAACCAAACCATACCAAACCAAACCAAACCAAACCATACCAAACCAAACCAAACCAGACCAAACCAAACCAAACCATACCAAATCAAACCAAACCAAACCATACCAAACCAAACCAAACCAAACCAAACCAAACCAAACCAAACCGTACCAAACCAAACCAAACCAAACCAAACCAAACCAAACCAAACCAAACCAAACCAAACCAAACCAAACCAAACCAAACCATACCATACCAAACCAAACCAAACCAAAGTCTGCTTCATATCCTTAATATCAAAACTTGTTTTTGGCGTATATTTTCAAATACCATTAGTCCTCAGGGGGCTTCAGTCCTAAGCTGCCACAGACAATAAACAGATCGTTCACTACATCAAAAACAAGTGTGTACCACCCATAAACGAACTGTTTGATGTTTCAACCGTAAAACCTTCATGAAAGTAGATTGCTTTAGTGATTGGGCGGGACAATCTTGCAGTGAGATGCTTTTAAGTTTCTCAACATCAGTTACTTTAAGTGCTGCCATATTTCACGTCAACACGTGTTTCAGCAATTTAGTGTTTAGCTGTTATTTTATACAATACACCGCAGCTCTAACGGATGAATATAAATTTCTCAATGAAGGGGATTTTAGGGTTATTTTTTCAGGATCTAAAACAAAAACATATTAACTGAACAACTATGGGTCGATTTCACCAAACTCATCGTAACTAACTACAATCGTAGGACTTATTTAGGATACGATGGGTTATCCCTCGTAACTCTCTCGAGTTACGGTCGAACGTAGAGCTTTGTGAAATCGACCTGTGAAACGTCTTTTATAAATATTTTGAATAAGCTTTTGGGTAAGCGGCGTAGAGTACTTTAATGGACACAATCATACACGCAGATTGTCCTATTTTGGCGCCAAAACAAATTCGCTTAGAATTTTTTTCAATGGGTGTATGAACTTGATTTAACACTTCACCGGCCTTATTAATAAATCCAATCCATTATCAAATAAGTATGGTCACAGACAATGCGGTGCCCCAACTTCGACGGCAATATGAACAGTTTTATTTTGAGACGTGTGTAATTTGAATTATCATCTAGAGGTGAAAAATACTCAAGTATTATTATCGGCCAGAACCACCAGAAGCTCGGGAAGATTTTGTAAGTCGCGGTGGTCGTCTCTTCTTCCACGCAACTCTCGCGAAACCGCTCTACTTTCTCGCGGGACCACTGGAAAACAACTTTTGTCGAGTGGTCCCATCCCGCGCCGAGAGCCGAACTCTCGCCGTAGCCATTAGTCTCGCGAGAAAGTAGAGCGGTTTCGCGATAGTTGCGTGAAAGAAGAGACGACCACCGCGACTTACAACGACCTGCCTGCTAGCCTAGTATCTCGACGGAGCTTCCGGTGGTTCTGGTGAGCCGTGCAAAAGTGGCGAACCACGACCCACGGGGAGACTTTTGAGAACCGGTCTTCAAGTCAACAACGCGCGCATGCTCACAATTGCGTGCGCGTGCGCTGTTGACTTGATGACCGATTTTCAGAAATCTCCCATTGTTCGTCCAGGAGCCGATTTCACGAATCACTAAGAATGATCTTAAGTGTGAATTCATCTTAATTGCTAAGCAGCGTGTGATGTCTCAATACAAATCACTATGGTGATGCTGGCAACTCATCTTAAGATTAATCTTAGTGTTTGGTGAAATCCAGCCCGGCACCCATCTAGAAACTGGCATTGGCTTTGCTGACCGGGATAAAAGCATAGAGGACTCTGTCATCAGCGCCTCGTTTAATAAATCACTCAGGGTACCTAGTATTGCTTTTGTCGCGCCCGGATGGTGTTTTCCTCACCATGTCTGACCTGAAGACTGTCGCTAATTTGCGGTTTCTTTTTTCCCAACTACTCATTTTGCTTTACCCTTATAGTTCCTGTCCCACTCCAAATGTAATATCGGATATCTATCTTGATGATAGAGTAAAACGGAATAACAAGGTCGTGTGGTTGCGAGAAATCTGACAGGTAGTTCTGATGTTGTTGTTGGAAGTGTAACAGGCGTTGTTTAGCGTGAATTTGCGGCAAGGAGTTTTGAATAACATTGTACAGGGTATTCTCGACTTTGTGTCGAGAACTATTATATGAACATTAAACCGTTTATCTCTTCCAGATTCAGATATGTGATACAATAATGTCCTGGTTATCACCAAGTAGAATGCGAGCATAATTGGACTGAAATTGAGAGAAAAAATTAAGACTGAATCACCCAACCTCAAAACCCGATTTGCATCTTTCGTTCATACACAATTACACATTATGTGTGCATTGACCACTATGCGTGTTATCCTTGCAAATTTGTTTTTAAGGAGTGCTCTTTCAATTGGTCATATTTTCGCCAATTTTAGCCCCAATATGCTTAAATTCTACATGGTGATATGATATGGTGACATAATTGCATCATATGACTGAATCTTGAAGTGATAAACAGTTTAATTTTAACACAGTGGTTCACAACACAGTGTTGCGGTCTTTTTTTTCTAGGACACTCTGTGTTTCACTTTCAACTGCAAATTTGTTTTTAAAGAGTACTCTTTCAATTGGTCACATTTTCGCCAATTGTTGCCCGATTGTGCCTTAATTCTACATGGTGATAGAATATCTTGTCGAGATGAATCGCGCAAAACCCTTAAAGGTAGTATCACACTTTGGTAAGAAACCAAAACAGAAATCTTAACAGATTTACCTATATATTACAGGGTATAAAGATGGTGATGGTAAAAACATACCGTTAACATTTTTTTGCCTGAAATTCTGTATTTATCCAGAAAAGAGTAAAACTATTGACCAACATTATTTGTTTATCTTTTAAAGATCTAAAATAAAAGAGAATAGACTTAAGAAATACTGTGGCCGTTTTTCACTGCTTCTCAAAAAGTGGGCACCGTATGGGACTGACATTTTCATAGATGACTGCTTCTATATCTTCCTTGAAATTAGTGTACATAAATCCAAGATGGTGATGGTAGAAACTCCCTGTTGAAATATCTCTGCCTGAAATGATTTATTTATCCGGAACTAAGTAAAACAATGACCGACAGTTTTGATCTCGAGGTAAGATCAAAACCATTCTTTACATTTGATAAAAACAAATGAGTCGGGTTTTCGCTATTTTCTCGTGACTCAGATGTCCGATTGAGCTCAAATTGCCACAGGTTTATCATTGCATGTGTGTACTGGACCATGCGAAGTGTGAGTGCTGTTCTGTGACATTTATCAATCAAGTACTGTACCTTTAAGTCGTCTTAAAGCTGACAATTTGATTGCATTATCGTTTGGCTGATTCTTCGGGATTACCACTTCAATAAGATCTACATGTATTCTGTGACCTTCACCAATCATGTACTGTACCTTTTAGTCGTCTTAAAGCTGACAAATTGAATACGCAGCTGCATATGTGCATTTTTATTTGCTACTGGGATGCAAAGGCCGAGTGGTTTGGTGTGTTAAGCTGATGATCGTTTGGCTAATTCTCCAGGATCACCACTTCGATTAGATCTATTCTGTGGCCTTTACCAATCAAGTACTTACCTTTAAGTCGTCTTAAAGCTGACAAATTGAACGTGCAGCTACATATGTGCATTTTTATTTGCTAGTGGTCTGCAAAGGCCAAGTAGTTTGTGTTAAACTGATGATCGTTTGGCTAATTCTCCAGAATCACCACTTCGATTAGATCTATTCTTAATGGTAAATAACGTGCTTCTGTCCTTGACCAGTCCAAAGCTATCTCTCCATCCATGAGCATTATGGTGACAGCATAACGATGGCTGTACGGTTGATTAACCCCCTCTACACTTCCTAAGGAGCTGAGAGGGTTTTAAGGGTGATTATATTTCGATCCAATGACGGGGAAGTGCAGCTACTTATTTGGTTATCAAAGTCATTGAGGGTGTCGTATCGTAGTCAGATGATTGTTAATGGTTTTGGAATCGGGAGATTTTTTGAGACGTTGACGGCAGCAGACTGAAGTCTCATGTTGCTATCTATGAGCATGCGCGCCTTGTTGTACGCGTGCGTGCGCGTGCGTGCGCGTACGCATGCGATACCAACTTGAAGACCCAGCTCCAAAGGTAAAGTAGTAGCTCTCTGCAAACCACCTTCGGCTGGACGGGAACCTAGTACCAATCTGCAAATTGTCCACCAGATGTTAGGTTCTGCTCCGCGTGACAACTGAGAAAGTTGAACACAAATTTCTAAGCAACGTACGTACGAAAAAACAAACGCCCTTTTCCCTTGAAAGTCTAATTGGGAAGAAAAATGACTTTCATTTTGTATATATCTGTATGTATGTATTTGTGCACACAGGATCATACCCCCAGGTGTCAATTTCATGGAGCTGCTAAGCACAAAAATTTGCTTAGCACAAAAATGTTTTGCCCAATAAAACAAATCACCGTTACAAATTTCATTTCATATTTATGGTCAGTAAACAACAGCCAGAGAACAATCATAAGTGATACACAACACATGGAAATTTGGTTGTTAACCCTATGTTTATTGAGACAAAAATGTCATGCTTAGCAAAGTTTGTGTGCTAAGCAGCGCCGTGAAATTGGCCCCACGTAGGAGGACGTGTCTACGCTACTACATACTTGATTCTGAGGACGTCTACGGCAAATAGTATCATGATGATTTTGATCAAGTATTCACCATAACGAATAATGGATGAAACTCGACAAGTATAATCCATTTTGTTTTTAGCAGCCGAATGTGAAGCTTGCAACTTTGATTACATGATTTGCTGGACTGCTATTTTAATATAGTTGCCTAAAAGCTGCACTTGACGGAACAGAATGCCAAATAGGAAAAATGTAATGCCGAATAATGGAAATATGCATTGGGAATATTGTGGAATATTGTATACAATATAAGAATGTTGTACTCAAGTACTTTTGAATATGATTGAAATCGATGGAAAAGTGCATCTGACAAAGTGTAGTGCAGTTTAGTAGTCTCCAAGTAGCATTGATGTAATAGGTCCTCAGTATTGATGTACATGTTGTGCGGGGATCACCCGTGTAAATTGCACGCAGGACCGTCAATTTGTCTGAAAGCAATTACCTCACGATCCCAAATATTTCTAATTCGGTGCAGGATATCGAAATTGACTCCGAGGCACGATTGCTCTCTTAACCTTTATGAATCATCATGTTTGATATTTGTGTTATTATTAATTTTTTGTTTATCTACTGTTTTATTTCCATATTTTATGTAGAATGTTGAAACTGTTTCTGTAGTTCTTTTTGCCATGAAGCCAAACAGGGGAGTCAGGTTGGCGTAGCGGTTTTTTCCTCGCCTTTCACCTCTGTGGACCGGGTTCGAGTCCGGCTCGGTCCACAAGTGGCTTGGGTTTTCAGTCCCTACCTGATTATGTGGGTTTTACCCAGAATATTATAAACTCTGGGGTTTTCCTCCCACCTCTAAAGCTGTATCTTCTTCTCATCATTTTTCCATAAAAGGTTTCATCAGGCTTTCGAGCTACAGTGCCTAGGGCGCTTTTGGTGTCATTACCAGAAATGAATAAATAAAAATGAAAATTGACTTCAATTGAGATGCGATGATGTATTATGAATAATGTGGTTTAGTGTTATGGTCGTTATGCATTTGAATGATGGAGGGTTCTGTTTTGCTTCTATATTTAGCCTAGGAGGCTCCCAGTGGTACTGCCTGTTTTGCCGTTTTACATGACCTTAGAGGCCACACCGAAACAGGGTCTGAATGGTGTTTACTCCGGCCGAGCTCCGGCCAAGTCTCCCCGGCCCCCGCTTCCTCCGGTCCCGCGTGTAAAATCTCTCGATGCCGCTAAAAAAATCCTGTCCCACTTCTTGAAAGTCAACCATGGTGTTACTTTTTACGAAGGTGTATTAAGGACATGCTGAAAAAAGTTAATTTGTCTCTCTCTCTGAGCTAACTTGTACGTACGACTTACATCTCGAACGTACGACTTACATCTCGAACGTACGACTTACATCTCGTACGTACGACATACAACTCGTACGTACGACTTATATCTCGCACGTACGGGTCGATATGATACAGTCGTACATGTGTACGTACGAGATATGATTCATAAGTCGTACGTACGAGATATAATTCATAAGTCGTACGTACGAGATATAAGTCGTACGTACAAGTTGTATGTCGTACGTACGACTTACATCTCGCACGCAAGACTTATATCTCGTACGTACGACTCATAACTCATAAGTACGACTCATGTATTAAGATTCAGAAGCCGTACGTACGAGATATAACTCGTACGTATGTATTTACGAGTTGTATGTCGTACGTACGAGATGTAAGTCGTACGTACGAGGTACATCTTGTACGTACGACATATAACTCGTACTCATTTATTTGTTCAGCATGTCCCTAATACAGCTCCGTAGCTTTTCAAGCGTTCGGGCAAAATATATGAGGTCTAATAATAGCCATTATGCGCGTGAAAATGGATTGCAGTCAATTCAGAGCGACTATTGAGCAGCTTGTCTCAATCTAGTGCGTTTAATGGATGGTTTCACATGTATCAATCTATAAAAACTCTACTGTTTGAAAGCATTCAGCATTGGTTCATTATTGCAAATTCCATGCGATCGCAGAGACGAAAATAACTTGATATTTTGTCGCCGATCTGAGCAAAGAAGTTCAATTCCGTTGGATAGTTTAGAAAGATGGAGGACTAGGAGATGGAGTTTGGCAGGTAGCTCGAAAACAAACCTGTCTTCAGAAGGTTTCATTTGTGCTGATGATAGGGTACTTGCTGTTATACCTTATTCGCATATGAATGTATAGAGCACATTTTGTTTCAATCTGTGTAATACGTCAAAATCTTCTAAAAAATAATTTCTTTCACATATAATGTTTTTCACTTTTATAATGTTGGACAGGACATATGTCTGTTCTTTTGTTTGTTTTGTTTTTAACGTTTTAGTGCCCGATGCGAATTGGTTATTGTTTAAGCCATGCAGTATCTTTGAAAAGCTGCTAGGATCTAAACATCAGGCCCTCCTAACTCCAAGCAAAACACAATTACAATCATCAAATACATGTAACCAAAAACTGGTAAATTTTATGTCTTTGAAAAGTGGAAGAAACATTGACTGGAACGTACCTGAAATGATCCTTGGAATATGGCGGTATGTGAGTGGTTTCATGGCTTTTGACTGCCAAACGAACAAAGATAATTGACTATTTGGGACACCACCAGCGTAGGGCTGGATGGCTCAGTTGGTAGAGCGCCTGTACGGTATCCAGGAGGTCGCCGGTTTGAATCCCTCTCCAGTCAATTTTTCCTTGTTCACATTTCAATTATTTAATTCAAAGGCTATTGCTTGCATTGACAGTTTTTGCTTTCCTTCTTTTTTTTAAACTCCAGTTCACAATTTAGGCATCAAACATCTTAGGATTATTGTAAGAGTAAAGTAAGAGGAAAAAGGGTCAATGAAATTGAATATATCTTGTAATCAAGTAAGTGACCTGGATTATAAAATTGAATAACAACATGTGCTAATGAAATTAATCCATTTAGGAAGACATTTACTGAAATATTCCCTTAGGCTATGGATAGTAAATATTATTCCAGTGATCCGATCCCCCTTGTGGATCAGTTTCATTATAAAATGAAATTAATACAGCCATACTGAAACCCAGTTCTTTGCGATGGAAACGTCAGGCACTTCGTAACCAATACTATCATATGTAGGCCAGGGGGCAATTTTTATAGAGCTCCTTAGCACAAAAACTCGCTAAGCATGAAATGTTTGTCTTAGTTAAAACAGGATTGACCACCAAATTTCCATGTGTGATTGTTCTTTGGCTGTTGATCGCTGACCATGAATATCAATTGGAATTTTCAACGTTGGTTTGTTTTATTGGGCAAGCTATTTTTGGTGCTAAGCAATTTATTGTGCTAAGCAGCTTTATGAAATTGGCCACTGAGGATACGTTAACGGGTTAACGGGGTTAATGGCAGCCGAAGCGTGGATATTTGAAAACGTATAAAGGCCTTTAAGAATATCTTGCAAGCTTAGATTAAAACTTGAAATCAATTTAGATTAGCCTCCGCCACAGCATCATGATTGTAACTCTACAGAATTAATTAAAGGTAGTATCATACTTGGTAAGAAACCAAAACAGAAATGGTTACAGAATTACCTACATAACTTACAGGGTAAGAAGATGGTGGTGGTAGAAACATACCGTTAAATTTGTTCCGCTTGAAATGGTGCATTTATCCAGAAATGTGTCAAACAACGACCGAAAATCTGTTTGATCTTTAAGAAGATAAAAAATAAAAGAGAAAAGACTTAGGAAATATTATGGCTGTTTTTTACTGTTTTCTCAAAACGGGGGCAACGTATGGGACTGAAAGTTGTACAGATGACTGTTACTGTATCTGTCTTGGTATTTTTGCCCATGAATCTGTATTTCTTTGATAAAAACCATTGTAGGATACTACCTTTAAGGATACACAGCTTGCACTGTATCATTAAAGGCATAATGCAAGATTGGTAAAAGTGAAAGAGCAGCTGTAGACTTTAGACTGTAGAAAACAGTGAAAAACGCTCATAGAAGTTTTGATCTCACCCCGAGATCAACACTGTTTTCTAGATAAATGCACCATTTCAGGCGGATATATTTTAACGGTATGTTTCTACCATCACCATCTTCATATCATGACAGTTTTAACTTTAATATAGGTTAATCTGTGAACACGTTTCTGTTTTGGGTATGTTACCAATCCCGTACTGTACCTTTAAAGGCAGCGTACGGGATTTCCAAGGCCTAACAAAAACCTCAAAATTATTGAGTTTGAGACAGAAATTTGACTCAACTGTTTGTAAACAGTGCAAACAGTCACTATTGGAAATCTTGGTTCATGATGTTTTTTTTTTCAAGGAAATCAAGATTCAGTGTTTTTTAAAAAGATCGTCCGTCCGAACGATTTAGTATCATTTCGAAAGCGTGGTGTAAACGCGAAGGGTACGGATATGGGACAAGATTATTTCGGTCGTATTTCTGCTATCCAGATGAACAAAGCGTAAAAAGGTACATCAAACAACGTTTGTAAGGAAGTTTAAGAACTTCACTTCTGTTTAAGTACCAAATTCAGCCAAAACGCACATCTTTGCAAATCCTATATGTATATGCTCCATTTAAGAGGTGTATTGGAATATTAATTGCAACTAAACGGTCTTATTGAATTTGAGATTACCATCCAATCTGTATTGCTCTGTTAGTCTTTACCTATTTCTCGAAAATAACTGAAGCACTTAAGTTTAAACTCTCAAAAATTATAACCTTTTTTCACTTCTACAAATGAATTTTGATACTTTTTTTCATTGAATTGATTGCTATCTCAATTGAAGTTGCCCATTGCAGTCCGAATATTGAATTATTATAGCAAAAAGAAATTATAACCCTTTTTCACCTCTACAAATGAATTTTGATTTTTTTTTCATTGAATTGATTGCTATCTCAATTGAAGTTGCCCATTGCAGTCCGAATATTGAATTATTATAGCAACAAGAAATTATAACCTTTGTTCACCTCTAAAGCTGAATTTAGATTTTGTTTTCATTGAATTGATTGCTATTTCGCATGAAGTCACCCATTGCAGTCTGAATATTGAATTATTATAGCAAAAAGAAATTATAACCTTTTTTCACCTCTACAGCTGAATTTAGATTTTTCTTCATTGAATTGATTGCAATCTCGCATGAAGTCGCCCATTGCAGTCTGAATATTAAATTATTATAGCAAAAAGCAATTACTGCGCTACCCCCTATACTATCCGGATATTGCACCCGAAAAATATAATCCCGTGAAGAACATTCGCTATCATTTCCTCCACTAAGTGGAGCTTGTAAACGGCGAGCACCCACGGTCATAATTTCTACATTAAATGCGCATCATCGTCATGATGTTGGATGAGTTTTGTCATGCAGCTGTTTGGGCCTTCAGGTTAGTTCGTGGGCTCCAAGACCTCTAAAGTAGGTTCGCTTTTTACAAAGAGAACGCTTGCTGGAAGCCGTCTTATGCCAATTTTACAGCCTACATTGTTTTGAGTTACCAAAACGTGGTTAGACCAAGCGAATCGGTGCGCGGTAGCTCCCGGCTGAGGCAGTCTTCTTCCGAACCACTAAAAGCTAGATCGTAGAGGTGTTACACTTTAAAGGTTTACTGTAATAAAAACACATCTGAAGTTACATACATCTGTACTGTTTAATATAAAACTCAACCTATATCTATCTTTGTTTACGCCCCAACAATGTTGAATATAGAGAAAGAAGGTATTTAAGACCCATAATTGAGCAGCATGACGTGCTTATTCTCTTGATGGTGCTTTTATGCAACCTATACGCCCCCCCCCCCCCCCCCCGAATAATCTTACGTACATAAGTGGTGAACAGGCATAGGGAAACCTCATCAGCAATATTCTTTTTATTTTGATGTGAATGTCACGGGCCGTGGAAATGTCGTTAATAGACCCATGTTAGAGTCACTTCCCTGTGAAAATACGTATGAACACAACAAAACGCACAGATATGCACATGATAGGATAAACTTATATAGTAAGACTAACTAACTAACTAGAAAGCTTCATGCATTTTCTGCACTTGCTGCCTGACTTGAGAAAAAACTTCCGAATGGACCGGTCTTGAGCTGCCACTTCTGCATCTTCAACTGACCACCCAGTGTCTAGGAGTGAGAGATCTCTCTGAATGACATCTCCATGTAGTTTTAGGCCGACCACGTCTGCGCTTCCCATGAGTTGGTTTCCATATAGGTATAGCAGTTTGGGTGGCCATGCGTAGCACATGTCCAACCCACCTAGCCTACGTTTTCTTAAGATGTTTGTCAGTTGAGGCTGCTTTGTCAAAGTAAGACATGAAATAGACAATGATAAATCAACTAGAAGTGCAAGGATATTTGTACAGCTTTTGATACAGGCAAATCAAAAGAAATTAAAAAAGCGTTAAGACAAGATGCTTGATTTTATAAGCAAAAGGACGGACTCAGTTCTTGTTTGTTTCAAATTGAGCAGCAGTTCCAAGGTTCGACGTCTCACAAGTGTATTTGTAGTTCAATTCAACAACAAGCATTTACTACTCACTAATAATAACTAAAAAATCTGAACCAGAAACGTTAAAGCTTGATTGGTTTCATCAAAGTACAAAACACAGTTTGTCATGCAAATTATAACGTTCTTTGCAAAATGCAACTCATATACACCGGCACAAAGGAGAAAGTTGCTGAAACACCCGTTATTAACTTTTGGTTGCAACATTTTGTCCTATCGTGCAAAAATTAACTCAAGCCGCCCTGTTGACACACCTAGCTTTTATCGTCCAATCATGGGACCGATAGGACCTTTGGTAATTCGGTAGGCGGCGCGAGAGTCAATTCGCGTTTTTGATGAGGGCTTTTCAAACCAACAACAGCTGCCAGGTGGAGAAATGTAAGTCCTTTGAATTGATCACAGACGCAAGTGGTCCTCTAAAAGTATACAAGTAATTGGTTTGTGTCATGATTTGCCCGTGTCCTGATTTTTCTTCCTTTTCTTGTTTTCATCTCAGATATCTTCTACAGAGAATGTCAAATGCCACATGAACTAATTTAACAGAGTCGCTCGTCCCGAGAATTAGTCCTTCATTCGTTTTTGATATCAGCCGTCAGCCTTTATGAGAGTGTTGACCAAGCGAGGTTGAGGAGTCCTTGCCGGCATTTCCAAATAATAGATGTGTTCTGTCAATGAAATCCTCAACCAAAGAAATCATGAGTACAGCGCCCTATAAAATGTTTCAAGATGAATTTACAGGCGTGCAAGCAGACATCACCTGCTACTGAAGCCTGGTAAAGAGTCAAACGAATGTGCAGAAGATCCCTCTCGTTTTCATCATCTGAAGTACTAGCTTGTATTGCGCATATTAAAAAATGTTATATTTTATATTTCATTTCGAGAAGAAACTAGATCACGATGTGGCTAAAGCCCTTTTCATACCAGCCATTACATACAGTTGCGTAGCGGTGCGTATAGCGACTACGCTGCCATACGCTGTTCATACGCTGCTCTTACACTTAAGTAGCAATACGCCAAGGACGAAGAAGGAGTACGCGACATGTACGCAAGAAATTAAACATGTTTAATTTTGTTCGCGTATTCTTGGCGTAGAGCACTGGACAATGGAAGTACGCAGTTTTTATGCAAGTCAACTCAACTCTACGTAGGTCCAGTGTGAAAGCGGCTTAAAGGTAGTATCATAGATGTTTTTTATCAAAGAAATACAGATTCATGTGCAAAAATATCACGACAGATACAGTAACAGTCATCTGTTAAAATTACAGTCCCATACGGTGCCCACCTTTTGAGAAAACAGTGAAAAACGGCCACAGTATTTATTAAGTCTTTTTTCTTTTTCTTTTCTTTTAAAAGATCAAACAGATTTATGGTCGTTGTTTTACTAATTTCTGGATAAATACATCATTTCAGGCGGAACATTTTGAGCAGAATGTATCTACCACCACTATCTTCATACCCTGTAAGTTATAGATAAATCCGTTTCTGTTTTGGTTTCTTAATACCAAAGTATGATACTTCCTTTAGAGAAGATGAAAAATAAACGAAACCAAACCAAACCAAACAAAACTTCTCATCAGCCAAAATAATGACCTGAAATATATAAAATGAGGACTTGACACGTTTCGATCCTAGCAGGATCTTTCTCTAATACAGCTTTCTCATTAGCCTACGAGAAAGATCCTACTATAAGATCGAAACGTCAGGTCCTTCCAACTCCAACACAAACATTCACTGATTTGTCTCGTGCCTATTAAAGGCAACTTGCCTTGCTTTCCTATTTGATATTAGTTGATCTTTGTAGACAAGATGCAAACTCCCTCTAGCATCACACCTCCTTCCCGGAAAGTTCCCTTAACGCGCAGTTCATCAGAAACTGCCGGTGCTCCGGGACCCGGTACGGTTTTAATTGTGTCGCGACCATGACAACTCCCACGGCCCTTTATTCTAAAGTGCTTTGCCGGTTACTGCCCGTTCAGAAACAATAACCGATCGTCTAGAGTGCTTGGCCGCTAGCGCTCGTCAAACATGTCATTTCCGCACCTATTTCTCACCGAAATACATAGTGCTGGATATTTGCATTTTCAACGGCAGTTGAGAGATCGGTCTCGCTATCCAGTGACGGGCGGTATATAATTGCATTTCGTCTCAGCAAGGGTAATACCCGCACGCAACGGCCTTCATGCCTTAAATACTCCCAAGCTATAAAACTCGCTGGATGTTTTCATACCAATCAAAAACCCATGACTTAAAGGTAGTAACATACTTTGGTTTTTGTCAAAGAAGTACAGATTCATGGGCAGAAATATTAAGGAAGATACAGTAACAGTCATCTGTGACAATTTCAGTCCAAAACGGTGCCCACTTTTTGAGAAAATCGTGAAAAACGGCCACAGTATTTCTTAAGTGTTTTCTCTGTTATTTTTGATCTTTTAAAACATCAAAAAGATTTTCGGTCGTTGTTTTACTCTTTTCTGGATAAATACAGCATTTTAGGCGGAACAATTTTAACGGTATGTTTCTACCACCACCATTTTCATACCATGTAAGTTATTCGTAAATCTGTGAAGATTTCTGTTTTGGTATGCTACCAAAGTATGATACTACCTTTAACCGGGGCATCCCAGGTACAAACATTAGACTGATGTTTGCCGTGTTGTGCTAGCTACGTCGGGCCGGCCTGTGTGCCCGGCAATATTAGGCGACACATGAAACGTCCTCTTCACATTCCAAGCCAAAGATATGTCTTGCCACTTATTGCTTTATGCAGCATCATATCACATGCATGTAATAATATGTGTTCCTTTACCGACAGCATTCCTTTATTGTTAGTTTAATTCCAATCTCCAGACGTGGCATGCCTTTTGTGAGGATTCTAAATCGACCAACGGTGTGTTTATTACGCCAATATGTTCCTTTCCATTCAGCCGAGCACGGACCTACAGCTATTCTAGCTCCCGCGTCATTATAACTGTGTCATATTTCAGGAACCCGATCCGAAGACATATTCCACTGAACTCCGTGCCGCTCTTCTCAAACACCGACTTGGTCTTTCTAAAATGCTGTTGCTTCGTCGCAGTTTGAGGCCTGGGCAGCACATTCAAGACATGATTCACAAGGGGCGAAGGAGAAGCCTTGCAATTTGTTCCAATACGCCTTCAAACGCCAAGGTATTTCAATGTCCTTTGATTTTTAATTCACGCCGCAGCTGAAAATGTAAACTGTGAATGACACTTGGAATCTGAGGCAATTATCTCTATAGTGGCGAATCAAAACAAAGGGAAATGACCCGTTTATTTAAAGAAGCAGCTTTAAAGGTAGTAGTAGTATCATACTTTGGTTGTTGTCAAAGAATACAGATTCATGCCCACTTTTTGAGAAAAACAGTGAAAACCAGCCACAGTATTTTTTAAGTCTTTTCTCTTTTATTTCGGTCGTTGTTTTACTAATTTCTGGATAAATACACCATTTCAGGCGGAAAAATGTTAACGGTATGTTTCTACCAGCACCATCATAGCCTGTAAGTTGTACGTAAATCTGTGAACATTTCTGTTTTGGTTTCTTACCAAAACATGATACTACCTTTAAAGGTACAAAACATGATTGGTAACGGTCACAGAACAGCACTCATACTTTGTCTAATTAAAATAAACATGTACATTATAATAATCATGTTAACATTTGAGCTCAATCGAACATCTGAGTCACGAGAAAATAGCGAAAACCTGACGATTTTTATTATAAAAACATAAAGAATTGTTTTGATCTGATCCTGATATCAAAACTTTTTTCAGTGTTTGTTTTGCTAATTTCTGGATAAAAACACCATTACATGCGGACATATTTTAACGGTATGTTTCTACCAGCACCATCTCCATACCCTGAAAGTTATCAATGAATCCGTGAATATTTATGTTTGGTAATGTTACCAATCCTGTACTGTACATTTAAACCAATTCATACAATTTCATACAAGTTGGAACTGATAATGATACTGTTCCTTAAAATCCGTTGGAATCTGTTTTCATAATCAACCATTTCCCAAGTAGTATAGCAGTAGCGTACACGCATGCATTTATCAAATTAAACATGTTTTATTCTGATTTTACACAAAACATCATGCAGCGTCAAATATTGTATAGGTCTAGAAATAATACTCGTTACACGATGGATAGGCTGAACATCCACACAGTTATTACTGTACAAGAAGGGTAAGTGTACTGTTTAAGTAACAGGGTAGTGCTTGGCCCAAGGGGTTAAAGATACGGGGGAAAGACACTCACACTCGTCAGCACCTTAAACTAATGTCTGATACCATTCTACTTACTCTGTCATCCCTCTTGACAGCTCTCTGTCAATACGACACCAATATTGCTAGAGTTTCCGGTGTCATCCAACGTAGACGTGTCTGCTCACGAGCTTTCGGCCGGGTTGAAACCACCGAGCGACGGGGAACGCGATAGTCTCTTGCCAACCCTAACCAAATCGTCTCCAATGGCACTATTCAATTAAGGCTTCAACTGCCCGCTGGTTGTGGGGTCAGGTTGGATGTCCATACGCGTGGGGACAGTAGCATTGGCTAGCGTGGGCCATTTGAGGCGACCACAAATCACTTCATCTGTCTAATAACATGGCAGGTTACCGTACGTTACCTCCAAGTTTGTATCAACACCTCGACAATCAGACGCTGTGATTCGTAGTGGTTAGAGTTCCGTTCTTTAACAATGTGATGACAGGTTCTTGACCAGAGACTGTTTGACGCTTTCTTTTATACTGCTCGCTGGTCGTTGACTCTGGACAAAAACCCGATAAACTTGTAAGGTGCAGAGGCCAATTTTCACAGAGCTGCTTAGCACAAAAAAATGCTTAGCACAAAAATAGCTTGCCCAATAAAACAAACCACCATTGGAAATTCCATTTGATATTCATGGTCAGCGAACAACAGCCAAAGAACAATTGCGAGTGATACAAAACACGTGGAAATTTGGTTGTAAATCATGTTTTTACTAAGAAAGAAATGTCATGCTTAGCGAATTGTTGTGCTAAGCAGCTCTATGAAATTTGCCCCGGGTTTTGCTCCTCGCACTTCATTTTAAACTGCTTCTGGGATATCTTCATTAAATGCACAGTACAGAATTGGTACAGAATCTGTTCACAGATTTACGTATAACTTTCAAAATATGAAGATGGACAGGTGCTAGACAGGTAGAAACATACCGTCAAAATGTTTCTGCCTAAAATGTTGTACTATCCAGAAAAGAGAAAAACAGACTAAAACAGTTTGGATATCCGGAAGATCAAAACTCCTGTGAATAGATTTGAAAATACCATTGTCACTGTTTTCTCAAAAAAGTGGGTACTGTATGGGACTGGAATTTCACAGATGACTGACACTGCATCTTTTTGGGGGCATTTTTACCCATAAATCTGCATTTCTTTGACAGAAAATAAAGCATGATATTACTTTCCGAATACCGTGTAGCCGGTGACGTCTCGACAACAATGCGAAACACACAACTGAAAGGTTTACTGTAAACAGAACTCTGTAGACCTATTGTTATAAAACTCAACTTTAGGGTTTATAGGGTTAGGGTTAGGGTTAGAGTTAGGGTTAGGGTTTATAGGGTTAGGGTTTATAGTGTTAGGGTTTATAGGGTTAGGGTTTATAGGTTTAGGGTTAGGGTTGAAATCATCTCAACTCCCCGGAGAGTATTCAGCCCTGGCTGCCGTATCAGTGCACACGTAGGCTAATCAAACCACTAAGCCATCTCTACCCTCACAGGTACCCATTTACACCTGATGTTAAGAGGAGCAATATGTGAAAAAGTGTCTTGCCCAAGGACGCAAGCACCATTAACCTTTGGCTGGATTCGAACCCACAATCTGGAGAGTGACCACAAGACTTTGAGTTCAACACGCCAGACCTGTTTCTCTCGGCCACAGTACCCCACCTTTGTCTATGTTCGCTTTTAGGATTCAGTCAGGTTTTCTTTGTTGTTATTTCAGAGGAATGACACTGGGTCATGTTCGTGCAACATGTTTAACTCTGTCTATCACTTTCCCATCAATCTCTTTCATGGCGTTCCGGCGGGTCGTGATCGTGACTGTTCCGGCGCTTACTCTTCCGAGGAAAAGGAAATTCGCTCCAGGGTACGAGCGGACATGAAAGCCCGGTCGTGTCTTCGTCACCGGACGGTAACATTAATTGCCATGCCCGCCCACATCAACCGTACATTCCAAGTCTTTCTTAAGAAATTTCTCCAACCAAGCAGAAGCAATAAACAGAGATTAGAATCTACGGTGAGCCGTTTGATCAAGATAACCTCTATGACTCCATACCCTAGGCACGATAACAATACATTCAATACCCCTCGTATATTAAAGAGGATGTTCAACACTCAACAAACCTTGCTTTATTTGTTAGAACTATTACCCTTAAATTACTTGAAATGACAAAACAAAATGATTATCTCACACTAAATACAGAAAGTACAGCAAGAGCAAGCTCCCCAAAATTCAGATTCTCTTAATTTCGTCAATGGGGGCAGCAGACAAATTTGTATGATTTCGTGACGTCAGATATGGGAGCCTTTCCCTTTGAACAAAAGGCTCCCATATCTGACGTCACGAAATCACACAGATTTCTATGTTGCCCCCACTGACGAAAATCAGAGAATCTGAATTTTGGGGAGCTTGTGGGTTGAAGATGTTGAGAGAAAAATGATCAACAAGACTCTCTTTCTGTGTTCAGTGTGATATCAATATTTTGTTTTCTCATTTCAAGTAATTTTAGGATTATAATTCTAACAAATAAAGCGAGGTTTGTTGAGTGTTGAACATCCCCTTTAAAAGAACTTTAAATAACACCCTAAGAATCATTTGTATTGCATATTTAACTTTCCAGATCATTCCAATCATGTATTTTCACACCTTATGCCTCAACAATAACATACTGAATAAAATGTTAAAGTCAGTGTTCACATTTTCAGAGGAAACAACGTGAAAAAGACGAACCAAACTCATCTGTAACTCTTTAAAGTTGCGTTAGCGCCCAACATGCATGTAATAGTGTAGAATTTCGTGTAGAATAATCGTGGAAGTGGAATTTATCTAAATTGCATAATATGAAGACACTTTAGCGTCTAAAAGTGAACATTTGGGAGACATCTGCAAATAGGGAGACATTTTGGCGTCTCCCTCTCCTACCAGCTACCTGTTAAAAGACATATTTTTACTGCCCATAATAGAAAACAGAGAATGTGCTCAATATGAACATCACATTATATCACTTTAAAGTTCATTAGTTTGGAGGATGTTTAGAAATAGGTAAGTAAAGTTTTTGCACGACCCAATGAGAAAGTGTCCCTAATGACCCATTCACGGTAAACTTAATATCCGTCGTTCTATTATTGTAAGATGCTCAGATTTAAACATTTCGGGTCAAATTCGTCTATCTTTCGACCTCTTTTTGAGTTGTTTTGCAAATGATTAATTTCACCAATACTGCCATACCCGTAGGCCTAATCCATTAAACGAATAATCCGATTTTTTTTTTAGATGAGCTCCCTCGGGCTATGATAACTTGAACATATAATTTTCACAAGAACTGTCACTGTCTTTGTATTACATATCTTGTTTTTGATTACTCTACTTGCAATGGATATCGCACATCCCTTTCTTCCACGGCCCCATTCATTTGATACCCATCGCATGTAGTTGATGAAGGAGTTATCTAATTGTGTGGGTAGTCTCCTGCGACTCTGCACTGTGCAGCAACCAGAGCCGCCCTCCTCCCCATCCGTTCTAGCTTCTGACTGCTAAATTTTAGATTAATCTTGCACACACTTTTCACGAGGCCTATTCCCATGGTCATTTTGGTGTCATTTATTACATTTGTGAATAAACAAAATCAAAAATTGCCTTAACTTTTTATGTTAACCATAAGTGTGTTTCTTAATGATCGCGTTTGATGTGTACAATATAGTGTCTGGTTTTTGTACAATGGGCTACTGCGATCTACCGCAACTCGAGTTACGAAGGATAACACATCGTAGGACTGCAATACATTATAAGTCCAACGATTGATAGTAAGTTACGATGATTTTGGTGAAATCGACCCCTGGTGGTAATGTCACCTCATTATTTTGTCTTTTTAAGATTAAAACGTGCTTACTGCACTGCATGTGTTCCATACGTACTTACTACAATAAAACGTGCTTATTCCGATATCTGTTTCATTCAAATTGATGTATCATTTGCCAATTTGCCGTTCTTTGAATCTAGTTATTATTATTAGTATTATTATTTCCATTAAGGAGTTCAACGTGGTTATTTGAGGACAGAATATAAGAAACATATGTCATCATAACATCCCTTATCTGGTACTGAATTTAAATTAATTTGCTGGTTTGGAACCATACTTTAGCTGCTCACAACATTCACGACAGGCTGATATGTTGGTCGGTTTGTGCTTTTTTAGCAGATGGTACTGGTTAAGTGACAGCACTGACCTAAATGCAACACTGGGTATCACGCTTGCATGTCAACGAAAATGTAATTAAAGGTACTATCATACTTTGGTTGTCGAAGAAATACAGATTCATGAGCAAACATATCAAGACAGATACAGTAACAGTCATCTATGAAAATTTCAGTCCCATACGGTGCCCATTTTTTTTTTAGAAAACAGTGAAAAACGGCCACAGTATTTCTTAAGTCTATTCTCTTTTATTGTTTATCTTTTAAAAGATTAAAAAAAATGTCGGTGGTTGTTTTACTCATTTCTGGATAATACACCATTTCAGGCGGAAACATTTTAACAGTGTGTTTCTACCACCACCATCTTCATACCCTGTAAGTTATACGTAAATCTGTGAACATTTCTGTTTTGGTTTCTTACCAAAGTATTATACTAACTTTAATAACCGCTGCCTAGCCTTGATAGGAAACCTGCTCTGTAATTGATGAACACAGGTGTCAGTTGATGATAGTAACACGGTACGTACATGCATCATACGTGCAGCTTTGCTGATAATTACCACATCTTTTCTTCACAATATAAGCTCATTCAGCGCGATGTACGTTATGACCTTATGTTTATGACTATGATGTTCACAATATATCATTTCAGTAAGCTGTCACATTTAATACTTATAATCCGTAGCGAAGGTCAGCATTGTGTGTACACACTGATCCAAAGATCTCCATTTGCCGATTGATACGAATAATATACAATGGGAGACTTTTGAGACGTTGGCAGCAGCAGACTTAAGTCTCCTTGTGCTATATATGAGCATGCGTGCTCATTTGGGTACATGCGGCATTGTTGTGCGCATGCGTGTGCGTTCGTTATTAATTCTTGAAGACCCAGCTTCATTTCAGCTTCCCATGTAAAATTGTCTGGGGACTTCAAGACCAACAGTAAATGAGGAGTCATAAAAAGGATGTAACAGATGCTATGTGGTAATTTAATAATGGACACCATTGGACAATGACGCTGATGGAGCGAGCCTGAGGCGGCACCAACATTATTACCAAGCCAATGCTTTTAAGCTGAAACCATTAATAAATGAAGTATAATTTAACACCGTACATACAGATACAGTTACGTACAAACTAGAGCGCCTGGAATTAGGTTTGAGTGCGTTTACTTACAAATATTGGAAATGCTATGCCAGAGCTTTTTGTTTTTGTCTCAGTCATATGACTTAAAGGTATAATACATGGTTGATGAGGTCACAGAACAGCACTCACACTTCAACATGTGCATAAAATGATACACCTGTGAAAATATGAGCTCAATCGGACATCTGAGTTACGAGAAAATTGCGAAAAACTGACGCAACACATAAAGAATGGTTTTGACCTTACCCCAAGATCAAAGCTGTTTTCGGTCTTTGTTTACTAATGTCTGGATAAATACACAATATCGGGCGGAAATGTTTTAATGGTATGTTTCCACCAGCACCATCTTCATATCCTTAAGGTTATAGGTAAATCTGTGAACATTTCTGTTTGGGTATGTTACCAATCCTGTACTGTACCTTTAAAGGTAGTATCATACTTTGGTAAGACACCAAACAGAAATGTTCACAGATTGATTTACATATAACTTACAGGGTATGAAGATGGTGCTGGTAGAAACATACCGTTAAATTTGTTCCGCCTGGAATAGTGTATTTATTCAGAAATTAGTAAATCAGCTGTGTTTTTTTGTTCACTGTTTTCTCAAAAAGCGGGCACCGTATGGGACTGAAAATTTCACAGATGACCGTTGCTGAATCTGTCTTGATAGTTTTGCCCATGAATCTGTATTTCTTTAATAAAAACCAAAGTATAATATTGCCCGAAACGTTGATGCGATTGGCGGAAGTATCTCTGGTTCGTTTGGGCGCGAACCAATCCAATCCAAGTAAAATGATTGAAACTTTCTCCCAGGCTGGACCATAATTTGAATGGTCTCCTTGTAAAATTCATGGATTTGTACTATTCAGTTTAGTATACTATTTGTTGGTTTCTAGTGCTTTTTGTTCTGTATTAAAGGTGTCAAGTTGGTATTCACATTATTTGACATGACTGTAAGTGCACTTGGTAATTAATAAATATACAACAAGGCAAAAGCCTGTCGATTTAAGACCACGCCACACAAGACCATTTCTACAGGCAACTGTACACGTTAGGGGAAAAAGCAAAATGTTGGTAGCTCAAAAGGCATTAATGTTTTAATGACAGTGCCTTATTATCGTCAAGAAATTTATTGCAAACACCGAAAGGTCAATGTTATTTCATACCTGTTAGTTGCCTCGTGTGACAGCTAGCAGCAGCCTTCAAGCAATTAGGCACACACTGGCAAAAGGGTATAATTAACATCACTATTACTGGGAAAAAATTCCCTATGCTTTTTATTATAAGCTGCTATTCCGACATCAATGTAGTCTAGGCAAATTTACAAACAACAGAGGGCGCCCTAAAAGCAAAATAAGAGCTACTTTTGAACACATACTTTACCAAAGAAATCACAAGATGAAATACATGTCCGCTCTTCCATTATACGAATTATACAATAAGTACACTTTATAATTTCAAGAAGAAAAATATATCTTATTTTCGCACTAGCCACTGTATGTCTGACCTCTCTAACACTGTACAAACGCACATTATTGCACTGTTAAGTTTACATCTTCCATTCATACAAGATCAAAATTTAGTTTCGAAGAAAAATATAAATGCTTTAAATTTATTATTATTTTTTTTATATTAAATAATTGCTTATTTGACAACATGAATTGCAATTTTGTAGTATGTTGTTTAATTGCCCTGAAATTTGAAAAGTGGTCAATAGTCAATTATCTTTGTTCGTTTGGCAGTCAGAAGCCAGACAACCACGCACACACCGCTATATCCCAATGTTTATTTCACCGATACGCGCAGCAATGCCGCAACCTGGGAACAGGGGATCACTCAAAGAGGATACGGCTTTTTAATTAATATTAATATTAATATAATTAATAATCATCAAATACCCACAAGGGAAACTGACTGAATTTAAAGTCGTTGCAAAATGAACAAGGACAAATTGACTGGAGAGGGATTCGAACCGGCGACCTCCTAAATGCCGTTATTTGATAGAGAAAGATTTAAAGGTAGTGGTAACTTTGTATTCCTCTACGTTTTGAAACCATTTGCAATTCATGGTATTTAAGTTCCCTTTATAGTACCTTTATTGTTATAGTGACAAGCTTATATCATATTCACATCCTATAATGTCATGCCACACGTAACTCCCATAGAATCTTCATTTAGTCAGTCTTGACCTCTGGCAGGCTGTTGACCTCTAACATCTGACCTGTGACCCCTGACCCGGGCTTGTTGGCATGATCCTCTCCTTCAATGCTGGTCCTGACTTCATTACCAATATTCTCCTTGGATTCTGAATGTGTCCAGGCCTCCTTCATATTGACTGAAGTTTCTGAGCAAGAAAGAAAGACAAACCTGACTCAGGGCCTTTACGAAATGGGGCTTGAGGCTAGGCTTGGGATTTATTTCGCTACCGCCATTTTATGTCTTGAATGAAATGAAGTGCTTGAGATACATGGCGAAGCTGGAGCCATTTTTTCGGCTTCGTCATGTGGCCCAATTATTTCATGTCGTTTATGGTCCTCAAAGGGTGGTAGGGAAATAAGTCGTAGCCTCAAACCCATATAGGGCGTTTACGAAACGGAGGCTCAGGCTCCGTTTCAGCCTTCGGCTCCATTTCGTGAATCCATTCTGAAATAACGAGTATCAAAATAGAGGCTTTTGGCTGCGGTTCGGAGGTAGATTCTCTAGTTTGAAAAGGAAAATAGAGATTCAGCTTCAATGTAATACCACAACCTTTATTTTCAGCATATGGATGACAGAGCTGGAGCCTAGGGAGCACTAGCACGAGGTTTTTTAATTGATCTGATGTCTCGGCCTGTTTGACAACATCTGGTAAGCTATTCCACAACAGAGCTGCTGCGCACTGGAAAGAGCGGGAACATTACCAGTGGGCTGTCTTTTTTATATCATTCGATCCAATTCTAACGTGCTTACTGGAAGTACCAATGAGAACTTACGACTTGAAGTCCGTTTCTTGAGGCGTATCATGTTCAAATCCTGTAAACCAAAAACAAAATAACATCGGTATAAAAAAACAATAATTATAGAAAAACAATAAAGAGATAGTTAAGGTCTATGCGACTTATAAATTAAGACGATTTCATAAAATTTTTTTAAAATACAATTAACAGCAACATTTGATAAGTCATTGTTCTTCTTAAGCAAAAATGTACAATTGGTTTCTGTAATAATTACAAATGGGGTATTGGGGAGACACGTTTGCATTTCAAGTGGACATTAGGGAGACATCGGGACTTAGTTAGACTTTTCGATGTCCCCCTAAGATACCAGCTACCTTTTAAAGACATATTTTTACCGTCCATTATTTGATAGAAGACAGAGAATACTCTCAATATGAACATATGTCAATTTCAAGTTCATTGGTTTGGAGGATGTTTAGAATTAGGCAAGTAAAGTTTGTGCACGACCCTATTGGAAAGTCTCCCTAAGGTCCCATCCTCGGTTATTATAAGAACCTGAAGTACTTGTCATAAGTCCAGATTAATATGAACTGCCCTCTTTCCAGATGAACTTCGAGAAAACAAACATCTCAATTCCTTTCACAGGGTCTTCTTCTTTTTCCGAGAAGAGATATTCAAAAGATGTGCCGTAAATCTTGCCAAATACCACGCGGAGCCTCCGCAAATATTACTCGGGGTTTTTTGAGTGTGTCTGTTTTCAGAATCGTTCTTTCTTTTTGAAACTCGTTCTACTTTAACATGATTTCAGCACCTTGTCACTAAGATGGGGTTGATTTCTCCCGGGCGAGAGTTCAGTCAGTTCACGTTGTGGAGCGTTCCCCGAGGAAAGCTGCTTGGCCTCGGCGGCTGTCATGATCGGTGCTGTCTGTTTCCGGCTTAACTTGGATGGTTGGACCACGGAGTAATCGGTGGCCGACGAGGAGGTTGGCGCCGGGCGACGACCCGAGTATTTCTTGATGGCCTTCCGTACCTTTTTTTTTTCCAAAATAAAAAGGCAAATAACAAGGAGCAAGGACAGTCACCCCTTGCCTTAAAGATCATCAGTATTAAGTTGAAGTCTATACTCAATATCTTCAGGGAATGTTCTTCATACTGGCCTTAAATTTAAAAGTAATATCATTCTTTTATTTTTGTCAAAGAAATGCAGATTTAAGGTGGTCATCTTAACCATTCTTAGTTGTAATCTGTAAATCTCCCCTCGACGTGGCCGTCGACAACTGTCACTCATTTGTAATGGTAGCAAAAATGGACTTTTCAAGACAATCAGTAATTGTTCGGTGATGCATGAATGGATTGCATTGAAATTTCGTCAGAATTTACGCAGTGAGAAAGTGAATGCAATAGACTTAAAATCAAACAGCTGAAAACATACAATTTCTTTTCATGTTTTTTTTTTTAATTGGTATCGTTTTTGGGGACACACTGTAGATTACTGTACTCATTAACACAACATCCACCCCATCACCACCTTCATCCAGCTCAAAAGCCAGCCTCACTTTATCCATCGCGCCATTATAACCTTCGGGCCTCTGCCATCTGTAAAACAGCATTACCTTTAAAGGTACATGTAGTGTACATGATTGGTAACATGCCCCAAAAAAATGTTCACAGATTTAAGTTTAACTTCAAAGGTATGAAGATGTTGCTTGTAGAAACATACCATTAAAATATTTCTGGCTGAAATGGTGTATTTGTCCAGAAATTAGCAAAACCAAGTGTTGATCTCGGAATAAGATCAAAACCATTATTTATGTTTTATAAGAAAAATTGATTCGGGTTTTCGCTATTCTCTCTATTTGCACAGCTTTCTCAGTCCATGTGTCAGACAAAGTGTGAGTGCTGTTTTGTGACCTTTACCAATCATGTAATATACCTTTAAACGGCAGCATGCAAGACGGAGTACAGCGCACTTTGCACAAATTACATTCCCGATGCTCAATGACATTTATTACACCGGTAATTAAATAAAGGGTCGCATTACCACTTTCATCAAAAAGCCAGTATATTTTTACTCCTTTTCATGGCGGTAATGATAAAGACATTTGGCAGCGAATGTTGCATGCCGAGAACCCTCTGGCTGACCTATTTATGAAAAAGCTTTGACAAATTGTGTTCCGTTTCTCGTATAGTTAAAGGTAATTTCATACTGTCAACGAAATGCAGATTCATGGGCACATTATCAACAGTCATCTGTGAAATTCCCAGTCCAATACGGTGCCCACTTTTTGTGAAAAACGCACACGGTATTTTTAAAAATCTATTCACCGATATTTTTGATCTTCCGGAATTGTAGTGATTGATTTTACTCTTTTCTGGATAAATACAGCATTTCAAACAGAACAATTTTATAGGCAATATCATACTTCGGTTTTGTCGAAGAAATGCAGATTCATGGGCAAAAAAAATTATATAAGACAGCTACAGTAACAGTCGTCTGTGAAAAAGTCAGTCTAATACGGTGCCCACATTTTGAGATAACAGTGAAAAACGGCCACAATATTTCTTATAAATTTGGTCATTGGGTTTACTCTTTTCTGGATAAACAATTTTAACAGTATATTTCTATTATCACCAACTTTATACCCTGTAAGTAAAAGGTAAATCCGTGAATATTTCTGTTTCGGTCTGCTACCAAAGTATGATACTACCTTTAACAGTATGTTTGTACCATCACCACCTTTATACCCTGTACATTATAGGTAAATCTGTGAAAATTTCTGTTTGGGTAATAAATTTAATAAATAAAGTCATCCCATTCAAAAGCACAGATCTTTCATTATTCTTTTAGAGTTCTCATCTTTCAAGCAAAAATCCATTATTTCAAGAGATCACTCAACCACATTCATCAAAATAGACTGGTAGCAGTTGAGAAAAGCAACGCGCATGCAACGTTTTCTATGAATATTATCACTTTTCCTGCAATGCGCCTTAAATTTAAAACTAAAACACAAATTGGGAAAATAACAAGCTTGAGGAAAAAATGGACTTTTACAGCTCCAGGGTAGCGCCGAGTTTTCTTCAAGATTTGAGGTTCAAGACAAAATTTGTTCGTATGGCACATTTATTTATAGCAAGGATCAACAATTCTGGGATTGCGACCCAATGGAAGGACGTTAAATGAACCTTAGTGGCGAGGTAAACATAATTTGCACTGGAAAACTGGTAATAATTGATTACATTGAGAACTATTTATTTCATTTCGTCTCCCCATTTTCTTCAAATATTTCTTCTTCTTTCATTTTGCATGTCCTCTCTGAAAATTTAATCTGGAGTTACTTATAGGTTAACGTAATTGATCTCAATATTTGGTGACAATGGCAGGAAAAGTGCACCATTCGCGGTCATTCTATGGACATTGCACTATTAATGACAACCTTGGTTAGAGAGAAAGTACGGAATATCCAAGGAGACGTGTGATACATAAAACATTTTCTGATGTGTTCACTCAATGCCGTGCTGAATCCTGACCTGAAATAGCATATTCGTCTGTTTTTGCCACACAGAGCAGAGCAGAGTAGAGCAGTGCGTAGCATGGCAGGACAGGACAGGGCAGGGTAGGGCAGGGCAGGGCAGGACAGGGAACTACAGGGTAGGGCAGAACAGGGCAGGGCAGGACAGGGAACTACAGGGTGGGGCAGAACAGAGCAGGGCAGGGCAGGACAGGGAACTGCAGGGTAGGGCAGAACAGGGCAGGGCAGGGCAGGGAACTGCAGGGTAGGGCAGAACAGGGCAGAACAGGGCAGGGCAGGGCAGGGCAGGGCAGGGTAGGACAGGCAAGGGCAGTACAGGGCAGGGAACTTCAGGCCAGGGCAGGGAAGGGCAGGGAAGGGCAGGCCAGGGCAGGGCCGGCAGGCCAGGCCAGGCCAGGTCAGGGCAATTAGGCAGGGAACTGCAAGGCAGGGCAGGGCAGGGCAGGGAACTGCAGGGTAGGGCAGAACAGGGCAGGGCATGGCAGGGTAGGACAGGCCAGGGCAGGGCAGGGCAGGGCAGGGCAGGGACTCGCAGGCCAGGGCAGGGAAGGGCAGGGCAGGGAACTGCAAGGCAGGGCAGGGCAGGGCAGGGCAGAACACTTCACGGAGGGAAACTAATTTGTAGAAAGGACGCGGAAAGAAACACTATAAATCCACATATTATACGTTCATACGTATAATCGTTCGTACGTTAATCATACGTTCACAGTTGTATCTTAGAGGACTCCGTACCACAGAGTTCGCCCCAGTCTCCAACCAAACTAGTTTAATTGACAGCGAGACCACACAAATGTAATGTCAACGTACTATTGTGTCGGCGATACATGTCTTGTATTGCACTAATCGTCCATCATCCGGACAGCCTTTTCTATACAACGCTATGTACGACATCATACATTATACAACTACTAATTGGAACACACGCGGATGGGGTACATTTGGCATCAAGGACGTTAAGTGGAAATTGCATCAAGCTTCCAATCTCATTATGGACGTTTCATGCACAAGGTTGCTTCAAATAATCATCATTTATCACACTGATAAGGTGGAGCCGACTCAGCTACTGAACCTTGACAATGCCACAATTCCGTATGTACGTCCATTAGCGTGTCTCGTTAACGTGTGGAATAGCACTTTCGATCCGGCAAAGCCAGCGCGTCACCCGCGGGGTTCACGCACTGCAAGTCCCCACGCAAACCTCCAATTACGATACCCAATTACCTGGGCCCAATTTCATAGGTCTGCTTAGCACAAACAAAAATCGCTAAGCATGACATTTCTGTCTTAATAAAATCAGGATTAATAACCAAATGTCCATGTGTTGTGTATCACTTGCAATAGTTCTTTGGCTGTTGTTCACTGACCATGAATATCAAATGGAATTTTTAATGGTGGTTTTTGTTTTATTGGACAAGCCATTTTTGTGCTAAGCAATATTTTTGTGCTAAGCATCTGAAATTGGCCCCTGTGCCCAGTTTAATTGAATCTGTTACTAGCCTAGCTCTGTGCTTACGGGCACTGCTACGCGTGAAATTTATTTCATGGAATCCGTAAGCAAGACTTTTCGGTTAGCGAATAATTTCTAGGGTAAGCGTGGTTATTTTCTGCTAACACGAATTTATGCATTAAGCAGAAATTCTTTGATTACCGGTACAAAACGAAAAATCTCAAGTGAAATACACTTACCATAAGCAAATAAAACTTGCTACCTTAAGAGGAGAATTTTTGCTAACGGTAACGGATTCCATGAAATTGGGCCCCGATACACTTGTGATGAAGTCACAAAGCTGGTACCTGGGGTAAATTTCATAGAGCTGCTTAAGCACCCAAATTTGTTTAAGCACCAAAACCTTGGTAAATAACATCAGTATGCCAGCCAAAAATCCTCTTGAACATTATGCTCACCAAACAATAGCCGAGTACAAGTAAATAACAGCAAACATCACATATGGAAATTTGGTCGGCAATTCTGTTTGATCAAAGAAGACTTTTCATGCTTAAGCAATTTTTGTGCTTAAGCAGCTCTATGAAACTGACCCCTGGTAACTATACCAAGTACTGGGATTCCCGCCAGCCAAGAGGTCCAAGTCTTTACCAAAGGAAATGGAGAAATTATATAATGACAGCTTACCTCATAGTCGCCGATGCAATGCAAGAAAAAGATAAACACGCCCTATTGAGCCAAAGGAATGAAACATAACATTTGCAATTAATTGTAATTCGACTCCAGCGCATGATATTTAAAGCAAATTTTTCCTCAACAACATCCTTTATTGAAAACAAATTTGAGTAAAGACAAAAGAAATTAAAGTCAAGTGCTAAATTTGGGAAGTTTGCTAATATTGTACACGGATTTAGGATTAAAGGTTCACTGTAATCAAATTTGGGAAAAGGATGAAAGTGCTTTAAAATTATTGCTTTACACATAATTAATGACAACATAAATTTATATTTTGTATGTGAGTGCTTAATTTGACAAAACAGTTACAAAACCAATATTCCCCGCCACTCAAAAAGTCCCCCTTGGAACCAACCCACGCAACAATAGCTTGTGACGTCACCTACAGAATTAGTATAGGCTCGCACCGCAGTATACTGCGAGGTATTCTGCATGTGACGTATAAAGGAAGGTTTTTCGACGCGAAAACTTGGGTGCTCAATTATGGGTCTAAAATACCTCCTTTTTATATTTTAAATGAGTTTTTTTATTTTTATGAGTTAACAAAGATAGACAGGTTGAGTTTAATGACAGTAGGGATGTATATAACTTCAGGTGTGCTTTTATTACAGTGAACCTTTAAAGGTCAATTCGCCCCCTGGTTGACTCGTCCATTACCGACTCTCCCCTTACCAATGATTAAGTATATGAAGAAGGCATTATTCAAGTCTTTCATTGTTTTGATAGAACTGTGAATTTTTAACGGTTTTTGTGTTTATTACCGGCTCACAAATGTATTTTCTTCTTGTCAGTTTAAATCCTGAACAATATTAAACACAATAAAATTTGCTCTTTTTACAACAAACGCAGGAATCTACCAACAATAATCAATGAAATGGGAAAAATTGCTTAATTATTTAAAAATACGTTGTAGGATTGTAATCACAATCTCAGTACATTTGTAAGAAGAGAGTAGAGTGATTTATAGGAGCCCGTTGCTGTTAAAATCATGTGTTAACTTCACCGGAGTTAATTACGGGAGCTAGACTCATTATTTCACGGTGCTTGCGAGTCAATTACCGCAAATGGCCTAGGACGTACCGGGAAGATTACGACGGCTTCTACCGATCTCACCCCTGTCTACTCATTTCATTTTGGAAGTCTATCGGGCAGAAGAAACCAATCAACTTTGTTCGCATGGATGCGAATGTCAGCGAAGGACATTTTCTTCAGAGCGGGATCAGATTGGAACTTCCTAGTCATCCTTAAAACACGCTCAAAACCGTTAAAGGGAGCATATATAGGATTTGCAAAGATGTGCGTTTGGGCTGAATTTGGTCCTTGGTTTTAAAATGCCAGTGTTTCATGTACCCCTCTTGCCCCCTCCGAATCCTTCACAGTTACACCACACTTTCGAAATGCTACTAAATCGATCGGACGAACGATCTTTTTAAAATACACTGAATGTTGATTTCCTTGAAAAACCCAGCATCTGATGAACCAAGATTTCCCATGGTGACTGTTTGCACTGTTTACGAACTGTTGAGTCCATTTTCTGTCTCAAACTCAATATTTGTTTTGGATTTTGCCTTGCAAATCATGTACGCTACCTTAAGTCGCATGAAGACTGAATGGGGTGCAGGATTTACCGCACCTTGTATATGGCAACAGCCTTCGTATTGGTAAGCCTTTTAAAGCCAACATGAAATATAGGAGTTTTATGATTTCAATCCAAATCGGTAGATTCAAGGCTATAAGGAGATGCCTCGCCCCCAATTTGTTGAAAGGGTAGGGAAGTAGGTCGATTGGAACAAAAAGGGATACAAATGGTAAGGTATTATCTCCATGTACCCCTTCCTACACAATGCATAGCTTGCCTCTATCCTGGTCATTCAATCTTTGATTTCTGCATCACTGAAAGACGTATTATTCTTGATCCTTCGTCGGCTCCATCCTCCCATATTTGGGATGTAATCATGAATCTTCAATTGTAAGCTGCGTTTCTGTATTACCATCGGCTGTACCTCATACACTGATATTAAAGGAGTGATACAGCGGTTCTTTTTTCATGTACATCGTGTGCTTATGGTAATGCCTTGAGCAGAAAGTGACTTCACACCATACGTTTAAAGGTAATATCATACTTTGGTTTTTATCAAAGATGTACAGATTAATGGGCACAAATATCAAGACAGATACAGTAACAGTCATCTGTGAAAATTTCAGTCCCATACGGTGCCCACTTCTTGAGAAAATCGTGAAAAACAGCAACAGTTTTTCTTAAGTCTTTTCTCTTTTATTTTTGATCTTTTAAAAGATTTTTTAAAAGTCCGTGATATTATCGGTTTTGTATGGAACTAGCTACCCCATGTGTCACTTCTCAGTTTGAAGGGACTCCATACAAATACCCCTTAGAGCGCCCCCTAGAGACCAAACACATGGAGTCATTGACTTGATCAAGACATGAGATAGAAGGACCCAGTGGGTAATTATTACCTGTGAAGAGTTGAAGATGACAAATAGGTAGGTGAAGAACAGCGAGTCGTCGAAAGACGAGAACAGACCGAAGATCCAGGTGAATCCCAGCAGCGGCTGCAACAGGAGAACTGCCCGCACACCAGCCCTAGATACGGCAGAGGTTCAAATCATGACGTGGGTGGGTTTTTCATTCCATTTTGAACGAGCCTTTTGCACATTAAATAAGAATAAATATATCTGGTACACAGACTTCTTTCATTGCACACAAACGCCCAAGTTTGAATTTCCCAGACTAAAGACGTTGTGGCTATATCACATGATTCGGTGCAAGCTTTTGCTTGGTTACATAACAGACGTTTCGCACCAAAACACAATTCACAATGTATAAGAATGGCACAAAGGAACCAGTCCATTCCAGAGATGGGTATCGCTATGCAAAAGCTTGCATCACGTGATATAGCAACAGTGTCTTAGTCTGGGAAATTCAAACAAGGGTGTTTATAATGCAATGAAAGAAGTCTGTGTGCCAGATACCATTCAGACTAATATGCATATAAAGCCTTATTTGTTACATGTTAACATGTGGTTATCAAAGACGCAGAGAAAGGGCCGTGAAGATGTGGTTTGAATAAACCAAGGAAAACATTAGAAAAGCACAATATTTCACATGTATGCATAGAGTGCGGCTTATAGGTTGACATTACCAGGATACAGCATTCGTCATCCAGAACTACTATAGCAAATACAGTAATAATTTGGGAACCACGCCAAGGAACACACAAACGTGGTAGGAAGCAAACAAACTACATTAGCATGCTGAAGAGGGACATTGGCTTAGACAATTATCAAGTACTGTCATGTTGGATATAATGGCCTGGAGGGGATATGTTCACCGTGACTGAGCAGGCATTGATTACATCATGTCTAATATCTTATCGACATAGTAGGATTAGAAGTAGAGGCTTTGCACTTGCTTGGTCAAATAATATTTAAAGTCGCCTAATGGCAACTACCGCCTCAATTATTAAAGGTATAATACATGATCGGTAAACGTCATAGAACAGCACTCACACTTTGTCTGGTCGAGTATGTGCATGAAATAATAAACCTGTGAACATTTGAGCTCAATCTGACATCCGAGTCACGTGAAAATAGTGAAAACCCGAATCAATTTGTCTTATAAAACATAAAGAATGGTTTTGATCTTACTCCGAGAATTAAAATTGTTACATTCAAAAGACTTCCCAAGAGTGTGTTACATTCAAAAGAATTCTTAAAAGTGTGTTACATTCAAAATACGCTCAATTCTTGAAGAAACTATGCAACTTCCACATTTTACCAAAATGACTAATCAAAACCGTGATTCATACAAATATGTTATTTTGTGCGGGGTACAAATGGTTATATTTACCTTAACCTTGCTCTTTCGCTCTTATCCGCGTTAGCCTTCAACTTCATGAATACTCTGATGACCATGACTAATATGAGTGTGTTTAACTGTTGGAAAGATTAATATCAATACATACTATAAGAACACGGGGTCGATTACAGGAAGCCTTACGCTCGATCGCAACTCGAGCTACGAAAGACAACCCATATTATCATATGTGAGCTGCAATGCATCATAACTCCGTTCCGATTAATATTAAGTTACAGTCAGTTACGTGAAATCGCCAGCTGGGAACGATTTCATGAAGCCCTACGATAGATCGGAACTCGAGTTACGAAAGATAACCCATTGTATCATACATGTACGTAGGACTTTAATGCATCATAAGTCCTACGATTGATAGTAAGTAACGATGAGTTTGGTGAAATTGACTCCTGGGATCGATTTCTTGAAGCCCTACGATCGATCAGAACTCGAGTTACAAAAGATAACCCATCGTATCATACGTAGGGCTGCAATACATCATGAGTCCTACGATTGATAGTAAGTTACGATACGTTTGGTGGATTCGACTCCTGGGCTGTTATGAGTCAGCTACACTGTAAATACACTCAAAAAAATTTGTATTTACCAAATGTTGCCGATTGTCTATTCGTGATCTTTCCCTTTTATTTTGCAATGTTTAGGTAGACCATTTCGGTCAAGTACATGTTGAACTTTAACAGTCCAGTCTCCGAAGGATGGCAAATCATGTAAATTTACTACTTTATTTACATAAAAGATGTCGCTGTGGGTATCGTGGAATCACATGGATTTGACCAAGTGTAAGGTCCAATGGTTAAATACATTTGTTGGATATGTTTTAAAGTACATATTGTGTAATGTAACATTGGAATAGACTAAAAATCGGTGCTGCCTGCGCGATTGACGTCGACCATAAACGTAATATTATTCATATTTTGGCTTTTGTCAAAGAAATACAGATTCATGGGGCAAAAATATCAAGGAAGATACAGTAACAGTCATCTGTGAAGTGCCCAGTCCCATACGGTGCCCGCGTTTTGAGAAAACAGTGAAAAACGCCCACAGTATTTTTAAAAATCTTGTCACCGTTATTTTTATCTTAAAATAGATCAAAAGTGTATCTGGTCATTGGTTTCAATCTTTTCTGGATAAATACAGCATTTCATACAGAAACATTTGAACGGTATGTTTCTACCATCACCATCTTTATACCCTGTAAGATATAGGTAAATCTGTGGAGATTTCTGTCTTCGTATGCTACCAAAATATGATACTACCTTTAATTGCTGCACCATACTGTCTAAATAAATAAAATCCTTTCTTTCCGGTCTATGCGTTATCTGCTTATTTTTATCGTTTCTTAATTCCCATAATTGGTGGATTTACTAAGTCGATAATAAAAGCGTCATTTAGAAAACAGAAGTCTCGGGCTCGTCTATAATTAAATTCATTTGCACTTGTGACTGAAGTGTGCAGGTTCGTGAAACGACACAGACGTCATTTCACGTGGATCGGATAGCGGATTCTCGTCTTCGCAAACCTCGTTTTCAAATCAGCTCCTGGTATATCGAAACTAATCAGCAAATTTCACGCAAACGCTTCTCACTTTAGCGAAACACGATCATCTGAGAAACTGTAGGACAATGTATCGAATATCTAATGATTAATGGGGATACGGATATCATACAATCATCCCATTCAAACTGTATCGCCATTCGCCATCACGGTGTAAATGGCCAATATCGAATTATCAGTGCATGCCGTGCGATCCCTTAATCAAATAATGATAGACAGCGGTTTGGATGGGTTTAAAAGCCCTTTCTCACTAATAAGTGACTCAAATTTCTGCTAAATAGCTTAAGTTTGTGTCGATGTATGACGCAGGTCCTTGCGATAGTAGCCCAGGGCTTTGCAGACTATCCATCAATTACATATATAGCTCCCAATGCTTAACAAGTTGTAAAAAAAGTGCCGCGAGGCATATAAAAAACCTTTTAAATGGACTTCTTCATTTTTTTTCGTTTCATCATTATCGTCTTATTTTTCAACTTAAAGGTATTTATCATACTTCGGTTTTTGTCAAAGAAATACAGATTCATGGGCAACAATTTCAAGTAAGATACAATAACAGTCATCTGTGAAACATCGCAGTCCCTTACGGTGCCCACTTTTTGAGAAAACAGTGAAAACGGCCACAGTATTTCTTAAGTCTTTTCTCCTTTATTTTTGATCTTTAAAAGATCAAAAATAGTATTGGTCACTGGTTTTACTCTTTTCTGCATAAATACAGCATTTCAGGCAGAACAATTTTAACGATATGCTTCTACCGTTACCATCTTTATACCCTGTTAGTTATAGGTAAATTTGTTAAGATTTCTGTTTCGGTATGCTACCAAAGTATGATAATACCTTTAAAGGGTGTACCGCTAAAAACAGGTATGTTCATGTTACCTTTAAAGGTAGTATCATGTCTTACCAACGTATTACGTTGGTAAGACACCAAAACAGAAATGTTCACAGATTTACGTATAACTTACAGGGTATGAAGATGATGCTAGTAGAAACCTATCGTTAAAATGTTTCCGCCTGAAATGGTGTATATTTATCCAGAAATTAGCAACGACCGAAAATCTTTTTGATCTTTTAAAAGATCAAAAATAAAAGAGAAAAAGACTTGAGGAAAAAAATGGCAGTTTTTCACTGTTTTCTAGAAACAAAATGGGCACAGTATGGGACTGAAATGTTCACAGATGACTACTGCTGTATCTGTCTTGATATTTCTGCCCATGAATCTGTATTTCTTTGACTAAAAACCAAAGTATGATATTACCTTTAACAAGCTAATGCATGTACTCAGGAACCAACTGGGAAACGACAAATAATGGACTACATCAAAAAACCGTAAAAATTGCCACTTCGCGACTTCAACTCCCCTATCTGCGTTTATCACGCGGTTTTTGAAGATGAAAATCTGCAGCTGTAAGAGAAAAAATGTAACGGCTACACTAATACAACGCACGGCGGGGTAGACACGGCAAATTGTGATGCGTCTCGTACGATGTATGTGAAGTGTCTCTCAGCTTTTCAACTTGTCTCCCTTAAGCGACTCAGGCCAGACGAAGTGGGGCCTCTGGCTCTGAATCTTCTCCAATTCCCTCCGGAAAAGTTCCCCCCCAAAAAAATTGGTTAAAGTAAGATTGGACTGCCACATCCGACTACATATTCTTTAGACAGAAATCAAAGTAGGTGTTATACTTAGTGGCGCATTAAATTGTGTCATCTTCTTTTTTCGTCGAAAGTGGGTATAATTTAAACATTTGAGTGTATTTGATTGTCAGTGCTTCTAAAAAATCTGTTTGTGTTTTTTTTTTTAACACTCCGATGTTTTTTCCTAATGTCAATTTCGACCATTTCCGCACAGGAATGTTAATGCAAAACTGCCGAACTTATTTCCTCTTTAATTTCTTTCAATCGCTTACTACTGCTCCCCCCCCCCCCCCCTGCCTCTGCGCATGCTCACAATAGCGCGTCAACGCGACCTATTTCTAAGCTAGTTTATAGTCCTTTCGTTTGCAACATCACAGCCCGAGTTTTTGCCAACCAACGTGACTGAAACTATGGCGAGCCGTCAAAGCCAGGCATAACAAATAACCATATATTTTACACAATTTGTACACACCGTTTCATAAGTATTAAAATATATTGCTGAATATATTAATGAAAATTACACAAGCAATGATGGTATGTATTTTGTACAGCTATGGAAAGTTTGTAAAAATGTTGAATTTGGTCACGCCGTCTGTCAAGAAGACGAAATGATTTGCAACCTTTGGCCGCCCATGCCAACCACGAGCCAATGTTTGTAAATAAAAGAAAGATCTATACCAGTTATTTCTAGTGCATCAATATTGTCACCTTCCTTGCATACCCGTTGGAAAAGATAACACCAATTCTAAAAAAAAAAAAAGGGGACCAGACTACTTTGAATCCAAGCCTCGGTTTGATAACACTTCGAATGAAGGATGGGTTCACTGCGAATAAGGTTTCTTGCCCCAGCAAGTCTTTTAAATGAAATGAAAAATTGAAAAAAAATCTGAAACGAATGTCAGATATATCAATCACTTTCATATGAGGAAGCATTCATCAGCGCCAGGTTGTACTTTAATTTTAATTTTCAGGTGTTCCAAGAGGCATAGAGCCACATGATTGAATCATGTTTGTGTCGGCGATGTCAGCCCTATGGGTGGCTCGGTCATGCACTGACGCCTATGCTGTGTAACAGTATTCGTGTTCGGCACGCCTGACTTCGCCTTTTTATTTTGAAGCTATTCAATCAACCCAAAGCCTGAATTATCAGTGAAGTGCGAAATGGTACTTAAAGGTATACTGTCTTGTTTTACACTGTGTTGGTGAGGTTACATCCTACGGTTTTTCTTATTTCTTTTTCCTTGGTGGTTGGTGTTAGGAAGGCCTGACGCGTTTCGATCAAATCAGGTTCTTTCCCAAAGGCTGCTCAGAGTTAGGAGGGCCTGACGCATTTAGATCCTAGCAGGATATTTCACAAAGGCTGTTCAGAGTTAAGAGGGCCTGACGCGTTTCGATCCTAGCAGGATCATTCCCAAAGACTGCTCAGAGTTAGAAGGGCCTGACGCGTTTCGATCCTAACAGGATCGTTCACAAAGGCTGCTCAGAGTTAGAAGGGCATGACGCGTTTCGACCCAAGCAGGATCTTCACAAAGGCTGCTCAGAGTTAAGAGGGCCAGACGCGTTTCGATCCTAGCAGTATCTTTCCCAAAGGCTGTTCAGAGTTAGGATGGCCTGACGCGTTTCGATCGTAGCAGGATCTTTCCCGAAAGCTGCTCAGAGTTAAGGCCCTGACAAGTTTCGACGCTAGCAAGATCTTTCCCAAAGGCTGCTCAGAGTTAGGAGGGCCTGACGTGCATGTTTCGATCCTAACAGGATCTTTCCCAAAGGTTGCTAAGAGTTAAGAGGGCCTGACGCGTTTCGATCCTAACAGGATATTTTGATCCTAGCTTGATCTCAGCTTGACCGTCTGGGTAGCTAAGCGAATTGACCATTTCCACGGCTAGCTCATGCGGTCATGAAGGTCATCACTATGAGATCACGGGTTCGAATCCCACCTGAGCCTGTGATTTCATGTTTCCCGTAGCCATTCGTCTAAGTAGGCACTACTGAGTAGGGATCGAGTAGGCTGGGGACGTGTCTACACTCCTGATGTATGGCCTCACGTTCGCAAAAAGCTTGCAATGGAAAACTAAGGCACAGACGTGGAAGCCTTTACCAAACAGTCATTGACATTTATGTGCATATTTAACCAGACTGACCCATTTTTGAGTACTTATAGGTTTGCACTGAGGGAACTGTGAGGAGCGGTAATGTCTACACCTCATTCTATGTGATCCCAATGAGACTCCGAGCTTAAAGGTAATATCATTTTTTTGTCAAAGAATTGAAGATTCATTAGCAAAAGTATCAAGGAAGATACAGTAACATCTGTGAAATTTTCAGTCCCATACGGTGCCCACCTTTTGAGAAAACAGTGAAAAACTAGTTCTGAAGTCCGGCTTTTCACTGTTGTTTTTTACCTTTAAAAGATCAAAATTGTTTTTGGTCATTGGTTTTACTCTTTTCTGGATAAATACAGCATTTCGTGTGAAAAGAATTAAACGGTATGTTTCTACCATAAGTATCTTTATACCCTGTAAGTCATAGGTAAATCTGTGAGGATTTCTGTTTCGGTATGCTACCAAGGTATGATAGTATATTTAAAAACAAATACTTGGAAAGCTTATTAGTGAGACAAAACCGTTATGAGTAAGGCAGTTGTATTTAAATGTGCTTTAGCATGGTTTTTAAATGTATTCTTCATATATATGTTTGGTTCCATAGGTATAGGCCTACACAGCAAGGTTTAAAATCAAATAAATTCATGACATTGACCAAGTTTTCCCTTTTCAAAGTAGTACATTTAATAAATGAGAGTTAGTTGCAAGGATGGGGATATTGTTGGTGTGAGCGTATCTAAATTAATTTCTTTTTCACAAAATGTCATCATCAAATGACAATTTCTATTAGTACTATTAAACTGACAGAGATCACTGATATTCAAATAATATAAATTGCCTTTGGTCGAAATTTCAGAAATCTTGGTATATAATTCATACATGAAATAGCCGTCGGACACTTACCACCACAACAACCAGGACCGGGATTACGAACGCATAAGTAAGACCACTGTCCAGAGATAGCCAGCAGCTGGAACAAGAAACAAACCATCATAAACGACTGTTTTAGTATTGGACAAATTGTGCGGATGAACAGGCTATTCAATAGTTTCGTGTCGAATTGTACGTACACAAATCTACCCTGAAGCAGTATACAGCCAAATTGAGCTGTGAATGGAATGTTTTCAAGGACTGGGGTACTTAGTCAGTAAGCTACAAAGCCCAGCGTTTTAATAACCGCCTCATTTCTTTTGGCTTTCTTATTTTTTTCTAACACCATTTCGTTGAGTTGTGAAATGTATGTTGATCAAAAATGCCAAACGGTAAGCTGGGTACGTGCTTAACGGCATCATGCAGGGCTTCAGAAGTGGCTTAAAATTAAATCTTCATGGAAGTTGTATGACAAGCGACATATGTAATGCCCTTCCCCGGAGACTCTTCTAGCATATTGGCTTCTCTTCAGCAAGGTAGCGCCAGCTTTTTCCCTGCGTTCGTCAGCCAAAACAGATTGGCCAAATAATTATTTAATGAAGACATATTGCAGACCGGTTTTAATTCGTTTTGTGGGCATCTCGACGTGAGCACGGCGAATCCCCATCGATTTGACAAGCATCTCGGTTAAATCTCCCCGAATTTACCGGGAAGGACAGCTCTCAATCACTGGCTTCGCGGCGTGGCAGACAGGCATCTCTCAACAGCCGAAATGATTTATTACTTTGAAAATTCGATTAAATCAATTCTTGCTTACCTGGATGCTGTACCGTAACCGTCGAATCGAGCAATCAGCGCAACTCCGACTATCAAAAGCGGAATACCTGGAAGGGAACAAACATTCATCCAGAAATGGGTTGAAGTGCCCGTTACAATATATTTCTCTTTGGAATTATTAAATTGAAAAGTGAACAAAGACGTATTGACTGGAGCGGGATTCGAACTGGCGACCTCCTGAATACCGTACAGGATCTACCAACTGAGCATGACTGTTTCATGACTTTGAAATTCAGTCTGTTTCCCTTGTGGTTATTTGATGATTATATTAATTAAAAAGCCGTATCCTCTTTGAGTGATCCCCATGTATCGTTCCCAGGTTGCAGGATTGCTGCGTGTATCGGTGAAATGATCCTTGGGATATAGCGGTATGTCCGTGGTTTCATGGCTTCTGACTGCCAAACGAACAAAGATAATTTACTATTGGGGTCACCACAAACGTAGGGCCCGATAGCTAAGTTGGTAGAGCGCCTGTACGGTATTCAGGAGGTCGCCGGTTCGAATCCCGCTCCAGTAAATGTTTCTTTGTTCACTTTTCAATGACTTTAAATTCAGTCAGTTTTCCTTGTGGTTATTTGATGAATTATTAAATTATTTAATATGAGCAATTGTGAAATAATTCTACGCGTCGGCCAGTAGGGCCTATGTCATGTCAGTCTTCAGTAGCATCATGGTTGAGACCACAAAAACAGTTACCCAAAACTTGAAAATAACCGATTTACATTAAAAAATACTTTTTTTATTTTTTATCATTCAGATCTATCGGTATGCGAGTGTTTTGTTGGCTACTTAATGCGAAACAAACAAAGAAAATTCACTCTAAGGGATACCACCAACATAGGTATGGATAGCTCAGATGGTATAAAAGAGCGCCTGTACGGTATTCCGGACGGTCGGTTTTTGGAATCCCGCTCCAGTGAATTTTTATTTGTTCACTTTCCAATGTTAAAACCGTTCTGCCTGAAATGATGCATATATCTAGAAAAGAGTAAAACCAATTACCAAAAATCAGTTTTGATCTTTTAAAGTTAACACAAACGGTGACAAGATTTAAGAAATATTGCGGGCATTCTCACATTTCTCTCATAAAGTGGGCACCGTATGGGACTGAGAAAAAATCGTTGCTATTATGAAATGCACCATGAGAGGGGTGGGGGGCTATGGGGTTACAACCCCCCCCCCCCCCCCAGGTTTTCACTGTTTATATATATATATAAAAAATTGTGTAAAACGTATATTGAAGTATGACCCAGCTATAAGATCATACCCCCAGGTCTGAGGACGTGTCTACACTAGTGAAATGCATGACGAGTACGAAATCAGTTGTAGATTTGTAATACTGTATGAATACGCCACATCGCATTAAGCTTATTCCTCGCTTATGGGAGCTATTACCCTAATGCCATGGCTTAAGCCCTCCCGTAATCGTTCGGGGCCTGTCAAGGCTTGTTAACTTAACCTACGAATTCACCTCACGATCAGCGGAAGCAGTCCGTCTCGTTTGGCAAACATTGTACAACCATTGACATTGACTGAATCAAACGGTGAACACGCTCGCCGTGCTAGTGAACTCACTAAGGTCAATCACATCCAATGAGTGCGTGTATGGACGACGCCAAATGCTTGTTTAGAGCTCTCAATCATAACTTATATATGTGAGACATAGGGGAAATTGACCGTTGGTTTACAACCAGCCATTGCGCTTTGACTTGTGTTTCCTGCTCCCAGCCTGGGCCAAATTCAGTTAAATGTAGTTTCATACTTTGGTAAGACACCGAAACAGAAATGTTCACAGATTTACGTATAACTTACAGGGCCTCATGGTGGTGGTAGAAACATACGGTTAAATTGTTTCTGCTTGGAATGGTGTATTTATCCAGAAATTAGTAAAACAACGACCAAAAATATTGTTCATCTTTTAAAAGATCAAAAATAAAAGAGAAAAGACTTAAGAAATACTGTGGTCGTTTTTCAATATTTTCTCAAAAGGTAGGCACCGTATGAAACTGAAATTTTCACAGATGCCTGTTACTGTATCGTCCTTGATATTTTTGTCCATGAATCTGTATTTCTTTGACAAAAACCAAAGTATGATACTACCTTTAATCCGTTACGGCCTATTTTTGTGCTAACGGGCACTGCTATGAGTGGAATCTATTTCATGGATTCCGTAAGCAAGACTTTCGGTTGGTGGAGAATTTCTAGGGTAACCGTGGTTATTTTTCTGCTAACGCGTTGTCGTATGCAATCTGCAGAAATGTCTTGCTTACCGTTTACCAAAAAGAACCTCTCCCTTGAAATACGCTAACCGTAATTAAAAATAGTTTGCTACCGTAAGCGAATAATTGTTGGTAACGGTAACGGATTCCATGAAACTAGGCCCTGTTTACCACGTACCTTGACGACCCACCGTGTACTACCCATCGCACCCAGCCCCGTATTAGGCCTAAGCCATGTGCACTGCCTCTTGCCCATCTTTCCCAGCCTATTGTATGCACCCTGTAGGCTATACCTTGATATTAACTCACTGTAACACACACTGCATCAAGCCCATCATAACGTAAGCCTCTTGTATCTTGCCCATTTTACCACCAAAGTCACCTTACCCATTGACAACCCATTTTAGCCCTCTGGCCATAGCGTTGTGCCGCTTGACAACCCAATTCTACCCTTTGCCACTGCACCTTACCCACCGTCATATCCCCTGCACCTTGCCTGTTTGTACCTTACAACTAGGCAGCACGATTCCATCCACCCATATCATCTTGTCTATCACCCGTGTACCCCGCAAAGTGCCCTGTTCTTGCACCATTATCCCTCCCATAACACTGACTGTGTGTACTTGCATCAGTGTTCTACCCTTGCACCCTTCTCATTTCAATCCCACGATAACGTGTGCTGTGGTTTAGAGGTCAGGTATGCTGTCAATCTACAAATTGTGCGTTAGAATCCAGCCATGGGCTAGTGGTGCTTGCGTCTATGGGCAAGACGCTTTGTCGCACATTGCTTCCCTTCACCAAGGAGTAAACGGGTACATTTGAGGGTAGAGATGGCTTTGTGGTGTGATCATAGCCTCTGAACACCTTATGGCAGCACGGGGCCGTATACTCCTAACCCCTAGCACCTTGTCAATCATCGGCCGGGTACCTTGCCTTTAGTGCCCTACCCTTATACCTCCTCATGTCAATCTCATGCTCAAACCCATCACGGAGTACAGCCTGAGATCGAAAGTGTTTTATTTTTTTGGAGGGAGGAAAACTGGAGAACCCGGAGGAAAACCCTTGTAGCATAGGAGAGAACCAACGCACAACTCTACTCACATATGACCCAGGCCGGATTCGAACCCGGGCCACATTGGTGATAGGCGAGTGCATAACGCACTTGCAAACACCATACTTGCGATACAAACTGGTAACCTTTTCAGCCAGGCTGACACCCCCTGGCTCCCGGTGTACGTACCCCCTTCTTCAACTACTAGACTTACCCCCGTCCAGCCAACATGTGCATCCAGTTTTAGTGCTCTACCCTAACATCCTTCCCATTTCAATACCACGCTAGCCCCCAACACCCCCTAGCACCTTGTCAATCACTGGTCGTGTAACTTGGCTTTAGTGATCCACCCTTGTACGCTTCTCAAACCCACCCCACGCCAACCCCTTCTTCAACTACCAGACTCACCCCATCCAGCCAACAAGTACATCCAGTTCTTCAACCCCTTGCCGAAGACACTGACGGATTTGGTGTACAGCTGAATGCCCTCCATCAGCATCCACATGAATGATGCAGTGAACAGATAGTGAAGGCAAACTGCGATGGCCTTGCAAACACCCTGTACAAATTAAATACCGTGTAAGTGGTAATTGATAGCTTGGAGTGATATCAATCATATGTTAAAATGAATCCTAAGTATCGCATCACTTATCAATTATTGAATCTACGTCCCTTGGAGCCAGTTTTAGAGGTTGTTGCTCGAGTTTTGTTTTTCATACTCGTGTATGAAGTTTGACTGCTTTAAGAATCGGACTTACTTTGACAAACTTCCATCGACACGGAGTCAGACGCCAGGAATTTAAATATGTCTCAAATTCTCTTAAAGGTAGTATCATACTTTGGTGAGAAGCCAAAACAGAAATGTTCACAGACTTACCTATAACTTACAGGGTATAAAGATGGTGGTGGTAGAAACATACCGTTAACATTTTTCCGCCTGAAATGCTGTATTTATCCAGAAAAGAGTAAAACAACGACCGAAAATCTGTTTGATCTTTTAAAAGATCAAAAATAAAAGAGAAAAGACTTAAGAAATATACGTGGCCGTTTTTCACTATTTTCTCAAAAAATTAGCACCGTTTTGGACTGAGATTTTCACATCTGCTACTGTCTCTGTCTTGAAATTTTTGCCCATGAATCTGCATTTCTTTGACAAAACCTAAGTATGATATTATCTTTACATCTCATAAACCTCATTACTCTCAACGTTATGAGTTGTCAGCGTTTAGAAAGTAGTGACTAAACCTTTGATTGCGCATAATTGGCATTTAGGCACAACATTAATCTATTAAAGGTATTGCTACCTGGTTTAATATGCAAGAGAGGTATTTTCAATTCCCCGTTCATGTCCCTTTAGTATCGTCCTGAAATCCTGTAACCAACAGGGGCCAATTCCATAGATCTGCTTATGCAAAAAAATCTGCTTAAGCATGAAAAGTCGTCATTGATCAAACACGACTACCAACAAAATTTCCATGTGATGTTTATTGCTTTTAACTTGTATTCGGCCATTGTTTGCTGAGCGTAACATTCACAAAGAGTTTTGGCTGGGATACTGGTTTTATTTACCAAGGTTTTGCGTGCTTAAGCAAATTTTGGTGCTTAACCACCCTGATGAAATTACCCCCGACTAGTTAAGTATTCAACAGTAAACCACTCTGATAACATCGACAAATAGGTCAAGCTCAGAGATTCGCAATTTTCGCAAGTGTATATCAAGAATTTCATTGAAGAAACCGTCGACTGAAAAAAAAGTATAGACCTGAAATACATTCAAGAATTTAAAACTTCCAATGCGTCTTTCCAATTTTTAAACACAACCCATGAGCCACAACTATTTTAAAGCGGAATAGTTTTTTCCTTAGAAGACTTCTGAGGAACATGACTTGTGCCTTCGAAAAAAATCCCAATGAACATTTGTGCATTAATGAAATTTAAAGGAACCCATCTCAAACCACGCGTAAATGTTTTAAGAATTACCATTTTTCTTAGGTTAGCATTTTTTTCAATACAAAAATCCTGAACAATATGTATGTACACGTACACACAAGTAGGCCTATGTCTCCATTTAAAACGTGAGACAAAACCAGAAGAGTTTAATGAGATTTGTCAACATCATTTTGTCTTGGTTAATTTTGCTCTTGGCGAGACTGAACAGCTGGCGACATGTCACTCATGCAGTACCGTACTTCGGCATTTAGTGTTTTTCTTTTTCATTTACTCGACAATAAAACAACATGCTAGCTCTTGGGGACATCAATTTACGTTCGGTTTGTCCCTGAAGCTAGATAGATGATGGTTTTATACGGTGAATGTGCATTGAATGAATGTGAGCGATGATACCTTGGCAGTCGTGGCAGATGTTTAATTCCTTCGTTTAGGAAACTAGATGGATGATGCCGATGTGTAGAAACATGTTATTGAGCATTAATAGTTTGACCTTCAGTGCAAGGGTAATGACATATCGACATTTCGATCTCAACCAATTAAGAGTAGGCCTACGTTTCTTTTTCAATGCTTGTGCGGCGTGGCGTAGTAATACGTGGCGTGGCGTGGCGTGGCGTGGCGTGGCACTATTTGTCATGGCATTGCGTGGTATTGCATAGGGTAGCTGCATTGCATTGCGTGACGTAACGTGACGTGGCCTGACATGGAGTGGCGTGGCGTTTAAGAGTACGGTTTTTTTTTTACAATGCTTGTGCGGCGTGTCGCGCGTGCCGTGTCATGGCGTGATGTGGTGTGAAGTGGCTAATTGGTGTGATATGTAGCATGGTTTGGCGTGACATTGTTTGTCGTGGCGTTGCGCGGCGTTGCGTAGCGTGGCGTTGCATTGCGTGACGAAATGTGGCGTGTCGTGTAATGGCGTGGCGTGGTGTGAAGTGGCGTGGTGTGGTGCGGTGTTGCGCATGGCGTGACATTGTTTGTCGTGGCGTTGCCCGGCGTTACGTAGCGTTGCACTGCGTGACGTAATGTGGCGTGGCGTTTTAACCAATAAAGAGTTACAATGCTTGTGCGGCGTGTCGTGTCATGGCATGGTGTGGTTTGGTGTGGCGTGGTGTTGCGCATGGCGTGACATTGTTTGTCGTGGCGTTGTGTGGCGTTGCGTGACAATATGTAGCGTCGCGTGGCATTGCGTAATTAACGTGACGTGGGGTGGCGTGGCGTGGCGTTTAAACCCTTTTTGTTTTGACTGAGGAGCAGGAACAATTGTTTGACTTGCCTTATTCGCTGTAGCATCTATGCCACTCAGATACAAAACCTGAGCCAGGCTAAGCGATACAGCCAGGTTGACGTGGATAACCACTCGCTGGGATTTCAGCAACCTGTTGGCAAAAAGGTAATATGACAGGTTAAATCTCAAAACACTTTCTATGAAATCATCATTTTGCATCAATTTTAAATGTTGGATGACAAATCTTGGGCGTGCAAATTTCATGACGGGAAATTAACTTCCTCTTTTCCAATAAAAGTGAATAGGTTTGTAACTTTAGGGCAGGGGTTACTTACTGTGGCGCAGGTGATAAACCCGCGAATACATTGTGTATAACCTGGTGAAATATTCATATCACTTGTCATTTCTGGTGGAATAAGTCTCCCCTGAGATTAAGCTGTCTCCAACAGGGAGTTGAGCAGCTCAGTTATTTTTGTTCAGATGTATTTCAGGTTGTATTTCTGTCCATGTGTACGGAAGCTGATCATCATACAAACTTTAATATGGAGTGCTGTTCCCTAGTGATCTGGTATGTCTTACTCAATATCTTGTGGTCAATCTACAAATTGAGAGTTCGAATCCAGCCATGGGTTATTGGTGCTTGCATCTTTGGGCAAGACGCTTTGTCACATATTGCTTCTCTTCACCCAGGTGTAATTGGGTACCTGTGATGGTAGGTATGGCTTTGTGTGTTTGACAAGCCCTGCCGGCTTTGCAGGCAGCTGCGGGCTGTGTACTTCCAGGGAGTTGAGATTGTTTCAGGAATGTAAATGGGCCTGATGACCAGGGATAATAATAGTGTAACCCATTGTGATACCACTCTCATGTAAGGACGCTATATAAATGCCTACATTATTACAAATGGGTTATTAGGGAGACACATTAGCATCTAAAAGTAGACATTAGGGAGACATCGGGACTTAGGGAGACTTTCCGATGTCTCCCTAAGGTACTGGATACCTTTTAGAGACATATTTATGCCGTCCATATTGTAATAGAAGACAGACAATGCTCTCAATTTGAACATTATGTCAATATCAAGTTCATTGGTTTGGAGGATGTTTAGAAATAGGTAAGTAAACTTTGTGCACGATCATATGGGAAAGTCTCCCTAAGGTCCCATCCTTTATTATTATAATTATTATTATTATTATCTGAGTTAGGGATCGCATTCAAATTCTCAAAGCAGAATATGATTAAAGGATTAGAGGACCATTTCATGCAGTAAATTTAAACTTCGGAAGGAGGCTCGAAGAAGAATTCAGACATTCTTTAATTTGGTTGTCTTGGGATTTTCCATATAATCCTTTTTATTATCACCCTTAAAAGAGGGCCAAGATAACGAGACAGGTGAATAGGCAAAACCGTAACATTTCATTTTGCTATAATACCGTGCGAGGTCATTTTAAAACGCCAAGTACCAATTTCATCGCACCATGATGAATAATTGATAGTTTCAAATCTGTGGTGACCTCATCTTCCAAGCCTATCCATCAAATGGCTAAGCTTAGCTATAGGAAGCAGTGTTTTAAACCCACAGCAAGGTCGGTAATTACAATCTCCAGTGATTGAGCATAAGGGACATCATTAACCTCACACCTACGTATGTCCCTAGGGTTGGACACCTACGACCTTTCGTCCATGGCCGGAATATAAGGCGCATTCTCGCTTAAAGGTAATATCATACTTTGGTTTCTGTCAAAGAAATACTGATTCATAGGCAAATATCAGCATTACAGCATTATAGGCAGAAATATTTTAACAGTATGTTTCTTCCATCACCCTCATTATACCATGTAAGCTAATATGGGTAAAATCTGTGAAGATTTCTTTTTCGGTATGCTACCGAAGTATGATACTACCTTGAATATACGAATCTTGGAATTATACTTATTATTATTACTAAAAATAATAATAACAGGCATTCATAAAGCGCCTTTCCAAGAAGATCAAAGCGCTGCATATTGTTATTATCTGTGGTCATCGGGCCATATATTACATTCCTGAAACCATCTCAACTCCCTGGGGAGTATACAGCCCCGGCAACCATATGGCCTACAGAGGCTAATCAAAAAAAGCCATCTCTACCCTCACTGGTACTCATTTACACCTGGGTGAATTAAGAGGAGCAATATGTGACAAAGCGTCTTGCCCAAGGACGGAAGCACCACTAACACATGGCTGCATTTGATCCCCACAATCTGCAGATTGACCACAGGATCTTGAGTTCGACACGCCAGACCACTAGAACACAGTACCTCAGTTTACTACTATCACGAGATATAAGCTGCGTGGGCACAACAGCGTTGATAACGGCGTGCTGTTCTAGTATAGTGGATATCATTCGGCGAAACCAGAAACGATTTCAGAAAGATTATTGATTTGAAGATTGAAACAAAATCTTGTTTTTGAATAACTTCAGATGCTGACGTCACATGGTACATTCTTTCTGATAGCAGTTTACCAACCACATAGATTGATGATGGTGCGTGGGAAAAATCAATGACTTGGATCGGTAACCATTGTCAGGTGTCTATGTCAACGGCTATATTAGTTTCATATCGTGATGGTAGCACAGGCCCTTCCTTATCCAATCCATATGTGAACATTTCCAAACCCTGCCTTACATTGCATATTGTAAGGCCAATCATTGCATAGCGTTTGCTACAGGGACGTCATGATGACGATAGTACTAGGTAATACGCATGCGAACGGATACACATACGCGTACGTTTAGCTATCCGTAAACGTCAACAGCCGATCCGATGTTTTGCAATAGTGAAGTCTATTTCCGTCAACGGAGAACCACTTTTGTGCCTGACTTTGAGTCTGGTTGTTGTCTTATTCTTAAGTTTTGAAATGCATAGAAATGACATATCCGTGTTCAGCAAATCCTTTCTTTTAAATTTAATCATGCACATTATAGAAAATGAACTGAGAACAATTACGAAAATACTGATATTCGCTACACGTTTAACACTTACGCGTATCGAGCAAGATATCCGTGGTTCGAAGACGTATAACGGATAGCACAAAAACTGTGACGTTATAAGTACACAAATACTGGTGACGTATCCGGCGGGCTAACCGTATCCGTTCGCTTGTGAAACCTCTCTAATATTTCGGACAAACGGCTGCAGCTTCACTCTGGCCATCCTTAACGGTAACCACCAGCGCATATGGTGGTCTGATGGTACTTGACAGGTTGTCCCGCCAAGCAAGTCCTTCTCCCCTCGCCAGTCCTCTGGCCGAACAACTTGAATTTGCAACTACTGGGAGACTTTTGAAAATCGGTCTTGAGTCAACAGCGCACGCGCAAACCATGCTTCCGCAATTGTGAGCATGCGCGCGTTGATTTGCGTGTGCGTGCGCGTGCGCTGTTGACTTGAAGAACGGTTCTCCAAAGTCTCCCATTGCCATCTTCTTTACAGTTTCTGTCTACCCAATATCCCGAGGAATTCGTCATAATGTCTGGCTTCCAAGGCCCTGCCAAACTCCTGAACCCTCATCCTAGTCCTACGTGACTATACCCTATCTTAAATTAAAGTTAACTGCTCCCAAATCTCGTGGCTTATCATGTTGGTTACCAGTGACGATTTCTGTGTTTAATGCAAGTAATAAACTGCTGTAAACTGCTCATCAACCAAAATAATGACCTCAAATAATATATCAAATGCTTGGAGTTAGGAGGGCCTGGCGTCTCTATCATATTCTTAGCAGGATTTTGCCTTCGAGAAAGGTCCTGCTATAGGGTCGAAACGACAGGCCCTCCTAGCTCTAAGTATTATTGTTTTGATGACTGTCATCTGTATTAAACAGCCGTTATAAGGCCCTATGATGGACGATTCTGAACAATTATTTGAAACACAACTCTCATCATAGAAGGTTATAGCTCGGGAGCTGACCAGCAATGATGATAAATGACACTCACACAGGGCCATACAATACCCGTCTAGACGACACGCATCGCTCTCGGTGAAATACCAGACTTACAGCGGCCTTGTTTAAGGTCGTGTGCTCGTGTTTCTTCAGACGATAGTTAAAACTTCCCCTCTCGGCTGCATGCCGTTTGTATTAATGCCTTTAGAATTGATCTATACTTACTTCAAAAAGACAAACACGCAGATGGATAACAGCAGGGAAGCAATAGATAGACCCGTGCCGATGTACGTCAGGATGTCCAGTGCGGTAGAATGTGCCACAGGTATTACCTATAAGCAAAGAGTCAATGAAGATTATTGCTTTAAAGATAATATCATACTTTGGTTTTTGTTAAAGAAATGCAGATTCATGGGCAAATATATCAAGACAGATACAGTAACAGTCATCTGTGAAAATTTCGGTCCCATACGGTGCCTACTTTTTTAGGAAACAGTGAAAACGGCCACAGTATTTCTTAAGACTTTTCTCTTTTATTTTTGATCTTTAAAAGATCAAATACAGAATTTCAGGCAGAAAATTGTTAAAGGTATGTTTGTACATCACCATCTTTATACCCTGTAAGTTATAGGTAACTATGTGAAGATTTCTGTTTAGGTATGCTATCAAAGTATGATAGTACCTTTAACCAGAACTACTCGGTACAATTTGTGGGAAGACGGAGGTCTGATAGAAAGAATTTTTTTTCTCACCCCGAAAAGGCATTATCTCCAATGTAAGACTCTGCATATAGGGCGTAGCGACGACTTTAAAGGTACCGTACAGGATTGGTAACAAACCAAAACAGAAATGTTCACGGATTAACCTATAACTTACATGGTATGGACTGTAGAGATGGACCTGGTACAAACGTACCGTTAAAATATTTCAGACATAAATGCTGTAATGGGAGACTTTTGAGAATCGGTCTTCATGTCAACAGCGCACGCGCACACAATTGTGAGCATGCGCTGTTGACATGAAGATCGATTCTCAAAAGTCTCCCATTATTAAGAAATGAGTAAATAAAAAAATCCGATATCAATTTATTCCTCACAATTAGAGTTACCTCTCTATTTCGCGTAACAATTATTTTGTACAACGGCTGCTTTCTACTGTTTCCAATGATCAAGTTGAGCTGAATATTTCACAGTTTAGTTTGAATTCCATGACAAATCAAATTATGAACAGACCGCAGCTGGTCTGTCACCTTTACCAATCGTGTACTATAGCTTTAAGTTACAGATAAGTGCAAATGCCAGCATGCAGTTTTTGGCAAACTGTTAACTTATGCATGTAACAGCAGTCGGCCTTCTGTATCCAGCATGGCCCCTAACGTCGGTGAATTTCTCAATAAGGATGCACCACACTAAATAGCTCAAAAATCAATGCGCCGAGCTGATTATCATAATGTGTGTACCCTCAAATGTTTTTTAAATATGCAATTTGGGGGGTCGTGCAATTAACATAATGTGTAATTTTGACTGGTTATGACAACCTGGGGGTTCAGTGCTTCAGCCTGTTGTGGAGACTTGAGATAAGTTTGGTTTACAATCCGGTCCTACATTGTCTTGAACGTGGAGGGTTGCTTCATGAAAACTCGTAGCAAGTCGGTTAAGGAAGACGGACATTTCGGGGGTGTTTTTTTCTTGGGGCAATTAGCAAAAAATCCAATCGGTTACCCAACCAAAAATTGAAAAGAATTGGGTAGATGAGAGTTCACACTATCATTTACACTATTGCACCAACAACTGAGAAACTTCTGGATGGGGTTTTTTTAACTGTGAAGTCGAGGGATTTTACACTAAGGTCAATGGGAGTTTATTTAGTGTGGTGCACCCATAAAGGTACTCTCCAACGGTCATTTGTGCATACTGCCCTCTGCCGTTTGAAGAGGGCTCATTCACGTAGTTCGACATCGCGACAGGAATAGTGGTTATTTTGTACACACTGCCGCTGCCCTCTGCCGTTTGAAAGGGGTCATCCTACACATCCAGACATCGTAACGTGGACAGTGATTTCCACACATACATGTCCATTGAAGAATGTATGTGCTGCCGCCAAATTATCAAAAGATGCACCGCTCTAGTCTTACATAGAGAAATAAGCGTTGTTTTGAGAGGGAACTTCACTTGTGCTGCTTGTATATTCTACCTATTCATAGGACGTTTACGAAACGGAGGCTCAGGCTCCGTCTCAGGCTCCAGCTCCATTTCGTGAATCCATTATGAAATACATGTAACTGGTATCAAAATAGAGGCTTTTGGCTGCCGTTCTGAAGTAGATTCTCTGATTTGAAATGGAAAACAGAGTTTCACCTTCAGTGAAAAACCACAACCTATATTTTCAGCAAATGGATGTCAGAGCTGGAGCCTGAGCCTGGGCCTGAGCCTGAGCCTGAGCCTGAGCCTGAGCCTGAGCCTGGGCCTGAGTATGAGCCTGAGCCTGAGCCTGAGCCCGAGCCTGAGCCTGAGCCTGAGCCTGAGCCTGAGCCTGAGCCTGAGCCTGAGCCTGAGCCTGAGCCTGAGCCTGAGCCTGAGCCTGAGCCTGAGCCTGAGCCTGAGCCTGAGCCTGAGCCTGAGCCTGAGCCTGAGCCTGAGCCTGAGCCTGGGCCTCCGTTTCGTAAATGCCCATAGTAGACCGTACCGTTTCCCTGAGCTGTAGCAGTACAGCAAAGTTAGTCAGATGGTTGCATTGGCACGTTGTGGTGTCCATAGATGACCGCTGCACAGAACACCCCACCGTGGACCAAATTCCACCGCTTGAACTAGAATAATACCGAAAGCAACACGTTTTTTAAGACACATCATCACACTGGTAAACTCCAGCAAGTACAAACAAGAGTAATTTTAGCTTTGATATTTACATGTAAATTTTTTTTTCTGTTAATAATTCCGGGCTGAAAGGTACACACGACTAGAAGAATAAAGATCTTGGTGGCGCCCTAACAATTTAACGGTGGAATTCGAAGTGCTGACGAAGCACTTAGCCGAATGAGTAACACGACCTGACGTTGAAATACGGGCGATTCAAAAAAGTGCGACACCTTGAGTTTGCAACGCGTTGGCCAATCACAATGCGCGGATTTAATTTTGTCGACAAGCTGCGCATGTGAAAGGATGCGCAGTATGTCGACAAATTGGCCATCGCGTTGCAAACTCATGGTGGCGTAGTAAAGTGGAACGCCCATATTGAAATTTTTTATTTTAAAAATTCTGAAACAATTCTGACTGCCATTTGTGTCTCAATAGTAGCACAATTTTAAGCCGAACAATTTTTTTTTAACTCAGAAAATAACACAGTATCTAAATTCTTAAAAATCGACTGTTTCTGCATATTCAGTGCTTTTTGTTGACCTACCTGTTTGTGAATTTCCAAAAGCAACATTTAGCCTCGGTATCGGATGACTTGTTCTGTGTTAACGAAAGAAAATATGTTTATTAGTTTTAAGGATTAGGCCTTAGTGCAGCATTCTTCCAAACTATGGCCAGTTCTATGAAAAACTTACTCACAGAACGTAGATTGAAACCTAATTCCAGAACAAAACCGGTATACTGTACCAATGGGAGACTTTGGAGAACCGGTATTCAAGCAAACAGCGCATGCGCACGCAATTGTGAGCATGCGCGCGCGTAGTTTTGCGCCTGCGCTGCTATGTGTGCACGTGCGCTGTTCACTAGAAGACCGGTTCTCCACAGTCTCCCATTACAATCCTCTTGCCTTTTCTGTCTGGGGCACAGCTTAATAAAGGTCTGGTTTGTCCAGTCATGTCAAATAAAAACAAAGAAACTGGCGTCTCAGTTTAGGAAGTCACATAAAAACAGACGATTTCAAATAGTGCGCCACCACGAGTTTGCAACGGCTACGTTTCTGTCGTCCATATGCTGAATAAAGGACGTTTGCGACACGGAGGCTTAGGCTCAGGCTTCAGCTCTGACATCCATAAGCGGAATATATAGGGTGTGGTTTTTAATTGAAGCTGAAGCTCTATTTTTCTTTTTGAAACCAGACAATCTACTTCAGACCGGCAGCCAACAGTCTCTTTTTTAAACCCATTTTTTTCAAAATGGATTTACGAAATGGAGCCGAAGCCTGAGACGGAGCCGGAGCCGGAGCCGGAGCCGGAGCCGGAGCCGCCGTTTCGTAAACGCCCACATTGTATATAGGTTGTGGGATTTTCAATGCAGCTGAAGCTCTGTTTTCTTTTTGAAAACAGAGAGTCTACTGAGCCGAAGCCGAGGTTTGGAATAAACGAAATTTCAGGTTATTTCCACGTGGCATCCCCATACAACTGATCACCTGTACGCCTACCTGTTCTAGCTGAAATGAGAGGATCACAGGGCTGTCATCGCTGAACGAGACACTGGAACCGTTTGCCTGGGTAACGGTCAGTGATACGACCTCTGACCCCACAGATGTATTTGTCGCTGAACTTTGACCTTCCACGTCACTCGCGATAGCAGTGTGCACAGTTTTGAAGACAACTGCAGTAGCTTTGACTGGGTCAAAAGAATGAGTTAATATAGGTTATGACAATTATAAGTATCTTTATTGTTGCAAAACATACGTTTTGCTCCTTGAAATGATTAACAATAAATAAATACAGATCCGCCTTCATCCCAGCAACATCAACAGAGACATGGGCATCGAAATCCCTGAGACGTGGACACGCACAGTGAAACAGGATGCAGCACCTACCACGGCACAGGCCAATCAGCCCGTAGCACGCCCGGCTGCACTGCCTAATCACGGTACATGGCGTACGCAGTGGTCCCCCCCCCCCGTCGTCTTTTTGTGACGACTAGAGCACACTAGTCGAAACGTCGAGATTTTACTTTCATCGGTCCTTTTCAGGACCACACATCTTCCTAAAAGAGTGTCTCCGCACGTCTTACTCATTCTAGTCTCTCCACCATGCAAAACTTCAAACCTTTACTTGTCGTTACACTGATACCTACAGGGAAAACCTGGGGGTATGTCATTGAATTTTGACGAGGATCGTACGTACCATCTTTGCCCACAATCGCAGATGCGGGTAAATTGAAGGTGTGGTTACTGGAGGCAGGGGTCAGCTCCACAGTGTCACCGGTCGTTGCTTCGCTAAAATCCGACCAAGACTGCAGGACTGATCGATGGAAAGAATGGGGATATAAAAAGCAGTATATACTCGCCTTCTGTCTACTTGTTTAAAGGTACAGTACAAACCCAGACATAAATGTTCACAAATTTACGTATAACATTCAGGGTATGAAGATGGTGCTGGTAGAAACATACTGTCAAACATTTCCACTCTGGAATGGTGTTTTTGTCAAATTGTCAAAGAAATTAGTCAAACAAAAACCTTTCACAGTTTTGATATCGGGGTAAGATCAACACCATTTTTTATTTTAGTTAGGAAAAATTCAGTTGGTTTTCCCTGTTTTCTCGTGGCTCATATGTCCGAGCTCAAATATTCAAATGTGCGTTATGTTATGTACATGTTAGATTAGACAAAATGTGAGTGCTGTTCCGTCACCCTTACCAATCATGTTTGATACCTTTAAGGTGCAGGTTGAAACGTTGGCGCGGATTATACTAGTTGCTCTGTCAAAATCCAAACGTATTAAATGAAAAATAACTGGCGTCGATTTCACAAAGCCCTACGATCGATCATAACTCGAGTTACGAAGGATAACCCATCGTATGACTGCCTGCAATTCACACAGTGTTAGGATGACAGTAACCCAATACCATTAGTAATGTCTGTACACACATATTTGTGGCTGTGTTTTCCCCTGTTTTGAATGCCCGTCATAACCAAGTCATTGACTCACTACCTAAAACACAAGTTAAAACATACTTTTAAATAGGCTATAGTTATGAAGTATATTCTCGCGTATGAGGTCATGAATATCAACTTGGCTAGCGTGTTGGTTGCGCTTTTGAAATTATACAAATACGAAAAACGTTGTCAAAAGCTAACTGTGTCTAATTTAATTTGTATGGTTACTATTATAATTTACAATCAGGTATGGTATGAAACTTGGTATTACCTAAGGTACTCGTAGTTAGAAGGATCTCTGTGTTGTTATCCACCAGCAGATTTTGGGTGACCGATGCAGCCAGGCTGTCCACCACACTCATCAGATCACTGACCAGTGAGGACGAGGTTGACGTTGAGGATGATGCATTGCCCTGCTAACAGAACAATATTACACAGTTAGCATTCATGCGATTTTGCAGGATTATTTTGAATTGTTTGAATGGGATGGGGTTGATACAAGAAAATGTAATTATCTTTACAGCTGACGATGTGTAATGGAACTCCGAGGACCAAATGAAAATTGGTTGCAGTATATCATTTGATTTCGATAATTAAAGAGACTAAAGACTGTTTCTTTGTTCGTTGGTGTTTGTCAAAATGGCAGATCCAAAGTGGCACATCAGCAACAGAACAAAATTGCGTTTATGCAAAATAGGGTGGAGCTTCTCTTTCTAAAATGATGAAGGGGTGTTTGTTTGCTTTTTATTCAATTTTTTTTTTTTTTATGTTGTTCTCCACAAAAGAGTGCAGCAAAAAATTTAACTAAACAGTAGAAAAAGAACCTCCATCTTATAATTACCTTGAGAAAAAAAGCTAAAACTAGGAATTGGTCGTGTTTATTTGACCGAAATTGGACCAGTCAGAAATTATAAAATTTCATCGAATATGTAGCTAATACTCCATGGGAGCTATGCTACTGATTAACCGTGAAACTAGTGGCACATTTCCATAATTGATCTCGACCTACCTGATTCGTTGACCCGAACGACTGCGTCGAATTTGGACTCAGCAGACGAGCACACGTGTTGAGAAATGCCTGCGATACCAAATCATTGAAGAAATATTGGTTTAGTATCTCGAGCATTGAACAACATTGCTAATACCACTGCAATGCACGAATTACATTGTAATGTCAGTCCTCGCCGGGCAGAAAAGTGATTTCTATAAATGCGCGATACTTACCTTTTTTTTCATATTCGTTAATGTCAGTGCCCATATCACTGGTAAAACCCACTAATTAAGTTTAGGTTAAGAAAAATGAAAACGTCCAATTCGGAGTGTCTGTGTTGCTTTGTTTTTGTTGTTTGTGCTAATCTAAACAATATAATGTCTCAAAAAAATGGTAGAAGGAAAAAGCACTACATTTATTTCAGTACGGGCGATTCACAGTTCTGGAAGAGTTTGCATTACGACATTACGTTGGCCAATCGCAAGGTGCAGAATTGGTAGACCTTTTTTCAGATGCGCAATGGGTCTTCAAATTCCGTACATTGGCCAACGCGTTACAAACTGTAGGAGGCGCACTTTTGTGAATCTCCTGTATTCGGGCGACCTAGGCCCAGTGCAAAACGTTGCAAAGTGTAGGGCTAAGCTATGATATCTTTGGCTTTGGTAACACGAAGTTACCTGAGCAGATTTCTTGGTCTTCCCAGCAGCTTTGGAGACGGCGTTCAAGGTCCTGGTGACGGCCTCCACCTTGGCCACGGACAGCGGCTCGGTCTGGGCGGCCGTGAGGTTGGAAAGTGCTCCCAGGGCAAGCTCCGCCGTCTCTACGGTCACTTCCCCACCGTGCGCTTCCAGAGCATTTTTAATATCTTCTACCTGAGAAAAAGAAACAAGCACGCAAAAGCAGTCCGAATTAGACGACAAAGTGTTCATTACGCCTAATCTGGCTAGGTTTCCTTGCATTCGCTTGAATCAATACTTTGGGGGGAAAAATTGTTAACTATACGAAATCTGGTATCGATATAGGGTCTGGGGTCGATTTCACGAAGCCCTACGATCAATCGTAACTCGAAATTCCTAACTTCTACGTGGGGCTGCAATGCATCATAAGTCCTACAATCAATAATATGTTATGATGAGTTTGGTGAAATCAACCCCTGGTCCCAACCTATGAACGACAGATTATAACAAGCTTTCTCTAAAACTTATATGCGACAGCTTATTGCAAACCATGCAATGTATACAGACAGTGCCTTTAAGCCTGGGAAATTCAAATGTTGGGCGTTACCGGATATTAGTATACTCAGGGTAACTGGTACCCAGTTTCTACAGTAAACTAACTCACCTAATTACGACTCTTCATCTATTGGGTCTGGGTACCAGCTGACCTGAGTGTACTAAACTGAGGTAACCCCAAATGTTGGATAAGTCTACGTTTATACACTTCCTTCAATCTCAACACAACATAAAACTTACGTATTTCACATATTTTCACTCACATTAGTTGCCATGGAAATTTGTTCCTTTGCCTCGCTCTCGGATATAACACCAGGATGTTTGGATGTTGTTATTGGGCCTGAAATAGCCTTTTTTCCAGTCGCTGCAACTTCAGTGGTCTTGCTTTCGACTAGGCCTGACCCGTTGTCTGTTGAATTGTAGATAGAAAGCGACTGTTTGGAGACTAAAGGTGTGCTAAGTGGAGTATCCGTAAAGCCTGCGAAATGATTATCAAGAAAAACTAAGTAAGTAACATAAACTTAACATGCCCATTCCCTTAAAGGTAATATCGTACTTTCGTTTTTGTCAAGGAAATGCAGATTCATGGTTAAAAATGTCAAGGAAAATAAAGTAACAGTCATTTGCAAAAATTTCAGTCCCATACGGTGCCCACTTTTTGAGAAAACAGTGAAAACCAGAAACAGTATTCCTTAAGTCTTTTCGGTTTTATTTTTTATCTTTAAAAGATCCCAAAAAAATTTGTCACTGGTTTTACTTTTTTTCTGGATAAATACAGCATTTCAGGCAGAAAACTTGTAACGGTATGTTTCTACCATAACCATCTTTATACCCTGTAAGTTATAGGTGAATCTGTAAAGATTTCCGTTTTGGTGTGCTACCAAAGTATGATACTACCTTAAATATGCCATTTGCACATCAACCTCAATAAGTATCTGGTACACATACGTCTTCCATTGCACATAAACACCCCAATTTGAATTTCCCAGACTAAAGACTCTGTTGCTATAACATGATTCGGGGCAAGTTTTTGCATAGCGATACCCATCTCTGGAATGGACTGGTTCTTTTGTGCCATTCTTATCCATTATGAACAGTGCATTGGTGCAAGACGTCTGTTATGCAACTATAAGCAAAAGCCTGCAACGAATCATGTGATATAGCAACATTGGGTGCATTCGTTTAGCTAAACACGGATCAGCCGTCAGGGAATGGTCGTGTTTTACTGCACAAAACAAGCCAGAGAATGGGGACGAGGTTGACTGGTGTCGACCTGGGGGAGCTAAACGAATGCACCAGTGCCTTTCGTCTGGGGAATTCAAACTGGGGTGTCTATGTGCAATGAAAGAAGTCCGTGTGCTATACACTGTTCAGATTTACCTCGCAAATGATTTGTAGTGAATTCTATTACAGCCCAACCCAGGAGTGTTGGCGCATTATAATAAAGGATTACCCTCTTTCTTTTGTGTACTAGGTATTAGATATATGCAGTAGGAATACTAATTAATTGACTCCACCCTGGCCAGGGAGAGTCTTAAGTAGGTAGCTCCAGTAGTTATGTAATCCTTTCATTTATAACCCTCGGAGGGTACAATAGTCTTTTCTTTAACTACTCTGAGGAGAGTAAAAGTACATTGCTTTTCCTCCCTCCAAAGCCAGTCTGCAGTTATACTCTGTAGAGGCAACATCTACTGTACACGTAGGCTCAATTTTGACTAGTGATAGGAACTGATAGGAACTGATTTGACAGTGTGTATATACTCATATACAGCTACTTTCCCTGTAGGAGGCCAACTTCATACCAACTTAACATCAACTTAGCATTATTAGTGTTCATAAATTTAGTAATTAAATTAGGGTAGAACTTAGGATATAGGACTTATTGAACAACTTATAAATAAGCCTGTCGACGCTGTTCCGGGCCACAAGGCTCCTGTGGCAACTCCTATAAACAATCTCCTGGAGATTTAGGGTAAGCAGTGTTTGTCATTTTTATTACCAAGACACTAAAGATTATTGTGATTCGATTTGATGCATTCCTACATACCCGTGTTTTCTGTTGTCAGGTGAAAACTGGTAGCCGGGTCATCAGTAGGCAAAATAATACCACTTCCCTGCTCCACAGTAGGCACAGATGCAGACGTTGTCACCCCTTCGCTGGTACCCGCGTCCTCCGTGGAGTTATCTTCAGAAACCGTTAATTTTCGGCCTTAAGCACAAAATGTGAAAAAAAGGTTTTAGCTTATTAACCGACAAGAATTGACCGTTTCAGAAAATTGGAAATGGAATGGCAGGCAAATTGCTTACAGCACAATACATTGCCCCATAAGCAAATTTGGTAAAGGGGTGGAAGAGCTTAAAAACTATTGCTTAATACATAATTAATGGCTACATGAATTTATATGTTTATGTAAGTGCTTAATTTTTACCCCAAAGTTTCAAAATCAGTTCATGTATGCCCCGCCCCCTCCCCCAAAAAGGTCCCCCTTGGAACCGATCCACGCAACAATACCGTGTGACGTCACCTACAGAATTAGGCTCACACCGCTGTATACTGCGTGGCGTTCTGGGGCCAATTTCATAGAGCTGCTTAAGCACAAAATTTGCTTAAGCATGAAAAGTCTTCCTTGATCAAACACAATTACCAACCAAATTTTCATGTGATGTTTACTGCTTCTGACTTGTTTTCGGCCATTGATTGCTGAGCATAACATTCACAAGGAGTTTTGGCTGGCATACTGATTTTATTTACCAAGGTTTTTGGTGCTTAAGCAAATTTTGGTGCTTAAGCAACTCTATGAAATTGGCCCCTGCATGTGACGTAAGCAAGGTTTTCCATGCTAAATCGAAAGTGGGGTGCTAAATCATTAGTCTAAAATACCGCTTTTTTCCATATACAATATTTTCTTAGCACAAACAATAATAGACAGGTTGAGTTTTATAACAATACAGATGTATTTAACTTCATATGTGTTTTGATTACAGTAAACCTTTAATGTGTTATTAGTCTGATATACCATGCCGGTTCATGCTTGTATAAGCACACTTTGTCTAAGCTACTGTAAGGACATTTGCATATAACTATATTCTACAATAGCCCATATACTACATGTGACCTCTGCATTACTGTGACATATTAAAAAAATATGTGCAGTACTTACAGTATTTACAAAGACTGGGTCAATGTGCATCTTCCATTAACATTGCACAGACAATACATGCATTACATGCACAAGCAATTTAACACACAAGTACAATGTTAATATTAAACATGATTTACCAAGATAGGTGTCACGTGACAGTCAGAAGACGTAAAGAAAACATTTGGTAAACACTATTAGTATTGAAAATGAATAAGCACTGATTCCAATTGACTGCAAAATGGACTAAAAACAATATAAATGTTAAATTTATATTTCCAATCATTTTCTTCTTGATATCATGGACTTGGATAAAACTATTACTTTTGGAATAAATACAAGTAATAAACTTCTGCAAAACTGCTTTTCAGCCAGAATAATGACCTGAAAGGTTAAGGTTAGGTTAGGACGGCCTGACGCGTGATAAAGATCCTGCTAGGATCGAAACGTCTCAGGCCTCCTTACTCCACGCACGTTTTGAAATGGATGATAATATAGATATAAATGTAATGTTTTGTTATGATGAAAAATTGAGCTGATATTCCATTATTAACTCACTCACTAATCTTTAAGAAATAAAACTGAGCTGTATTTAATGGATTGGACTCAGCTTACCCCTGTAGCCAATCAATTCAAGCCTTAGACATGGTTCGTTGTGCCACGTGACCGGGTGAATCCGTATAAACCTTCCTCTTATTTGCTCTGGGAACACGGCGTAGATTTCTCTATTTTTGCTGTACGATCCAACAAAAATCTATATAGTAAAAAAAGGGGGTTTTATTTAATGGGATCAGATTGACATTAATGAAAATTAGTACAAATGTCAATGATGCTGATTGGTGCTTTGGTTTCAAAATCATTAAAACCACATGTTTCTATTTCAAGGCAAATTAAAGTACGAAAATCTGTGCAAATGTTTGGGCGTTATAAAGATTTTCAACAAATTCGATCATTGAATGCAGAATATTCCACGTATTATCAAAATCTCAGGTACCCGGTCTTAACGGGTATATCTGAAGTTATAACAGTTGTGAATTTGACGATGATATAATGAATTATTTAATTTATACGGTAAGCGGCCGAAGCGTTTTTTTAATATCATAATAAAAATTTGATTAATAATAGAGTTTCCATGAAAAGGTACACTGGGAAGAAGTCTCTGTATGCACACTCCTATTGGTTTATTGGTTTTAAGATATTGATATGTGTTATTTTAAACATGAATATATTACAATATTCGGTGCGAATAATTGCCGGCTTGTTTGTATGTAGACCAGGTGTGATCGACTTCCCCAATAGAACTCATACTAGATCCGCTCATATCGACCATTTTGTATCCACCTCTTGATGGTATTTGTTTACAAATAGGGTAGTAGGGAGATAGGTTAGCGTCTGAAAGTGAATATTTTTTAAGACATCGGGAATTAGGGAAACAATTCCCTAAGGTATCAGCTACCTTTTTATAGACAATTTGTGTCCATATTTTAATAGCAAAGCAGAGAATACTCTCAATAATGAGAATAATGTCCAGTTTCATGTTCATTGGTTTGGAGAATGTTTAGAAATAGGTGAGTGCACGCACGACCCTTATGGGAAAGTCGCCCTTAGTACCCATTCTCGGTTATTACAGCATCAAATAGTCCCTACCTTGACTGAGCCTTGTGCGTCAGTGATTGTCTGCCATTGGGTAACGTTGTAAGTGTATGACACGGTGTATTCCTCCACCCATTCCTCTGCTGTCGGTCTCCCCTGCATCACGGCACCGTACACGGTCATGTCTCTTTCAAAATCAATCTTTGAGTCGAAACAGACAAATAAATTTGTAAATCGCTTGACGAAAAATGCCAAGTTTATTAAGTACAGTAAATAGCAATTGAAAGACTTCATATTATGTCTCAATCGAAACTTAGATGTATCTGAAAAAAGACAGATCTTTGCGTAGCGCCGGTACGGCATTCCCGATGTCTATGGTTCGAATCCCGCTTCTGTCATTTTTTCTGGTTCTCAAGAATAAAAGGATGAAATAGAGTTGTACAACGAAGGTAAAGATGACAGAACAGCGCTGATCATGCATGTACATGAAATAATAAGTCTTGGAAAATTTGAGCGCAATCGGACATCCGAGTCACGGGAAAATAGCGAAAACCTGACTTAATTTTTCTTATAGAACATTCTTTTGATCTTGCCAAAATCCAAACATTTTTTGGTGTTTGATTTTACTCTTTCTGGATAAATACACCATTTCAGGAGAAGATATTTCAACAATATGTTTCTCCCAGCACCATCTTCATATCCTGAAAGTTATACGTGAATCTGTGAACATTTCTGTTTTGGTTTGTTACGGTACCAATGTCATTTAATTAATTGTAATTCTAGTGAAGATTACATCTTAAGTAAAGTAGGTTTGCGGTGACACCATGTAATCTCTTCTGTGAGAGTGTTTGGTTCTGAGAAGAACCGGTAGTATTATCTCAACGTTTCGAACAGTGGCTCTGTTCGTCCTCAGGAGAGTAACTGGATATTATATTTACTCATCAAAACTGGAAGCTTCGTGTCGTGTCAGTAGACATAGATTACCTGAAACCACGGGTCTGTATCACCGGCAGCTGCGCACCAAGCCCCGGGTCCTTCCCCTGCGTACAAGCGGGCGTAGTCCGCTAGGAATTCCCCGTACATATCGTCTGCGGCCCGCTGACTCGACACACTCAGCTGGTCGCTTCGGATACGGTGACTATTGGTAGTTGCCATACCCAAACGGCGATGGACTGTTTGCATCATACCTGTTAATAAAGGTTACAATCGTGTTTAACTGTTAATGAGAATATTTGTGAAAGATTGTAAATTCCGTGAATTGTGATTGGCCATCGCGTTGCAAACTTTTGGTGGCGCACTATTTGGAATCGCCAATATTACATGTATTATAAAAAGGACTCTTGAAAAGAAGATATCATTTAAAATGTGCAATGTGTCTATGATGTACTTGGGGTCCCAGAAAAAACGCAACACTGTATCGGGAACCACTACTACTGTGTTAAAAATAAACTGTTTATCACTTCATTATTCAGCTATATGATACAGCTATGTCTTGGATATATCACCATGCACAATGTATACATAATTGGGGCTGAAATTTGCGAAAATATGACCAATTGAAAGAGTACTCTTTAAAAACAAATTTGCAGTATTCCAGAATATGTTGTCAATACACACATAATGTGTATTAAACGAAAGATGAAAATTGGGTTTTGAGGTTGGGTCATTCAGTCTACAGTTTTTTCTCTCAATTTCAGTCTAGCTTAAATTCTACATGGGAAAATAGCCAAGACATGGCTGTATCACATTTCTGTATCACATAGTGTTGCTTTTTTTGGTGGGGGCACCCTGTATATTGTTTTCTACCATTAGGCATGTAGAAGCACTATCATTTACCTTCAAAAATATTTATGTCATCAATCGCTATGACAGCTTCTCTATCATGCGTGGAAATGCTTGCCTCGGTAATAATCTGTCACAAATGTAATAAGACAAAACAAAACACAATATTTCACTTATGAAAAATGACTGTTGTTTATCTTGTTTAGTGGTCTGGCATGTTGTACTCAAGATCTTGTGGTCAATCTACAGATTGTGGGTTCGAATCCAGCCATGGACTAATGGTGCTTGCGTCCTTGGGCAAGACACTTATATACATATATTGCTCCTCTGTAAATGGGTACCTGTGAGGGTAGAGATGGCTTTGTGTGCTTGATTAGCTCTGCGCACTTTGCAGGCAGCTGCGGGCTGTATACTCCCCAGGGAGCTGAGATTGTTTCAGGAATGTAAATGGGCTCGATGACCAGGGATAATAATAGTGTAACGCGTTGTGATACTGTTCTTGTCTATAAGAACGCTATACAAATTCCAAAATCATTATATGAAAATTATTATTAAATACCTGATCGCCTTGTTCAAGTTGAAACTCTACATATCCATTCTGTATTTCTGCATGGATACCATCCGCCCGGTGTTCCCATATTATTATCTCTACTGCGCTGGTGTTCGATATCTTCAGCGCCAGTTTGGTATCAGGCGATGAGCCGCGTACCAGGTAACGAAAGCGCACCACTCTCGCGGAATTGGACGACGAGTCTTCAGCAATGGACAGCAGGCGGGATACCAACGGGATTTGTCGGTCGCAGGCCGGGTACCAGTTAGTAGTTGATGGTGCGGTGGATGCGGATGTTGTGGAGCTGAGTGTAGTTGATTGGGTGTGGATAGCCTGCGGTGTTGTGGAAGGTTGAGTTGAGAACTCTTGAGCAGTTGACTCTAGACGTAAGGACTGTTGAGTTGTGGACTGCTTAGTTGCAGTTTCTTCTGTTGTGGACTGTTGGGGTGTGGATTGCTCTGTTGTGGATGCTGTCGACCCAGTGGATGGTTGATGTGTTGACGAGAGATTACCAGCGATACAGTCAACTGCGGCCTTTGCCCAATCGTAGAACAGATAATTACCTTGAAAATTGTGAAAGGAACAAGAATTTTGGGTAAGCAAATAGATATTAAGTAAGCAAATTTAGTTTTCATCAAACGACAATTAACTTTCTGGAGGTTATTTCATGGTGACGTGGTTTGTCATTAGGCATGAGCTCACAGATCTGATTAAGGTAGATGTCTATTTTGAGTGCAATATGTATAACTCGAATGACTCGGTTATCTCGAATTTGGTTTAACGATCTACATTTTTTTGTTCTTAACCTCTTAAAGCACATATTTACAACATTGGTAACGAACAAAACAGAAATTTTCACAGATTTACTTATAAAAATGCAGAAATGGTAGAAACATACTGTAAAGATGTTATGCCTGAAATGCTGTTTTATCCGGAAAGAGTTAAACCAAACATAATTAATCATATGAAAACATATCTCGTGAAATGTTTAATTTTCCCACCATTTCTTCATTTTAAAGGTAATTTCTTTGTTATACATTATTTGCAACTTTTGGAGACTTTGGAGAACCGGTCTTCTAGTGAACAGCGCACGCACAAGTATGAGCAAAACAATGCGCGCATGCTCACAATTGCGTGTGCCTGCGCTGTTGACTTGAAGACCGGTTCTCCAAAGTCTCCCATTGATGATTTGTGACAAACACAGAAACAAATGAAGGTTGTTTGTATATCTACCGGTGAAACCAAGTGTATTGTTCGTTCCGTCATCTGATCTGTACCAGGTCCATCTCCCGTCACTGACAGTCTTGTCCTGCCAAAAAGGAACGTCTTCCTCGAGGTCCGCAGAAAATATGTTGACTGAAATATAAAAACAAAATTAAGGCAAGATTTTATGCAAATTAGTCTTGCCCTTCACCAACGTGGATGAGCACTGTATACTCAGTGCTTGTGAGTGCACTTGAAAAACATTCTCATGCTGGCTCAGGTGGGATTCGAACCCACGACCTCCAGCTTACTAGCGCAGATGCCATACCGCTAGGCTCCCGAGCTAACTGGGTCCATCAGGGTGAATCAAATCCAATAATATTCATGAATAACAAGATTGATAAGACAAAAAAAAACATGGGTGATAAAAATGACGCAGAATTTGTATTCAACTTTCGTCATTTTGTAAATTATATTTGTTCCTCAGAAGCCATGAAACCACGCATATATTATATGCTATATCCCAAGGATCATTTAAGATGCGCGCAACATTATAGCAATGGTGCAACCTGAGAAACGGTACATGCGGAATCACTCAAAAAGATTGCGGCTTTTTAATCAATAAAATCATAAAATAACCCCAGGGGAAACGGACTGGACTACTTCGAAGTCATGGACAAGTTTATTTACCGAATGCAAAGTCCTTCAGCCAAGCAGTTGCCTCCTGGTTTGCAATACTAGACAAGTGAACCAAAAAATTCAAGTCTCTAAAAATAAATTATATAATCTTTCATGTGCAGGTTTGGTTGTAAAATCTTACCGACATGCACATTTCCAAGTAGCTCAATCCGTAAGCAAAGATCGTTGACAAATTCCATGTTTTTGAACTTGACGGAGCGAGCGTAATTGGGCCATCTAAAGTGAACCTCGTCGCCCGTCCATTCCTCGTCTTCGATGTTGTATCTCTGAAATAAATTGCAATATTGGTTTCGCATGCATTTAAATGGTTATAAGGATAAGTTCTTTAAAGGTAGTATCATACTTTGGTAAGAAACCGAAACAGAAATGTTCACAGATTTACTTTTAACTTTCAGGGTATGAAGATGGTACTGATAGAAACATACCATTAAAATATTTTCTCCTGAAATGGTGTATTTATCCAGAAATTAGTCAAACAAAGACCAGAAAAAGCTTTCATCTCGGGGTAAGATCAAAACCATTATTTTTGTTTTATAAGACAATTTGGTTAACAGTTTGTCACTATTTTATCGTGATACGTGTCTGTTTGAGGTCAAATTTGCACAGGTATATCTTTTCATTTACATGCTGGATCAGACAAAGTGCGAGTACTGTTCTGTGACCATTACCAATCATGTATTATACCTGTAAGTATTGTTAGGCATATGCAGTATCATATACTCAGAAATTCGTTCAGAAAAATGTTAATGCAATCATTCAATTTCGAATTAATTGTAAGTCAATCCAATCTGAGATGTTAATAAGTGTAAAATAATGATAATAAAATGCTTGAAGTTATAAGGGCCTGGCGTGTTTCGATCCTAGCAGGATCTTTAACGAAGGCTAAATATCGATCCAGATCCTGCTAGGATGGAAACGCATCAGACCCTCCTTACTTCAAGCAATTTATATGTTTCAGGCCATTATTGTTGATTGGGAATTTGCAGCAGTTTATTACTTATTGAAATGAGACAATGAAGTCATCTGAATAATGAACCTACGTACATTTCCGTAACTTCACACAAAGCTACTCTCATTTTAATTCAAAATGCTTGATTCATCTTACCTGTGTCACTTTATAGTTCTCATCGTTTGTGAAAACTACACTGAATGACGTCAGCCAGGCGGGCTCACGTGATCGACTCTGACCGGGGTCAAGACCCTGTATGATGGCGCCCTCAACGTAGGTCAGGAGCAAGAGGTCAACTTCAAAGAAGGCGCCATTGGTCGTGTCCGCGCACCAGGCGAGTGGGCCATCCAGCCGCGACTCCTGCTTGGTGTACATGGCCTGGTTGTCTAGGACTGAGAGCTGTGAGTCGAATATAGCTCCATTCTGCATACCAAGATGACGTGACTCGTCTAATAAAAAAGGGAAACAAAAACAGATTGATTTCCCGCCAAAAACATAAAGAAACGTTTTCGTATGTGGTCACAATATAAAATATTTGCTGGTTTTGAAGAAGCAAATGTCTGTACATTCCGTTCAGGAATACGAGCGATTCACAATCGACCCTTCCGTCCTGACAATCAACTGTGCGCTTTGACCAATTGGAGGACGCCTTTTAATCATGTGACCACGGTTAAACTAGGTCACATGCTGTGTGTAAACACACACTTAGGCGGGGCTTAAGAGCAAAGCCGGAACTGTCCATAATGCATCACTAAGCGTTTCCTACGCGTTGGCCAATCACAATGTGCGGAATGTGTCAACCTAATGCGCGTCTGGAAAGGGTCAACAGATTCAGCGCATGGGGGAAAAGTGATCAAAGTCACGCAGTATCATGTTGCTGGTAGCAACGTTTTGGCCTCTGATACTGCTAGCCTCCATCATGCAACTGATGAACTAGATGCTGCGGTGTCCGTTAAACCCTGTTGGTCTGCTATTGGTGGCGCACCATTTTGAATAAATCTATATAAATCTATCCCAATCGCAAAGCACAATCGTTCGAAATGGAGAAAGAGCAAAGTAACCGTGATTTAAAAATTCTAGGTACCGATGAAACTTGAGGAAGATTTGCTGATGAAGATATTACATTATTTGTCCTGCTTCCATAAGGAAATGACACAGAAATACAAAAGGCTCAACAAACCTAGCAACGCGTAGCCAACTATCGCCATCGTCACACAAATAGTCTGGTTCTGCCAGTCCCTCGGATGGACTCGAATTGCGTCGGCTTCGAATGGTGTCTGAAACCAGACCTCGTCTTGCCAGACATTCCCCTGTCCCGTTTCCAGCAGAAAAACCTGACATGCACAAAGACAAAAATGCTATATAAGGTTATGTCCAATTACACATCATGACAACAAATCTATAACCATCGGTAAAACAAAATGGGAGCCACAACAGGGTACGGTCATCCTTTGGTTGTTCACCAAATAATTTCAATACGTTAAAAACGTTTTGATGGCTAAGCCAAGTCGTCCAGAAATAAGAACCTTTTCCTGGGCTACGGCTAAGACTCCGGCTCCGGCTCCATTTTGTAAAATCCATTCAACAATAACAGGCTGGTATAGAGGCTTTTGGCTGCGGTTCTGAAAATGATTCTTCGGTTTGAAAAGGAATACGGAGCTTTATATATAGCATATATATTTAGCATATAGTTGACAAATCCGTAGCCGGAGCCTGAGCCAGAACAGTGGCCAGGGACCCCTCTCTCAAAGCTCGGCTCCGGCTCAGGCTCCGGCGTTATCTCTATAGGTTTCGGTTTTTCATTGAAATTGAAGCGCAGCCAAAAGCCTCTATTTTGATACGCGTTATTTTAGAGTGGATTCACGAAATGTAGCCGGAGCCTAAGCCGGGGCCGAGCTTTGAGAAAGGCCCCTGAAAACTCAACTGGGGCACAAATTAAGTCTACTGCCATCAAGAGTCTTTGAAAAAAATACCCCCTCAAAGAAATGACAGAACAAAGTTAAAAACAGATGACTGAATATACCACTGGATCGCTGAAGCTGTCGACATAGAACTGCCAAAGGCTGACAATCGTGTAGGAGAGAGAAAAGGCCTTCATCCATCCCGTAGACTCGCCCGTCTCCACGAAGGCTAACCCTTTAATAGTCATCCGTCGGTCAAAGTTCAATCCCAGCCACTGATACACATCGTCGTTGGTGGCGCACCAGCGGGCGAAATGGGAGGGCGCTGTTGGAGCTTCGCCCGGGGAATTTTCCGGGAGAAAGTTGATTTCCTCAACGTAGAGTTTGCTGTAACTAGATGCGGCTAGGAGATCTTGGGATATATTCAAATACGTATCTGCAGATAGAATTGATTACTATAACATTATTGCTTTTCCTAAAAAGACAATGATTCAAACCACGTTCTTTATACTCTAAACATATCATTCTTCATGTTATGCTTTTGTAAAAATTTGGTCTTAGTTTCACCAAATCAACCAAAGGTTTGACCACCGTGCGGCAGTGGCGGAACTAGGGTGGGGCAACAGGGGCACGTGCCCCGTTGCCACTTTTTAGAGGAGCAAAAAACCACAAAGGTAAAGAGGACGCTATTCTGTTGGAAATCTAAAGAATGAAAAATGTCCAATTCCAAATTGTCTGATTTTCTTTTGTCATTGGCATCAGAAGTTGGAATTATGGGCGCAATTTAAGCGCTTGGCCCGGGCGCCGTTTTCCCTAGTAACGCCACTGGACCACGGACATGTGAATCCATGCATGTGTCTACTTTTTACGTTCACAAATTATAAGCATTTTCTAAAACGAAGTTATGTTTCGAGAAGTATCTATGTCAGTAGTACAGACAAACTATGGTTTTAGGTTGAATTCTTAGTTCTTCTTTCTTTACTTTCTTACATCGATATTTAACGTCGCACCACCAGTCTCCGCATGGCACTATTTCCAGGGAACGAAAGAAGGCACTGTCCTCGTATTGGCAGTCATCATCTAGAAACATACTGCAGCTACTGGAGCCAGTTTGTATAGTTGTACTGACGTTGCTTTTCATGTCATTTCTGCTGTCATCTGTGCTGCTGTCATCTGTGCTGCTGTCAACTGTGCTGCTGCCATCTGTGCTGCTGCTGTCTATGCTGCTGCTGTCTGTGCTGCTGCTGTCTGTGATAATGCCGTATGTGCTGCTGCCATCTGCGCTGATGTCATATGTGCTGCTGCTGTCTGTGCTGCTGAGGTCTGTGCTGCTGTCATCTGTGCTGCTGCCATCTGTGCTGCTGTCATCTGTGCTGCTGCCGTTTGTGCTGCTGCCGTTTGTGCTGCTGCTGTCTGTGCTGCTGTCATCTGTGCTGCTGCCGTTTGTGCTGCTGCCGTTTGTGCTGCTGCTGTCTGTGCTGCTGCCGTTTGTGCTGCTGACGCCTGCGCTTCTGCCATCTGTGCTGCTGCCGTTTGTGCTGAAGCTGCTGCCGTTTGTACTGTTGACGTCTGTGCTGCTGACGTCTGTGTTGCTGACGTATGTGTTGATTCTGTCTGTGCTGCTGCCATATGTGCCGCTGCCATCTGTGCTCCTGCCATCTGTGCTGCTGCCGTCTGTGCTGCTGTCATATGTGCTGCTGCCATCTGTGCTGCTGTCATCTGTGCTGCTGTCATCTGTGCTGCTACCATCTGTGCTACTGCCGTTTTTGCTGCTGACCACTGTGCTGCTGCCATCTGTGCTGCTGTCGTTTGTGCTGCTGACCACTGTGCTGCTGCCGTTTGTGCTGCTGACCACTGTGCTGCTGCCATCTGTGCTGCTGCCGTTTGTGCTGCTGACCACTGTGCTGCTGCCGTTTGTGCTGCTGACCACTGTGCTGCTGCCATCTGTGCTGCTGCCGTTTGTGCTGCTGACCACTGTGCTGCTGCCGTTTGTGCTGCTGACCACTGTGCTACTGCCATCTTTGCTGCTGACGCCTGCGCTTCTGCCATCAGTGCTGCTGCTTTCTGTGCTGCTGCTGTCTGTGCTACTGCTGTCTATGTTGCTGCTATCTGTGCTAGTGTCGTTAATGCTGCTGCTGTCTGTGCTGCTGCCTATGGTGCTGCTGTCTGTGCTTATGCTATTTATGCTGCTGCTGCTGTCTGTGCTGCTGCTGTATGTGCTGCCGCTGTCTGTGCTGCCGCTGTCTGTGCTGCTGCTATCTTTGCTGCTGCTTTCTGTGATGCTTTCGTCCCAACTGCTGGAACTGGAACTGGAATCAGAGCTGTAACCGGAACTGGAACTGGAACCAGAGTTGTAATCGGAACTAGAACTAGAACTGGAGCTGGAGCTAGAGCTGTAACCGGAACTGGAACTGGAACCAAAGTTGTAATCGGAACTAGAACTGGAGCTGGAGCTAGAGCTGTAACCGGAACTGGAACTGGAACCAGAGTTGTAATCGAAACTAGAACTGGAGCTGGAGCTAGAGCTGTAACCGGAACTGGAACTGGAACCAGAGTTGTAATCGGAACTCGGACTGGAGCTGGAGCTAGAGCTGTAACCGGAACTGGAACTTGAACCAGAGTTGTAATCGAAACTAGAACTGGAACTGGAGCTAGAGCTGTAACCGGAACTGGAACTAGAACTAGAACTGCTGCTCCACCAACCCTCCCATTCACTAATCGACATCTCCTGATCATAACTGTGATATCCCTCACATTGTTGTTCAGCACACGTGGATGAGGAGTTTGCTATGTATGGTACGACGCATGAGCACATGCTCGATGATGAGTTACCGCACGCCTCCTTGGTTGGATCTTGTAATAAAAAAGAACATAAAACAAACAAAAAACAAGAATTATTATGATTCTAAAGCTATATTCATACTTTTTGGTCTCAAAATGTATTCAAACTAAGAGACTAAGAGTCCACATCTTAGATTGAGAAAAAGAAATTGTGGACTTGTGAAATAAAATAGGTAATTTTGTTCGCTGGGAACTTATTCACTGCAGTTCGCATTCACTATGAACAGGGCCCAATTTTATAGAGCTGCTTAAGCACAAAATTTGCTTATTTATAAGCAAGAAAACTCTTCCCTGATCAAACAGGATTGGCACGAAAATTTAATGTGATGTTTACGGCTTTTGACTTGTATTAGCCCATTGTTTGCTGAGCAAAGGCTTTTGGTGCAAATTTTGGTGCTTAAGCGGCTCTATTAAATTGGCCCCAGGGCAAATAATAGCAAATAATTTGTGGGGTTTTGCTCTTATTTGTACTGATTCTGTGATGATTATATCAGCGTCACGTTGTTTGATAGGGCTGCAGGCACGAATCTATACGTTTGTTAAAAAGAAATACAATGTTTATTAGCTGTTTCGCATGCAGCGGAACAGCTTTTGTTTTTCTTTTGTTTTTCTTTGTTTTTCTTTCTTTTTTTTCTCACTTTTTTCCCATTGACATAACGCGGGGGTTTCCTTCGAGTCACTTATACCCTTATGCAATTCCGATCATCTTCATACATGGCCTATACTTAGACCACCACCCCAATTTGCAAGCCGAACAATTTCGTCATCATGACGTCATCACGTGCACCATGACGTCATCCTAAAAGTGCAAATTTCAGGGCTCTTTATCTCCGGAACTGCTTGTCCGATGCAGCTCAAACTTGGTATGCAAGTATATGAGGACGTGTTATACACAAAAAGTCAGTCACGTGTCGATGACGTCATCGTGTGATTTTATACGAATTATTCAATTTGTGGACCTTTTAATTCTATCATCTGGTAAAGTGTGCTTTACCATCGGCTCCGTCTTCGCATATCACACCGGCGCCCTCGCTCGCACCGCAGTCGTGGGTTCCCCAGGGCGAGTGGCCGCAGTCCAGTAGCCTTGTCTCGTTGCCCATACACACCATGTTGTCTATGTGGTACCGCCCGTCCCAGTTCTCAATGACGATTTGGCGCAGCAGTCCGGTGGCGCCCTCATAGCCCAGCTGGCGACAGGCGACCTCTGCCTCAGGGGTCCACCAGTTGTCGTCGCAAATCGGTCCCCACGTTTGGTCGTCTTGGCGGTATACTTCAAGCATGCCTTCATTGAGACTGTGGTCTTTCAACAAGCGAATGTCCACGGGAAAATCTTTGGAGAAGAGAGGGGAAGGGGTTAGCAGCGGGTTGGGAAGTAATAGGAGAGTGATTCTGACTCAATTTAAGGTAATATCATACTCTGTTTTTTGTCAAAGAAATGCGGATTCATGGGCAAAAATATCAAGGAAGATACAGTAACAGTCATATGTGAAAATTTTAGTTTCATGCGGTTCCAACTTTTTGAGAAAACAGTGAAAAACGACAACAGTATTTCTTAAGTCTTTTCTCTTTTATTTTTGATCTTTAAAAGATCAAAAATAATGTTGGTTACTGGTTTTACTCTTTTCTGGATAAATACAGCATTTCAGACAAACAAATAATAACGGTATGTTTCTACCATCACCATCTTTATACTGAAATAACTGGTATCAAAATAGAGGCTTTCGGCTGCGGTTCTGAAGTAGAATCCCTGGTTTGAAAAGGAAAACAGAGTTTCAGCTTCAATAAAATAACACAACCTATATTTCCAGCATATGGATGTCAGAGCTGGAAGGAGCCTGAGCCTGAGCCTCCGTTTCGTAAACGCCCTTTAACTACTGTAATTTTCGGGCGAAAATAATTTCGATCCACTCACCACTGTTGCCATGGATTTGCACACCATCTATCGCTATGTGATTGGTCAGCGTTGCGTTGATATGCAGCACAATCATATCCACAGCCACTGGTAGAAACTATAGAAACAGAATCGAGACAAGTTTTATTTCCGTCGGGTGATAGAGGGCGCTTTGTGGGGTTATGACTACGGGGGTTAGGAGGAACCATATCTATGGGAGGAACAAACTGAAATAAAAATGGAAACAATCTTGAACAAATGTGTTAAGAAAATATGCATAACTTGTAATATCATCAAATACCCGCAAAGAAAAATTGACTGGATCGGAATTGGTCGCTGGTTCGAATCCAGCTCCAGTTTATTTGTCTTCGTTCACATTTCAAGGAATGTTGGTAATTCTAAATGAAGAGAATGTATTTAATGCAACATCGCGGTATGTTTACATTATCTAAACCTTAAACTGGCTTGGCGTTTAGAGAGCAAACATTTGTCCGAAAGTTATAGGTGCTTTGGGGTATGAATTGAAGGCATTTTGGTAATGGTGTTCTAAAAGGTACGATACCTATAAAGGGAATAAAACAACTTTTTGTACAGAGACTTAATTAAATATACGTTCGTGGTGCCCTCTTCAATATTTTTAGCAAGGTTAAATTTGTGGAAAGACGGCAGGGCTTTGATTTTTTTTTTGAAATTATGGGGTAAAAAGGGTAACGAACATGCGACTTTTCACAAACACACGAAACGGCCGCAGACGAGAATATGGTCTAGTGTCTGCTCTCACTATGTGGACTTTTGATACGTTGGTTATATGTACCAGACTAAAGTAGACTAGCCAGACAAGACAAAATGGCCGACGGGCTGTTTTCAAGAAAATTGTATTATTACTCTGAAATGTTGCACAAAATTCTTCTATCTGGGTTTTTTAGAATTTGCTGAAAGTCAAATCGTACGTGGTAGTACACCAATACCGGTATCTTCTTCGGACGTTTGTTGCATTTAGATCCTGAAATCTCCCGATTCGTCCTGCCATAAGGATCACATTATCGTTAATACTTGATTTCAGTACCTCGAGTGTCGGAGAAAATATCCGAGTGCAGTTGACTGTCCTTGGCCTGGCCGTCTGCCATAGCCTGTAGACCGTACTCCCACCGTCAACGAACGCGGCAATCTTCACCACGGCTCCCGCTCCGTCTGTCTCATAAACATCCACGCGGTGAACAAAGAGAGCTTTTGGAAATCGCAGCTGAACAGATCAAAGAGACATGATAAACTTTAAACAACATTTAGACATGGGCTGCTGTTTTCACGAGACAGTCACTGAAAGACTGAAAGTTTTGTTTCCAAAACAAAATATACAACAAGGATTCGATATTTCCCAAAAGTGTAGAGTCTAGCTCCAGAACAACCTATTACACTATATCAAAACAACATGCGATATAAATAGATTCCAAGTATCATACTTCTCCGAGCCAAGGTTGCTTATTTGGTTGAATTTTATTTACTTGGAACACCCAAATCCCAATAAGAAACTTTTTAATCATCAAATAGTCACAAGGGAAACTTACTGGATTAATTTTAAGTCATTGAAAGGTGAACAAATAGACGTTGGCTGGAGCGCCAGTCATTCTCCATTCGGTCAATGACATAAGTACTGTTTAATATTGTTATGGTTAAACTAATCCTTTGATTGGCTTATGGTAGGCCTATATTGATGTTGTAGATTATATTTTAAGAAGCGAAGAAAATAAGCGTCTTCTTCAGGAAATTTATATTTTTTATATTAATGATAAAAACGACTGTATGAAGCATGGATTAAAGTTTATGTGATCGGCAAAAGGCACACAATCTCAAACTTTTTTCATATACTGAAGCTATGTGACTTTCATGGCCATTCATTGACCTTATGTCATTTGAAAACGACGGCAAAAACATCTAATATCTTCCATCGTTCAGAGTGAGTGGGGTGCTGTGGCCTAGTGGTATGGCGTGTTGAACTCAAGTCTTGCGGTCAATCTAGCCATGGGGTTCGAATCCAGCCATGGGTTAATGGTGCTTGCGTCCTTGGGCAAGACGCTATGTCACATATTGCTCCTCTCCACCCAGGTGTAGATGGGTACCTGCGAGGGTAGAGATGGCTTTGTGGTTTGATTAGCCTCTGTGCACTTAATACGGTATCACGGATCTGTATACTCTCCAGGGAGATGAGATGATTTCAGGAATGTAAATTATGGCCCGATAACCAGGGATAATAATGAAATTTGTAATGCGCAGTAGAGTATATTCATATAGTAGCTGCGCAATATAAATAGTATTATTATAAATAGTATATTTCAGTATTGCCATAATTTTCATTGTCGACATTATGTTCGACAGGAAGGACACAAAGGGAACAGTAGAGTCGAAATGTCGAATGCCCATCGGGAAAATTTGATGCCCACTGATCATCTTGACAAAGTTTCTTGGAGTCGCAAGTTTTCCCATTGGAAAAGCGTCATAGGCATAATACGCGTCCATTATGAACGGTAGCATGTAATGGGTTAAATGATTTCTTTGTATCAAGAAGATGACTTAAAGGTAGTATCATACTTTGGTAAGAAACCGAAATGTTCACAGATTTACATATTACTTACAGGGTATGAAGATGGTGGTGGTAGAAACATACCTATAAAAATTGTCCGCCTGAAACGGTGCATTTATCCAGAAATTAGTAAAACAACGACCGGAAATCTTTTTGATCTCTTAAAAGATCACAAATAAAAGAGAAAAGACTTAAGAAATACTGTGGTCGTTTTTCACTGTTTTCTCAAAAAGTGGGCACCGTATGGGACTAAAATTTTCACAGATGACTGTTACTGTATCTGTCTTGATATTTTTGCCCATGAATCTGTAGTTCTTTGATAAAAACCAAAGTATGATATAACCTTTTAGTGTTAGTGGAGCCGTTACATTGTATTATGCAACGTGTGCAATCAATTCATCTTACCGATTCATCTTACTCACATAATATATCGGATATACTACATGCATTTACATAGCCGTCTTGGCCATTGCGTTTCCACGTTTGTAATGGCGGCGGCTGAAACCAATGAACTTAATGAATCCACACACTTTGATGACCGAAAGTAAGTCAAGATACTAAGTGAAAGTGCTCAGAGCAGATGTTTTTTGTGATGTTACAGTCATATTTTCATGGACAATTCTAGCTTTTGGGGGTTATTATTTTCCACTTTTCTCCACGCCTGACAAAATCTAATTTTTAAAGTGGTTGGATCCTCCTTTAGGTTCGCTTGGAAAAACAGACGTGAATAGAAACTGGTGATTTGGTAAGAATTTTTTTTACAAATATGAACCAGAGACTGTGAAAAGACTGTGAAACTCGGGACAATGGACGTATGTTAGTTATTGCCAGTTTTTGCATTTTGCTTTTTTCTGCGCAGAGATGGATCTTGCATTATAATGGTATATTATTATTTCCGCAGACTTAGGCGCCCGTCGTGCTTTCACTGAAAATGTCAATGCCATAGCTTGCCATAGCATGGTAAAATATTGTATTGGACAAAATGCCCACGAATGTTGCGACAACGGATTAAACAATGTTTAAACGGAAACAGAATCGCAATGATAATTTAATGGCATTATTTGATTATCTCATACATTGTTAAGGTATTGCATTGCTTAGAATTTCGATCCCATGTCCGCGCCTTTTATCTCCAATATTCAATACGCATATTCTTAAGTTGGGCAAACAAAAGGCATGTACATCCCTAATTGGTATCTCCTTTCTTAATCTTAAAAAGAAACGGGAAGAAAATAGAAGAGAAGACTTCTGTCTGTAAAGAACAATCCAGATAAGTGGTTTGATTCCTGCGCCGTCGCTAAGGATTTTGTTTTTCATTCTTTTTTTATAAATTCAAGCACACGTTGAGTATAAATTGGGGTGTCTAACTTTCCGGTGGATATTTGGTCATTGAGATATCGGCTGGGAACACACGTTTTATTATCGTCATCAGCAAGAACAATGTCTGAGCAAAATGTGGCACTCAGGGCTGTCCTGGGTGTGGTTGGTGTATTGGGGATCGGAGGTAACACCCTGGTGGGCTTGGTCATCGTGAAAGTCCGCTTTATGCACACCTTGACCAACGCTTTCATTCTCAATCAGGCCGCCATCGACCTCCTAGGGTCTATCACCCTCCTGACAAGCCGGCTGGTGCTACCCACGCCTGATCCTTTCCCCGGGGGCACTGCCGGGGCGCTCCTTTGCCACCTCTGGGTGACCAATGTCTTCGTCTTTCAGATGTTCTTCACGTCCACCTTCAACCTGGTGGCACTGACGCTGGAGCGGTACCTGGCCATCGTGTTCCCCTTCAGGTATCAGCATATCGGGACCAGTCGGAACGTCAAGGCAGTCATCATCGCCGTCTGGGTGCTGGCCTTCCTCTTCAACAGCTTCGGCTTCTTCATCCAGTACTACGAGGATGGCCAATGCAAGCAGACCCTGGTGTCCCACCCGGAGGTGCTCGGCGTCTCCTTACTGGTCGTCACCTATGCGATCCCCGTCACCGTTATGCTGATCGTGTACGTCCACATCGCCGTCGTGCTGAAGCGAGGTGCCCGTACCGTCGACCCCGCCCCGGCGATGTCTGGTCCATCCGCCGAGAACGGCAGCAGTACCGCGCCGGAGGGACAGGGGGAGTCCCTGATGCGAGCACGCCGCAACACCTTCAAGACACTCCTGATCGTCTGCCTGGCCTTCTGCATTTGCTGGACGCCGAACGAGATCATCTTCTTCCTCTTCAATCTCGGGACTGGCGTGGACTTATCCTCCGCTATCTACGTTTTCTCCGTGGGCTTAGCGGCCTCAAACTCCTGCATAAACCCGTTCATATATGCCATAAAGTACAAGCAGTTCCGTAAGGCACTTCTGCAGCTCCTTGGTAAAAGCAACCCGGCTGAATCCACAGTATCAACGGTAAGTACTGGACGTCAGTAAGTTCGGAATGGTCGTAGCCAAATCCCCAAATTGTTTTCCTTTTAAAATTCACCAATGCACTGCTTAAAGGGTCTCTGCAATGGGAATATTATGGCTTGAACATGTGCCAATAACAAACTGTACATGGGGACTATGATATTACCCACTTCCTCACACTGATTCAGGGTTGAAAACAGGTTTGTTGGTTTGTATGCTAATAAGCATTTCCATATTCATGAGCAAAACTGTGATGTCATATGGGGAACTGAGAGCAGTATTAACCCAATTGATTTGTGCAAAAAATGGTTGCGGTTGTTTTATAGGTTTTCTCACAGTTTTATTTTGCCAAATATGTTCCTTTCACTGAACTGGTGGTGTTTTTATGTTTTTTCATTATATTTTTGCTGTTGGTTCCCTACATACGTATGCGTGAAAATCACCCGTTTTACAAAGCCATCTAAAGGAAAACCAAATGCTGGTTTGAAACCAAAATAAGACTTGCCATTCATTATCTGTCTTTTCAAAGCCACCCCATACTCACAAAAGAGATGTAATTATGTACGTCTCATGGAGTTACCGTAAAAATAAACCTATTACTTTATGTACTTCCACCATACCTAACCTAAAATCTATGTTACAAGATTTTAACATAGAGACCAAAATGCGATATATTTTCTTCAGAAGAACAAGCGACGCGAGGGAAAAAACTATAGCGTTTTTAGAAAAAATATTATAGTGTTTTTCAATAAATAAAATAATAGACCAGAGACTGTAATATAATTATAGGCACCATTATAACGGGTTTATCCGCACACCTATCAATAACTGCACAACACTTATATCCAAATGGACACATGAAAACCTGTATTCATGTGTTTTATCTATTTCGAGAAATTTAGTTTGTTAATATGCATGGCCTAAAGATGGTCCGTCTCCCACACCACCAAAGAAATGTAGTAATATGATTTTCCTTTGTAACGTCACAGCCCGAGGTTTTTGCCAAGTAAGATGGCGGAAACTATGGCAAACCATCAAAGCCAGGCAGAGAAAAAAATAACCACAATTTGGACACAATTTCTACACAACGTTTCATAAACATTGAATGATATTGCTGAATGTAATGGAAACGACACAGGCAATTATGGTATGTATTTTGTACAGTTAAGTCCTATGGAAAGTTTGCAAAATATTAAAGCTGGTCACGCCGTATGTCAAGAAGACGAAATGATTTCCAACATTTTGGCCGCCCATGCCAACCACGAACCACGTAAACAAAAGAAAGCTTTACAAAAAGTTGAATATTTGGGGGTTTTTTTTAGTTTTTTTAACTGACCTTGACAGAGCCGGTAGATGGTTGCGCTAGTATATTCTCGTTGTCATGGCTGGCACATGGAAAGGATTGCGGGGCACCAATGAGTCCCTTCAAATCCAACCTGCATTACAACATAAACGTTACAAAAATGGTTACCAATTGAAATGGCACACACCATAAAAAAGACAGACCTTTACGAAACCAGGCTTGAGGAGAACCGGTCTTCAAGTCAACAGCGCACGCGCACACAGGCGCACAACAACGCGTGCATGCTCACAATTGCGCAAGCATGGTCTGCGCGTGCGCTGTTGACTCAAGACCGGTTCTCCAAGTTCTCCCATTGCAGTCCCATTATTTTAAGAGATTGAGTTAAATTGTATTTCCCTGGTTCTAATACTCTTGCGTGCATAACTATCCTAATGATGATGTTCAATCGTTGCATCGTATGTAATCGTCTACCATTATTTTGGTCAAAATTTCCAAATATCGCATTAACGTACCTCATTCAAGTTTCTAAAGTATACTTCACTCAATTTAGCCTTTATATAGTCAATAAACGAAAAGATACGCAAAACGAATACAATTTCTGACTTCATTGATTTTTTTTATCAATGATTATTGTTGATTAATGAACTTTTACAGAGTCCTTTTTTTCTCACCTTATAATATTTCCATTTATATTTTCACAAGGAAAACTGACTGGAATAATCTTAAATCATTGAAAAGTGTACAAAGACAAATTCAGTGGAACAGGATTCGACAAGCCCGACTGCCAAACAACCGAAGATAATTATTGACACCGCCAACATAGGGCTGGATAACTCAATTGGTATTGTCTTTCGGAGATTGATGTTTCGAGTACCTCCCAAGTCACTTTTTCTTTGGTCACTTTTCAATGGCATGTTTTTATTTCATAAATATCAAAATTTGTTCATAGCTAGGTAATTGCTTAATATCTACACATAAAATTTGATGCAAATTAGAAAAATGGCAAGTGACTATTGTTAATTTCATGTCAAGTGACATTCACATTGTTGATTATCATTTGTCATATTTGTTGATTGACTTAATATATTTTCAAGTGACACGTCATTGTCTACGGTACTATCATACTTTAGCATACCGAAACATTTCTGCATGAAATCCTGTATTTATCCACAAAAGAGCAGAAACCAGTGGCCAAAAATAGTTTTGATCTTTTAAAGGAAAACATAACGGTGAAAAGATTTGAGAAATACTGTGGGCGTTTTTTTTTATTGTTTTCTCAAAAAGTGTGCACCGTATGGGACTGAAAATTTCTCAGATGACTGTTACTGTATTTTCCTTGATATGTTTGCCCATGAATCTACATTTCTGTTCTTTGTAATGGCATTACATTTAAATTCCGTGGCCGTTTTTTAAATGACAATGGCATTAATAAAGTAATTTGCCATCCCAGTCTATTGTCATGTGGTTCTTTCGTAATATGTAAGGTGACGTCATTTATTTTAGGCGCAAATAATCATCAATTTAATACGATTACATCTTCAAAGTCAAATTTAGCTCAACAAATTTGTCGACAATAGAATCAATCACTATTGCAAGTACAAGGACAACATGCTGTGAAGATTAGGGGATGCTGTTAAATTAAACTGGACGAGTATCTCGCTATAGTCTTACCAGTTTTTAAGGGTCCCAGGGGTGTATGACGTCACTTCTTCTGCCCATGCGCAGTGAACTGTAATTGAAAGATTAATCCCTAGTGACGTCAGACAAGATATCACACTTTCTTTTTCTATATTCATCAGAATAATAACCACAAGGGAAACTGACTGACTTTAAAGTCTTTGAAAAGTGAACAAAGAAGTATTGACTGGAGCGGGATTCGAACCGACGACCTCCTGAATACTGTACAGGCGCTCTATTATATTCAGGAGGTCGCCGGTTCGAATCCCCCTTCAATCAATCTGTCCACTTTTCTTTTTCTGTTGTCAATGGCTGAAGTGCACAAAAATGCACAATAATATTGTAAATCATATTTGTTTTCGATACAGTTTTGAAAAACTATTTTTCGTGATAACGATTCTTTACAAAAAAAAAAAAGTATTTGATTTTCAAAATCCCATGTGTCGCTATGGAGATTTGATTCCTATCAGTATATTAGCCTATTCGAAGTATGGTGGACACAATAAGAGGGCGCTGTTTGAAGTTGGTATTTTGTGTCGAACACAAAGGAATTTTAACCCAAACCAAACAGCGCCCTCCTATTGTGTCCGCCATACTTGTAAATTTGTCATTTGACTACATCGTTGTCCTTTTGCTCATGTAACAAGTGATTCAAGGATATTTCAAATGTAAGAATCATATATTATATACATTTTAGACGATTGTAAATTGAACAGAAAACCTTGAGCATTCCTAGAAGCATGTTCATGCTCAAAGAAACCGACTCTTCACGAACCATTTTCAATCAATACAAATATTGAGCGGTTTCAAATCGTGTCTGTACGGAGATCCAGCATTCGCTGCAGTGTGAAGCAGAATTAATTTGAACCATTGGTGACCTCAAATACTGGCGATTCACAATAGCGCGCTACCAAGAGTTTGCAACTCGTTATCCAATCACAATTCACGAAACAGATTTTATCTTTAAAGGTTTACTGTAATCAAAACTCAAGTGAAGTTAAATACATCTGTATTGTTATAAAACTGAACTTGCTATCATTGTCTGTGTTAAAAATTATTGTATATAGAAAAAGGAGGTATTTTAGATTCATAATTTAGCACCTCACTTTTCGCGACGAAAAACCTTGCTTATGTCACATGCAGAACGCCACACAGTATACTGTGATGCGAGCCTATACTAGTTCTTTATTTGACGTCACACGTTATTGATGCGTGGATCGGTTCCAAGGAGGACGTTTTTAGGGGGCGGGGCGTACATGTACTGATTTTGTAACTTTGCGGTCAAAATTAAGCACTTACATCAAAATATAAATGTATAAAGTAATTAATTATGCATTAAGCAATAATTTTAAAGCACTTTTACCCCCGTTCTAAATTTGATTACAGTAAACCTTTAAACTGCACATATTTCCGCATGCGCAGTTTGTCGACCAAATCAATTCCACGCATTGTGATTGGCCAACGCGTTGCAAACTCGTGGTGGCGACCTATTGTGAATCGCCAGTATTCAAATTAATAGTCACAAGAAATACAAATACAAATAAACTTGTTAAAATGTTAAAATAAAGTTTTTACCTACCTGCACCGGGGCTGTCAGTTGTCTGAGGCTACAATAAATAATGTGGAGAGAAGAAATTTAACAAAAGTGTAATGAAGTCTTCATTATTGCATGATGAATGCATTGTACGAGTGGACAGTGCAGTTATTCAGCTCAGGTTATGAGTTGTGGAGGTGCATTCACTCGGTGCCCTGTTTCTTTTGTTACTGATTCTTTTTTTTCTTCTCTTTCTTGTTTTTTCTTGGTTTCAACACATGGGACAATTTCATAGAGCTGCTGAAGCACAACAAGTTCTTAAGCATGAAAGGCCTTCCTTTATCGAACAGGATTACCAACCAAATTTGTTTACTGCTTTTGACTTGTATTCGGCCATTGTTGGCTGAGAATAACATTCACAAGGTGTTTTGGCATACTGCTAAGCAGTTTTTTGAAAATGACCCCAGGTCAAGTGCATTCTCTGCACTGGCGGACGCCGTGTTGAAATATTGTGAACTGGTCAGTCGCTTTTACAAGGGTCAGACCAATATCCAACCCGGATATTATTTGTAGTGTGAAAAGGCGTCTGGTCGGGAAGTGCATTCGGAATACCAAATATCACATGCTTTGATGATGACGTCAATTTTTATAAAATATTTAATAATTATTTACAATGCACCTTCAATTTAACCATGAGCACCCACGATCAGTGTCTTTTCATTTTCTAAAATCGCACGTGAATATAGACCGAATGACAGACAACTCGACCTCAAAGACAACTCGACTCCGAGAGACAAGTTCTAGTCGACTCCATCTTTGCCGCGGCGATTTGCGGTGTGCGCGACATAGCTAGCTTTGTGGAAATGTATCCGTGCGAGGGTCTGCGAACGATAGACTATAGCAGCGGGCCGCGGCGTCAGGTTGGCCGTGGCAGACGGCCAGTGGAGCCCAGCAGGCACGCTATGGCTAGCTGACTGCTGGGTATTGTCAGTTTCCGTAGTTGCACACGAGCAGCGTACTACGGTTTTAAGCTCGGCCGAGGCAGACGGCCTAGATTGGCATAGCGAACACGCTGCAGCTGACTAGCATGAAGTGCCAGAGTCAATGTGTAATATATTCTCATAAGACAGTTATATTTTTGACAATTCACTTTCATGGATATTTTTTCAATAAATCTACAGCTTGCAGGAAGCTGTTTACCGGACTTGAGTCCATAAGCTTCGGCTGAAAAGTAATATTGATTTTATAAAAGTACGTTGGAAATTTTCTAATTACAGATTTATATGGCAATGACGTTTAATTCCCGCCAATGTCCGACTTTCTATTCATTTTTCAGATAATTAATCAAATTTTATTCATCACGGAGAAGTGGCTCTAACGACCTATCCACGGCCCGTGACATTCATGTCAACATAAAAATTACTTAAGTGATAACAGTTTTTTTTTATACATATACAGAGGTATTTTGCACTTGCAGGACCAGTCGCAAGGACTTCTATATCCAGTTATGTTTAGATCATTCACCAAACCCAGGAAGACCATTATCTTGCTACGGTTGCTATGTAAAGACATATATACCATAAATACCATTGTTTTCGGGTCAAAAGTCATTGAAATTATTTTATGCAAATTGATTTCTATATTTTTATTGATTTTCAATAATTTATATTACTTATCAATAGCAATTTCAGAGAGTTATGAAATATTAGCATATCACGGAAATTTGAACAGTGAAATCCAAATATCCAAAAGCCGCCGCGCAAGATAGCCTACACTTTCAAAATCACGCCCAACCTGTGGAATTACCCACAGGCGGCCATTTTACTAAGCAAAAAACTGTTATCATTAGGTGTCTAATTCTGGCCGAATTAATAATGAAAATTGTTCGAGTGAAACGTTCGCCTTACAATAGTTGAATTTGACATTAAAAAAATCAGAGAAAACTCCTTTGCTTACTAAAATAGCGGCCGAATGATACTTCACTTTTAGGGCTGAGTGGACTATCTTGGGCCGTAGGTGCACAGCATGTTCCCCAAACCTAACACTTTGTCGGGAACCATTATGTTAAAAGATTCAGTTTTATGATATAACCTTTTCTTGGCTATCACCATGTAGAATTTGAGCAAAATTTAGCTGAAATTGGCGAAAAATATGACCAATTGAAAGAGCACTCTTTGAAAACAGATTTGCAGTATTCCAGAATCAGTGGTCAATACACACCATAATGTGTATTGAAAGAAAGATGAAAATTGGGTTTTGAGGTTTTGAATAATTCAGTCTTAGTTTTTCCATCAATTTCAGTCCAATTTTGCTAAAATTCTACATGGTGATAGCCAAGACATGGTTTTATTACATATTTGAATCTTGAAGTGATAAACAGTTTAATTTTAATAAAAAAGTTCTCAACACAAAGTGTTGCGATTTTTGGAGGACACCCTGTATTAGATCTGTGTTGAAAACCTTATTAAGATATACGCGCATGACACTAATATGTGTATGCATTCTTTAGGTAACACTTAATACAATCCCAACCGTTTAATTGGGACATTTTCTTCCGTCACTCTTTATTCGCACTTGTTCTTTAATTAAGTCTGTCCCAGTATCGACCGGTTTGAACACGCTGTGGACTGGACTACCTGTGAATTGGCATTTAATTAACGTTGCTGACCGCCATGGGGCAAAGTACACAGTGCCCAGTGTGTAAAGGTGGCCATATCATTATTACCTGTTAAAAACTCATTAGTACGTATTGAGTTGTCTATTTTTGGTTGTCTGTGACTGACTTGTCCGCAGATTTGAGTCGTAAGATTATGTTCCAAGTCTCGTTACGGTTGTCTGTGACTGGGGTGACTTTACTGTGTTGAAGGGCCGACACTGTCGACAGGTCTATTTATCCGTCAGGTTGTCGATCGTGCTATATAGAAGGGCTGTATTTCATGTACGCATGTGTATCTTGTATTTCACTTGGGGTCGATTTCGAGTAACGAATCGTAATCGTAGGGCTTATGATGCATTGAAGCCCTACATAGGATACAATGGGTTATCCATCGTAACTCGAGTTACGATTGATCGTATAGGGCTTGGTGAAATCGACCCTGGCCTCAGTATTAATAGAACATGTCCAGGCGCCTCAACATTAGCGTTATAGGTATATATACGACTCTAAGTCGTTATCATTTAAACTTATCTCAAATTCGATCAAAGAAATATCCAGATATGTCTCAGTTTTCAGCTAAAAGAAAGCCCTCTGTTAGCTTAGTTATGTCGCAAAGATATTTTACTTTTGCATCAGTACAACCTATATTGAACCTTGTTTTCGTTTTCTTGAATGCTTTGGCCTTTGGTCATTGTCCGTCTGTCCGTTGATCTTTTTCTTCTTTTCTGTATGATATAGGCTGCCTGTATGGGGCCTGCATGTCTTTCGGAAAACAAAGAATTGATATTTAATTTGGTCCTTAGACCGGAGGTATCATCTACCTGGGTCGTACTATAATAACAGTCGTAGATAAACTATTACACATAGGGGGACCGGTTTTCGTGTGTCAGCGAAGGTTAGGGCGACCATGGTACTTAAGGCGACAATTAGAGGTCGACTTGACGTCCTAGCTAACTTTTAAAGACACTTTCTACAGTCCAAATTTTAGAGAAGTCCAGACAGAAAATGCTCCCAATGCCAATTTCAAGTTCATTGGTTTGGAGGTTGTTTAGAAATAGGTAAGTTTTGCCCACAACCCTATGGAAATGTCACTGTACAGGGTGTCCCAGAAAAAATGCAACACTGTGTCGGGAACCATTATGTTAAAATTAAACTGTTGATCACTTCAAGACTCATACAATGTGATACAACCATGTCTTGGCTATCACCATGTAGAATTTAAGCATATTGGGGCTGAAATTGGCGACAATATGACCAATTGAAAGAGTACTCCTTAAAAACAAATTTACAAGGATAACACGCATGGTGGTTAATACACACATAATGTGTATGAAAGAAAGATGAAAATCGGGTTTTGAGGTTGGGTAATTCAGTCTTAGTTTTTTTCAATCAATTACAGTCCAATTTTGCTTAAAGTCTGCACGATGATAGCCAAGACATAACTGTATCACATATCTGAATCTTGAAGTGATAAACCGTTTAATTTTTAAATGATAGTTCTCGACACAAGTGTTGCGGGTGTTGTTGTTTTTTTTGACACCCTGTATAATAAGTAGTTAATGTGAGTATAAATCTTGGGAAAGCCAACATGACTCCTTTGATCGCCCTTGGCCTATTATTTCCTCCAATCAAGACATATCTTTTTAAAACTGAGAATGTGAAATATGAAATGACTTACCGATGGTGTTGATGCGGCTATAGTCAAAGCAACCATCCACAAAGTGCACATGGCCTCCACTACGAGTTTCCTGCATTGCAGAGACCCCATGAGGAATCTCTGAGAAACTTAACGCAATGACGGTTACTGTAGAGGCGCAGCGCCTTCGAGCAGTTCCAAGTTCTCTCGAGTGTGTTGCTCTCCTCTGAAGAAGGCTCAGGGGTCGATTTCACGAAGCGTTACGATCGATCCTAACTTGAGTTACGAAGGATAACCCATCGTATCTTGACTTATCAATACGTGGGGTCTCAGTGCATCACAAGTCCTACGATTGATAGTAAGATACGATGAGTTTGTTGAAATCGACTACTAGGGCCGATTTCACTAACGCTTTGCGATCATCGTAAAGCCCAAATCCATCGCTAAACGGAAAATTGCTACACAAAGTAGCGATCGAGTGTCTGTTCAGCGATGGATTTGGGCTGTACGATGATCGCAAAGTGTTAGTGAAATCGGCCTCTGGTCACTTTATAAAGACCTGTCCGAGAAATCGTCCAGCTGCCTCCTTTATCTTTTGCTTTCTAACTTCAGGGCCTTGAATCCTTAGACAATTTTGGCGCCTTATGAAATACCGTTATTATCGTTTTTATTACTGGCACGAGCTACTGCCTGCACGCCTTTAAAGGACACTAGGAGACGCCTTGCTTGTGCAATTTCGTAGAGGAAGATGCAGGGTTGATGTCCAAACTGTCTTCCCAAGAAGAGGCGGCTGACTTGGTCCTAGGTTTCTCGTGGCGAGCGTGCATGACCTAAAACCAACAACTTAAGTACACATGGTGCCGTGTGTAGTTGAACATAATTATGAGGAATTGATTCGCCCCACGCTTTAATTACCAGCGCAGGGAGACATCAATTATCAAGGAGTGAAACCCAACCTACCACACGAAGTCTCGTGCGAGCAAGCTTGGGTTCGTCCATTGGTCATTTATTGTGTGTATCTTTCCTTCAATACTGTCCTGGGAAGCAGTTAGATTGTGTAAATACTGTCCTGGTTACAAAGAAGAACCGCCATAGGTTCTGTATTACACTTGCTACGACTTGCTACCGTTGTTTAATATGTCCACACAATATTTGCCAGTAATATAGCTGTGTTAATTACCCACATGCACGGTGGTTGACAACGCTATTCAAAAACAATGGCGAAATGAGACGTCGTTTTGTAACATTTTTTTTAAGAGCGTCATCAAGAAATTACTAAGTGTCTTAAAACCTTTTACGAAATGACAATCGTATCTTTTTAACATCAAACCCGAACAAACAAAAAAGAAGAAAATATGTATAAAGTGCTCGCACAAAATAATGTTATGATACTCAATGTGATTGAAATCACCGCAGTGTAACCATTTAATGTATGAGACTTTTAATGGGAGACTTTGGAGAGCCGGTCTTCAAGTCAACAGCGCATGTGCACGCAATTGTGAGCATGCGCGTGTTGTTTTGCGCGTGCGTGCGCGTGCGCTGTTGGAGCTGATGCTAAATCCATAGAGAAAGTTCCGATTCGAGTCGCTGTGCAATGGAATTCTCTTTTTTTACCCACTGCCACCTGATGGTTAATTGACCAATTGAGATTCGGCTCTAGGTCATGAATATTTATGAGGTATAGTAATATTAACTAAAAATGGAAAAGGGGGAAGTAAAAAAAGAAAGACAAAACAGGAATTAGGTCATTGCTTTGGTTTGCAATTAGTTGGATTACTCGGTGACTAGGAAACCGGACAGTACCCCGGATATTAACCATGAATCAATTCTGTAGATGACCATGTCAATTGACGACAGTCTACAATTCCTGGACCGCGTCTTACCATGAGCCAATTCCATAGAGCTGCTTAAAGGTAGTATCATACTTTGGTAAGAAACCAAAACAGAAATGTTCATAAATTATATTTACGTATAACATACAGAATATGAAGATGGTGGTGGTAAAAACATACCGTTACAAATTTTCCGCCTGAAATAGTGTATTTATCCAGAAATAAGTAAAACAATGACCGGAAATCTGTTCCACCTTTTCGTACATTTTTTTTTTTTTGAATTATTTTTCCTCATTTTATTATAATTATTATTATTATCATTTTCTTTTAATTTTATTTGAATTTATTTATTTATTTTTTTTGGAGGGGGGGGGGGGGGGGGGGGGGGCGGGGGCTGGGTGTGGGGATAGACACAATTGGGTGTGTTTCCAGGGGGGGGGACTATAGCGGCTATAGTACAGCCCCCCCCCCCCTTCCCTTCCCAAAGGTCTGAGGACCTTTCTACGCCATTGATTATTATCGAGGCTTCAACTACCTGGGGCCAATTTCATAGAGCTGCTCAGCACAATATTCGCTAAGCATGACATTTCTGCCCTAGTAAAATCAGGATTAACAACCAAATATTCATGTATTGTGTATCACTTGCAATTGTTCGTTGGCTGTTATTCGCTCACCATGAATATCAAATGGAATTTCCAATGGTGGTTTGTTTTATTGGGCAAGCAATTTTGAGCTAAGCAATTGTTTGTGCTAAGCAGGTCTATGAAATTGGCCCCTGGTAAATCATCGTGTGCTAAGTCTTCGTGATGCTTTAACTATGTATAGAAACCAATGTAGACTAATCAGTGACATGCTTTGCAGACCCTCCAACACGAACCGCTACTTCAATTGTTCCAAAGGGTTGATGGCTGAAAGGCATCAACGTCTAGCGTCACGGTGCTATGATCTGATCTCCCCCGATGGTTGGAGACGGCTTTCCCCTGTCATACCCTTCTATCATGCCATGCCACTCCATTAAACCTCTTAGTTCTTTCATGTGGAGATCGGCACTTAATTTCCAAGTCCGGAAATGTTTAATGTGAAGGATAGGCCAAATTCATGGTGCATCAATGATCCATTTCGAAGCGGTGAAGGATAGGCCAAATTCACGGTGCATCCATCCAACATTCGAAGCTGTGCATTCAAACCTAGAATCGGATTGAAAGTAGTCTGATAACTGGTTTTCTCTTGAAAGTAGTCTGGTAACTGTTTTTCTCTTTTGAATTTTCCAACCAAGAAATGTGACAAGAATAAGGTTTATATAGGCGCCGCGGTGCAGACTACATTTTTCTTCTCCTCAACAAAAATGGGACTCACCGAGTAAATGTGTCTCGATTTTTCTTTAATGGGAGACTTTGGAAAACCAGTCTTCAAGTCAACAGCGCACGCGCAAACACGCTACGCATGCGCAAAACAACGCGCGCATGCTCACAATTGCGTGCGCGTGCACTGTTGACTTGAAGACCGGTTTTCCAAAGTTTCCCATCATAGGACATACAGTAATTATGCCTAATAACTGGTGAAGAATCTCGACAAAAATCTTCTCCTTTGTTAACAAATAATTTGAAGCAGTTGTACGGGTTAAAATTGCCCCCAGCCCCTCTAAACGTGTCCATTTACACAGTGGTGGCCACGTACAGTTGTCTGGGTGACAAATTTACACGGTAAATGTCACTTTTTGATTTTCAACACCCCTATTGCCAGAAAAATAGATCGGCCCCTACGCCAGTAAGAACAGAAAAGTTAAAAACGTAAAATTTCATTTTACTGTAAAGCATTTCAAAATCTCAGTAGAACATCAACCTCTTGAGCTGGGTAAAATAAACTAATCTCAAAGCACCAAAACAAACACGAAGTAAAAATGGATTTCTTCTATCACTCAGAAATCAGTATTGTTATTTCAAAAAACAAAAAATGTTCTATTTCTACATCGAACTCAAACTGAGGTTAATTTTAGGCAAACAGAAAGAAAAAAGGTAATACATTAATTCAGTAAGACCCGTGGTGATGTCTGTAAGAATGGTTTTGATTGAAATTTGAGGGAAATATTCCCAAATTGGTAATGATTATCAAAAACAGTTTTAATCCATAATACAACTTCTGTGCAAACCAGGCGCGGTTCTAGAGCCAATTTTTTTGAGGGGGATAGGAGAGCCAATATTTTGGGGGAGTAGACAATTCTTGTAACACTCGTTTTTGCGATTTCTTTTTAGCAGTAGAAAAACATGCACATAACCTACACATCGCGTTTTGTAGGTAATTTTTTATGTATTTTCCAGATTTTTCTTTTGCATTTTTGTTTTTTGGCGGGGGGGGGGGGGGGGGGGGGCTAGACAAAATTTGTTTGGGGTCTCCAAACCCACCACCCCCCCCCCCCCTCCCGTAGAACCGCACCCAGTGCAAACACTCTGCGAGCGTTTTTGTAATGAACAGTTATTAGGGTGAGGGCGAGTACCAATATTCGGTACATCTGGGTGCAATTATGTGTTGAAGTATTATGGCTTGCCCAATGCCAAACAAAGGAACAATAAGCCTCTTGGGATTAAACCTCTTCGTTGGTCTACAGAGGGCGCTGTTTCGTTGGTGGAATAGATAAAACACATATCAAATACAGGTGAATTAACATATCTAGTGTGTGAGCACCATTCAAGTGTTTTAAATTGCAAGAATGAACGGGATAATTCCGATACTTATGTTGCCAATAGGACGCCCTCATTTAAACCTGAATTTTGTCAAATGCACGGACATGATTTTATTTAACTGTATACGCCATCACGTGACCCTGT